>OZ014492.1:43785020-44127543 GCA_963966045.1 Xestobium rufovillosum
CCTGATATGAGTCCTCCAGACTTTGATCTATTTCCCAAGTGGAAGAAAGAACTTCGAGGAGTCCGATTTCCCGACTTAGAAAACCTGCAAAACCGTGCGTTCCAACAGCTGAAACGCTTCAACAAACTTGGCGTATCTAACGGCATTGTGTCACTACCTAAGTTATAGGCTTGAAAATATATGTTTTGTATGCAAGTTGTGTTCTTGTGTGCAGGAATTCTGACATGACCCTCGTATTTGAAACCATTTTTTAAATTGAGAAACTGATGATAAAAAGTTTTCGGGCCCTTCTACAATTTTGTAAATTATATAAGCAAGAATATACCTTACATTCGTCATAAAATCCGTATATTTTGCAAACTGATGCACATTCGTGGTTCCCTCTGAGTAAGAAAAAATTTTCTGGATACTTTATTTTGTACGCCAGTAATAAGCAAATGGTTTCTAGAGATTGCTTGCCCCTGTCAACGTAATCACCAAGGAATAAGTAATTTGATTCGGGGGGGAATCCTCCGAATTCGAACAACTTTAGCAGGTCACTATACTGGCCGTGTACGTCACCTGAAATTTAACACATTGTAAAAATTATCTATGTCTACATGTGGTCCATTAATTCTTATTTTAAAGAAAATTAACTTCTTTTTCCTTTAAAAAATAGTAGGGTGTATATTTATAACAAAAGTCTGTATATTTTTATTCGAATCACCAGACAATGATAAAATAATCTGATAACAAAACATTGATAAGATATCGTTGGTAATAATAACTATTAATTCACTTGCATTAGGATTTCACCATTTTTAATTTACTTCAAAATACATTCGAACTTGTAAAGATAATAGCAAAGTAGATAAGCTATGGAGGTACGGTGACACATTTAACATTGATTCTCCCATAAGAGCTAAAAAACTACTTTTGTTGCAAATCCCAACCAAGTTTTGCCAATGACTTGTAGATCCCAACTAGGTTTTGCCAATTCACTTAACATACGGATCCCAACTAGGTTTCGCCAATTACTTGTGGTTTCCCATCTAGGTTTTGCCAAACTACTTTGTTCGTGGTTCCCAACTTGGTTTTGCCAATGCCTGCTATTATTCCCCCGTTTTCATTAATAATCGCGGATTAGTTCGAATCCTAACGGATCCTTTTGCTACCCGGAAGCCAGTAGTGCCGCTGGTAGGTCACACTGCCTCATGTCGGTAAGGCAGATTCCTGCAACGTCGTGGTAGAATGGTCCCAGTCCTTAAGCCTTCGCCCCGCTGGAGGGAGACCCCAAGTGGGATTCGACAGATATAAATTCAGCGCCGCCGCCCGCAATCTCAGATAACTTATCTGTGCGCGCGTGTTGACTACAGGAAAGCGGCCAATTCCTGCAACAGGTTTGTACCATCAACGCCACAGCCGGCGTTCGCGTCGGCCCTTACGTCAAAGCTCTAGCTCCCACCCTGGGAAATCCGGAAAAGGTAAATAAAACACCCGCAATTTTGCATTTTATGCCTTTTTGCCCCCCAAATCGAGCTCTTACGGGAGAATCAACGTTAATAGTGGTCCCGTATCCCGGGCCTACATCCAAGTTGACGCAATTATGACGTCAGCGTCCACGCAGGCGCCAGCGTTTGCACCAGCGCAACGTTAATAAAACACAAGCAATATCTTGGTCTGTCCCACTCTTTCTCGAAGGAACGATGACTAAAACACAGTTTTAGGAGAATCGGAATAAACAGTTATTTCGCCGCGATTGCTATTGGTTACAGACAGCTGGCCCCTATGTCAAAGCCAGCCCCCCCCCCCCACCCCCACCTCAACCTCCCTTCCGCGGTGGTTTGAGTATGGCGTAACCAAGACGGAGCAACCCTGACGTCACATGTGGGCGCTTTCGCGATACGCACCCAAACCGCCACTGCTACGTCACCCAAGATGGCCGCCACCGAGAAGCCAAGTTGGCAGCAGCGTTCAGCTTTTGTGAATGTGAGAAGGTTAAATAAAACACTGTTGCGTATTATCTTTATTGGAGCATATTACACAAAAAACCCTGTATGTCCTGACATGATGCAATTTTATTGAAAATGTTTACTGGAATATAACGCCCTGTATGTAAGTACTTGCGAAACGATGAAATCTTATCGGACAAAGGACTATAATTAAATAACACCCCGTATGTACGCTATACAACGAGCCGACTTGCAGGGTGAATCAGTTGACGATAATTTTCAGATTAACGATGGCGGACAGCGTCCAGCCTACAACACATAAATATAAATTAAATAAAAAATAATAAACAGAAACCGAGTATTGAAAATGTTTACCGGAATATAATTACATAACACCCTGTATGTACTTACACAACGATGAAATTTTATCGAACAAAGTTGTATTGGACTATAATTAAATAACACCCTGTATGTACGATATACGACGAGCCGTTGCGTATTATCTTTATTGGAACATATTACACAAAAGACCCTGTATGTCCCGACATGATGCAATTTTATTGAAAATGTTTACTGGAATATAATATCCTGTATGTAAGTACTGCGAAACGATGAGATCTTATCGGACAAAGGACTATAATTAAATAACGCCCCGTATGTACGCTATACAACGAACCAACTTGCAGGGTGAATCGGTTGACGATAATTTTCAGATTAATGATGGCGGACAGCGTCCAGCAGCAACACATAAATATAAATTAAATAAAAAATAATAAACAGAAACCGAGACACGAACGAATATTTCGCAACGTACTAGAGTCTAAGATAGGAATAAAAAGAGGAATAGGTAGGCCCAGATTAGACTACTGCTCTCAAATAGTTGGGGATGTACGATGTTCTACTTGCAGACTAACGATAGCGTGACAAAATAAAAGCACATACCAGAATTTCGCTCCTGAAACCCTTCCAAAAACATTTGCTTCACGATGGAATAAATACGTTTCTGTTTCAAAGTTGATGAATTTACGTACCGTGCGGGGGCGGCATACTAAATTACCTGCGTGCATTTTACCTAGAAAATAACCTCTATTAGTTCGTTGCAATACATTTGTAGATATGAATCAAAAATGTTACGTCAATTTATTAGTATATGACTAGGTGAGAAACATATCAATTAACCCTGGTATTTAATAAATGTGGTTAAATAAAACACTGTTGCGTATTATCTTTATTGGACAACACAACAGACCCTGTATATCCTGACATGATGAAATTATATTGAAAATGTTTACGGGAATATAACACCCTGTATTTACCTACACAACGATGAAATTTTATCGAACAAAGTTGTATTGGACTATAATTAAATAACACCCTGTATGTACGATATACGACTAGCCAACTTGCGGGGGGGGGGGGGGGGTGAATCTGTTGGCGATAATTTGCAGATTAACGATGGCGGACAGCGCCCAGTCTGCAATACATAAATATAAATTAAATAAAAAATAATAATAATAATAAAAGGGAAAAACTTTTCGATGCACGAAGGAATATTTCGCAACGTACTAGAGTCTGAGATAGAAATAAAAAGAGGGATAGGTAGGCCCAGATTAGACTACTGCTCTCAAATAGTTGGGGATGTACGATGTTCTACTTGCAGATTAACGATAGCGTGACAAAATAAAAGTACATACCAGAATTCCGAGCCTGAAACTCTTCCAAAAATATTTGCTTCACCATGGGATAAATAAGTTTCTGATTCAAAGTTGGTGAATTAACGTAAGTACCTGAGGATCCGTGCGGAGGCGGCATAGAAAATATCCACAATGCATTTTCCCTACAAAATAACCTCTATTAGTTAATTGCAATGCGTAGAAATGAATAAAAAAATACATCTTCAATTAGTAAGACTTGGTGAGAAACATATCAATAAACCCTCGTATTTAATAAATGTAAATTATATTTTTCACCAAATTAATTCGGATATACGTCGTGTAAACATTTGACAATCCTCACTGTCCTTAGTAAGACTAGGTGAGAAACATATCAATAAACCCTGGTATTTAATAAATGTAAATTATATTTTCCACCAATTAGTTAATTGCAATATGTAGATATGAATAAAAAAATACAACTTCAATTAGTAAGACTAGGTGGGAAACATATCAGCAAACCCTGGTATTCCATAAATGTAAATTATAATTTATTATTGTCCACCAAATTCATTCGGATATACGTACAACAAACATTTGACAATCCTCACTATCCAAAAATTATTATGATCGTGTATAATATTTATAAATAGGAACTTACCGGTGTCTAATTATTTCGGGGGATCACTCATGTAAAATTTTGGGCACGATATATTGCCATGTTCTACTTGTACGAGTAGATTAACGATGACGTAACAAAATAAAAGTAAATAAAAAAAACTTTCCGAGACACGAAGGAATATTTTGTCACTATAGATTGCCTCATGTAACCACTGACCACCACTAGATCAAATCTCGTGAGTTACTCTCCGAATATTCATATTAGCACATCAGTTGGTATCATTTATGAAAACTAGGTGCAGAATGTTAAAAATTTACTAATCTGGACGTTCTTTTATAACGTATTCTTGCGCAAGTTCGGCGTCTGCAAAGCCATAAATTACACATGGGAATGCTATTCTTTGATATAGGTACATGATGCAATGTGGCCAAATTAGTAGAATCGACGCGTTATTATTTTAATGAAACATAAACAATAATAAATTCATGTCCGAATTGAAAGTCTTATCAAAACAAATCATTATTTAGATTACCGAAGACACCCTGTGGGTAATAAAAATGACAATTTATAATGCTGACTCAATAAATAATTTCTGTTTAGGTATTTTATGTATGTCAGATCTAAAATTAATTCTGGAACATCATGAATCAAATAATGTTAAAATACAACAAGACCGTCTACTTAAATTCGTAAGGAATGGGGTGCGAGGGGGTAAACGATTATCTATACGACAAAACCGTGTACTTAAATTCAATTAAGTTCTTCCATTGTGAGCGAATATTATACCTGCTGTATGTTGGTTACAAATAAAAGTATTGTAGCTATATATTATGTAACTGCTAGTACCTACCCTGTATAATTATTTTGCGTTTCTAAATTTAGCCCATATCATAGACTTATGTGCATACACATGTAAGAAATTGTTGGCGCACCTTCTATAAGAAATGTTCCTGGGAGTTGTTTTGCATGTTGTCACGTATGGGAGCGATAAGGAGCTCCTAACTGGGCGACAAGAGGACGGGATTCATTCATTGAGAATCGGGCGCGGTCCAGGTTTATAATAAAATCATATCAAGTATCATAATCATTTGTTAAACTTTTGTGCCGAATATATTTTTTGGGAACTTTACGTAGTGTGGTTTTAGTACCTTCTTACACACATATACACAACTAAATATTCCCGCTTTACTTCTGATACCCGAGGCACGAGGGCATAAATATTTCGCAACATACTAGAGAACCTATATTAGTTCATTGCAAATACATACATGTATGTAGATATGAGTCAAAAATGCAACTTCAATTTAGTAGTATGACTAGGTAAGAAACATGTCAGAAAACCCTGGTATTCAATAAATGTATTTTATTTCCATCAAATTCATTCGGATATACGTCCTATATAAACATTCGACAATCCTCACTGCCCTATGACGTAACAACATTTCTTAGAAGACGTTGTCAAATATCTGACGGGTGAAGTTATTGTAAAACATAATTTGATCCGTTTGCTGAAGCCGCAGGAATAATCTTATGTAAATAAAATATATGTATATCTGCTGTATGTTTGTAACAAATAAAAGTAACTGCTAGTAAGTACCTACCGTGTATAATATTTTATTTTGCATTTTTCAATTGACCCCAAGAGATTAGTATAATAACCACTATACACACATACACATCCCACGCAATGCTCTAAAGTAAAGTAAATAAATAAGGACGCCGAACTAGTATCTGTAGGTACCTACTCAACTCAAAAGAACCTCATAAAAATTAATTGTGTATAAACAGATCTGGAAATGCATAGTCTTATGTGTATATACAACTAAATATTCCCGCTTTATCTCTGTTACTTAATGAAGCATGCGAAAATCTAAACAGAAAAATTCTTACGTTCACGTACTTCTATCTACTTACCTTAGTATCAAACCCAGAGAGATACTTGAAGATTGTGTTGAATAGTCTCCATGCTTGCTAAAGGGATATCTATTTATTCCAAAGACTTGTTCGACGTACCCCACACTTTTTTAGGTGGGTACATAGTTGTATAAACCGAAATTGCATTTTTTCTACTTACTAATAACTGAATATGAGTGTGCTTTTTTTCTTCTTATACAGGTAAATTCTAGGGAGCCGTCAAAGAAGTCGCTCGCATGAGCGTGGGAAGTTTTAACATTTGTGATTAGGACCCAATGAACTATACAGTTTCATAATATTATTCCTTTGCGAACTAATGTTTGTTTTGATAAAAATCGCCAAATACAAACATGATTAGGTATACCAATATAATTATTCTGTAACATCTGCCCATATATGGTAATTTAAAGAACTCGCGGACATTTCGCTTGACCACGCACGAAGTGTAATTAACATTCATTTACCACCGTGGGCTACGGTAATTACTAAATAGCTCTATTCTTGTGTTTTCAATTTTATGAGTTATAGCACATGGACAGACTTACGTGTTGGGCTATAGGTGGTCTGGGATTCACCCTTCCATATAATAATGCCTATTTATGCCTAATTAGATATATTTATGCATTTCAAATCGAAAATTCTAGCACATTATAATAATTTTCAAAAGTTTTCATATGAGACAAAGTAGGGGCGCCGAAATAATATATTAGAGTTGTCACCAACAGCAGACGCCACCGTCGGGATGAACGTTCATGCTAAATGGGCGTTAACCCATAAGAGTAGTAAAATTATGTCATGTGGGGTATCAAATTAAAAGACTCGACGAGGAGTATCGGAATAAACAGTTACTTCGCCGAAAAATGGCCGCCCACCCGTAAGCCCTGTTTCGGACAAACGTAGGACACCATCACGGCGTTAACCCATAATGGAGGTAAAACAATGTCATGTGGGGTATCAAATTATAGAACTCGACGAGGAGAATCGCAATAAACAGTTATTTCATCGCAAAATGAACGCCCACCCGTAAGCCCTGTTTCGGTCAAACGTAGATCATCATCATACCGCTCCGCCACTCTTATTCCCTTATGGTCGACTGACGTCATGGGTTGAGATGCCACTTCCAGCCAAACCGGATCTGCGGTTTTGCCAATGCGCTTTACTTGCGGTTCCCAGCTAGGTTTTACCAATTACCTTCAGATCCCAACTAGGTTTTGCCAACGCACTTTACTTGCTGTTCCCAACTAGGTTTTGCCAATTACTTGCGGCTCCCAACTAGGTTTTGCCATTACGCTGAGAGGGCCCTTGCCCTGTGTACTAGAATCTGCAATATTACGAAGCGGACTTTTGTAACACATTGTATGTGTATACAGGTGTATACACCTGTATGTACTAACAGATGTAACACAAAGGCCTTGTATATACGAGCAGATAAAACACAAGTGTCCTATATGTACCATGCTATGTGCCCCTCTGGAATCGCATTACATGATTGACACAAATTTTGTTCCCAACCGCTGGACCAATCAGAAGACAGGAACAAGATGGCCGCCATTGCAACGTGACGTCAGCGCCCGACGTCAACGTCCACGCGGGCTTTAAGCCTTGTCTAAACTTGTCGCTGCACTGAACGCCCCGTGGACGTTGACGTCGGGCGCTGACGTCACGTTGCAATGGCGGCCATCTTGTTCCTGTCTTCTGATTGGTCCAGCGGTTGGGAACAAAATTTGTGTCAATCATGTAATGCGATTCCAGAGGGGCACATAGCATGGTACATATAGGACACTTGTGTTTTATCTGCTCGTATATACAAGGCCTTTGTGTTACATCTGTTAGTACATACAGGTGTATACACCTGTATACACATACAATGTGTTACAAAAGTCCGCTTCGTAATATTGCAGATTCTAGTACACAGGGCAAGGGCCCTCTCAGCGTAATGGCAAAACCTAGTTGGGAGCCGCAAGTAATTGGCAAAACCTAGTTGGGAACAGCAAGTAAAGTGCGTTGGCAAAACCTAGTTGGGATCTGAAGGTAATTGGTAAAACCTAGCTGGGAACCGCAAGGAAAGCGCATTGGCAAAACCGCAGATCCGGTTTGGCTGGAAGTGGCATCTCAACCCATGACGTCAGTCGACCATAAGGGAATAAGAGTGGCGGAGCGGTATGATGATGATCTACGTTTGACCGAAACAGGGCTTACGGGTGGGCGTTCATTTTGCGATGAAATAACTGTTTATTGCGATTCTCCTCGTCAAGTTCTATAATTTGATACCCCACATGACATTGTTTTACCTCCATTATGGGTTAACGCCGTGATGGTGTCCTACGTTTGTCCGAAACAGGGCTTACGGGTGGGCGGCCATTTTTCGGCGAAGTAACTGTTTATTCCGATACTCCTCGTCGAGTCTTTTAATTTGATACCCCACATGACATAATTTTACTACTCTTATGGGTTAACGCCCATTTAGCATGAACGTTCATCCCGACGCGACGGTGGCGTCTGCTGTTGGTGACAACTCTAATATATTATTTCGGCGCCCCTACTTTGTCTCATATGAAAACTTTTGAAAATTATTATAATGTGCTAGAATTTTCGATTTGAAATGCATAAATATATCTAATTAGGCATAAATAGGCATTATTATATGGAAGGGTGAATCCCAGACCACCTATAGCCCAACACGTAAGTCTGTCCATGTGCTATAACTCATAAAATTGAAAACACAAGAATAGAGCTATTTAGTAATTACCGTAGCCCACGGTGGTAAATGAATGTTAATTACACTTCGTGCGTGGTCAAGCGAAATGTCCGCGAGTTCTTTAAATTACCATATATGGGCAGATGTTACAGAATAATTATATTGGTATACCTAATCATGTTTGTATTTGGCGATTTTTATCAAAACAAACATTAGTTCGCAAAGGAATAATATTATGAAACTGTATAGTTCATTGGGTCCTAATCACAAATGTTAAAACTTCCCACGCTCATGCGAGCGACTTCTTTGACGGCTCCCTAGAATTTACCTGTATAAGAAGAAAAAAAGCACACTCATATTCAGTTATTAGTAAGTAGAAAAAATGCAATTTCGGTTTATACAACTATGTACCCACCTAAAAAAGTGTGGGGTACGTCGAACAAGTCTTTGGAATAAATAGATATCCCTTTAGCAAGCATGGAGACTATTCAACACAATCTTCAAGTATCTCTCTGGGTTTGATACTAAGGTAAGTAGATAGAAGTACGTGAACGTAAGAATTTTTCTGTTTAGATTTTCGCATGCTTCATTAAGTAACAGAGATAAAGCGGGAATATTTAGTTGTATATACACATAAGACTATGCATTTCCAGATCTGTTTATACACAATTAATTTTTATGAGGTTCTTTTGAGTTGAGTAGGTACCTACAGATACTAGTTCGGCGTCCTTATTTATTTACTTTACTTTAGAGCATTGCGTGGGATGTGTATGTGTGTATAGTGGTTATTATACTAATCTCTTGGGGTCAATTGAAAAATGCAAAATAAAATATTATACACGGTAGGTACTTACTAGCAGTTACTTTTATTTGTTACAAACATACAGCAGGTATACATATATTTTATTTACATAAGATTATTCCTGCGGCTTCAGCAAACGGATCAAATTATGTTTTACAATAACTTCACCCGTCAGATATTTGACAACGTCTTCTAAGAAATGTTGTTACGTCATAGGGCAGTGAGGATTGTCGAATGTTTATATAGGACGTATATCCGAATGAATTTGATGGAAATAAAATACATTTATTGAATACCAGGGTTTTCTGACATGTTTCTTACCTAGTCATACTACTAAATTGAAGTTGCATTTTTGACTCATATCTACATACATGTATGTATTTGCAATGAACTAATATAGGTTCTCTAGTATGTTGCGAAATATTTATGCCCTCGTGCCTCGGGTATCAGAAGTAAAGCGGGAATATTTAGTTGTGTATATGTGTGTAAGAAGGTACTAAAACCACACTACGTAAAGTTCCCAAAAAATATATTCGGCACAAAAGTTTAACAAATGATTATGATACTTGATATGATTTTATTATAAACCTGGACCGCGCCCGATTCTCAATGAATGAATCCCGTCCTCTTGTCGCCCAGTTAGGAGCTCCTTATCGCTCCCATACGTGACAACATGCAAAACAACTCCCAGGAACATTTCTTATAGAAGGTGCGCCAACAATTTCTTACATGTGTATGCACATAAGTCTATGATATGGGCTAAATTTAGAAACGCAAAATAATTATACAGGGTAGGTACTAGCAGTTACATAATATATAGCTACAATACTTTTATTTGTAACCAACATACAGCAGGTATAATATTCGCTCACAATGGAAGAACTTAATTGAATTTAAGTACACGGTTTTGTCGTATAGATAATCGTTTACCCCCTCGCACCCCATTCCTTACGAATTTAAGTAGACGGTCTTGTTGTATTTTAACATTATTTGATTCATGATGTTCCAGAATTAATTTTAGATCTGACATACATAAAATACCTAAACAGAAATTATTTATTGAGTCAGCATTATAAATTGTCATTTTTATTACCCACAGGGTGTCTTCGGTAATCTAAATAATGATTTGTTTTGATAAGACTTTCAATTCGGACATGAATTTATTATTGTTTATGTTTCATTAAAATAATAACGCGTCGATTCTACTAATTTGGCCACATTGCATCATGTACCTATATCAAAGAATAGCATTCCCATGTGTAATTTATGGCTTTGCAGACGCCGAACTTGCGCAAGAATACGTTATAAAAGAACGTCCAGATTAGTAAATTTTTAACATTCTGCACCTAGTTTTCATAAATGATACCAACTGATGTGCTAATATGAATATTCGGAGAGTAACTCACGAGATTTGATCTAGTGGTGGTCAGTGGTTACATGAGGCAATCTATAGTGACAAAATATTCCTTCGTGTCTCGGAAAGTTTTTTTTATTTACTTTTATTTTGTTACGTCATCGTTAATCTACTCGTACAAGTAGAACATGGCAATATATCGTGCCCAAAATTTTACATGAGTGATCCCCCGAAATAATTAGACACCGGTAAGTTCCTATTTATAAATATTATACACGATCATAATAATTTTTGGATAGTGAGGATTGTCAAATGTTTGTTGTACGTATATCCGAATGAATTTGGTGGACAATAATAAATTATAATTTACATTTATGGAATACCAGGGTTTGCTGATATGTTTCCCACCTAGTCTTACTAATTGAAGTTGTATTTTTTTATTCATATCTACATATTGCAATTAACTAATTGGTGGAAAATATAATTTACATTTATTAAATACCAGGGTTTATTGATATGTTTCTCACCTAGTCTTACTAAGGACAGTGAGGATTGTCAAATGTTTACACGACGTATATCCGAATTAATTTGGTGAAAAATATAATTTACATTTATTAAATACGAGGGTTTATTGATATGTTTCTCACCAAGTCTTACTAATTGAAGATGTATTTTTTTATTCATTTCTACGCATTGCAATTAACTAATAGAGGTTATTTTGTAGGGAAAATGCATTGTGGATATTTTCTATGCCGCCTCCGCACGGATCCTCAGGTACTTACGTTAATTCACCAACTTTGAATCAGAAACTTATTTATCCCATGGTGAAGCAAATATTTTTGGAAGAGTTTCAGGCTCGGAATTCTGGTATGTACTTTTATTTTGTCACGCTATCGTTAATCTGCAAGTAGAACATCGTACATCCCCAACTATTTGAGAGCAGTAGTCTAATCTGGGCCTACCTATCCCTCTTTTTATTTCTATCTCAGACTCTAGTACGTTGCGAAATATTCCTTCGTGCATCGAAAAGTTTTTCCCTTTTATTATTATTATTATTTTTTATTTAATTTATATTTATGTATTGCAGACTGGGCGCTGTCCGCCATCGTTAATCTGCAAATTATCGCCAACAGATTCACCCCCCCCCCCCCGCAAGTTGGCTAGTCGTATATCGTACATACAGGGTGTTATTTAATTATAGTCCAATACAACTTTGTTCGATAAAATTTCATCGTTGTGTAGGTAAATACAGGGTGTTATATTCCCGTAAACATTTTCAATATAATTTCATCATGTCAGGATATACAGGGTCTGTTGTGTTGTCCAATAAAGATAATACGCAACAGTGTTTTATTTAACCACATTTATTAAATACCAGGGTTAATTGATATGTTTCTCACCTAGTCATATACTAATAAATTGACGTAACATTTTTGATTCATATCTACAAATGTATTGCAACGAACTAATAGAGGTTATTTTCTAGGTAAAATGCACGCAGGTAATTTAGTATGCCGCCCCCGCACGGTACGTAAATTCATCAACTTTGAAACAGAAACGTATTTATTCCATCGTGAAGCAAATGTTTTTGGAAGGGTTTCAGGAGCGAAATTCTGGTATGTGCTTTTATTTTGTCACGCTATCGTTAGTCTGCAAGTAGAACATCGTACATCCCCAACTATTTGAGAGCAGTAGTCTAATCTGGGCCTACCTATTCCTCTTTTTATTCCTATCTTAGACTCTAGTACGTTGCGAAATATTCGTTCGTGTCTCGGTTTCTGTTTATTATTTTTTATTTAATTTATATTTATGTGTTGCTGCTGGACGCTGTCCGCCATCATTAATCTGAAAATTATCGTCAACCGATTCACCCTGCAAGTTGGTTCGTTGTATAGCGTACATACGGGGCGTTATTTAATTATAGTCCTTTGTCCGATAAGATCTCATCGTTTCGCAGTACTTACATACAGGATATTATATTCCAGTAAACATTTTCAATAAAATTGCATCATGTCGGGACATACAGGGTCTTTTGTGTAATATGTTCCAATAAAGATAATACGCAACGGCTCGTCGTATATCGTACATACAGGGTGTTATTTAATTATAGTCCAATACAACTTTGTTCGATAAAATTTCATCGTTGTGTAAGTACATACAGGGTGTTATGTAATTATATTCCGGTAAACATTTTCAATACTCGGTTTCTGTTTATTATTTTTTATTTAATTTATATTTATGTGTTGTAGGCTGGACGCTGTCCGCCATCGTTAATCTGAAAATTATCGTCAACTGATTCACCCTGCAAGTCGGCTCGTTGTATAGCGTACATACGGGGTGTTATTTAATTATAGTCCTTTGTCCGATAAGATTTCATCGTTTCACAAGTACTTACATACAGGGCGTTATATTCCAGTAAACATTTTCAATAAAATTGCATCATGTCAGGACATACAGGGTTTTTTGTGTAATATGCTCCAATAAAGATAATACGCAACAGTGTTTTATTTAACCTTCTCACATTCACAAAAGCTGAACGCTGCTGCCAACTTGGCTTCTCGGTGGCGGCCATCTTGGGTGACGTAGCAGTGGCGGTTTGGGTGCGTATCGCGAAAGCGCCCACATGTGACGTCAGGGTTGCTCCGTCTTGGTTACGCCATACTCAAACCACCGCGGAAGGGAGGTTGAGGTGGGGGTGGGGGGGGGGGCTGGCTTTGACATAGGGGCCAGCTGTCTGTAACCAATAGCAATCGCGGCGAAATAACTGTTTATTCCGATTCTCCTAAAACTGTGTTTTAGTCATCGTTCCTTCGAGAAAGAGTGGGACAGACCAAGATATTGCTTGTGTTTTATTAACGTTGCGCTGGTGCAAACGCTGGCGCCTGCGTGGACGCTGACGTCATAATTGCGTCAACTTGGATGTAGGCCCGGGATACGGGACCACTATTAACATTGATTCTCCCGTAAGAGCTCGATTTGGGGGGCAAAAAGGCATAAAATGCAAAATTGCGGGTGTTTATTTACCTTTTCCGGATTTCCCAGGGTGGGAGCTAGAGCTTTAACGTAAGGGCCGACGCGAACGCCGGCTGTGGCGTTGATGGTACAAACCTGTTGCAGGAATTGGCCGCTTTCCTGTAGTCAACACGCGCACACAGATAAGTTCTCTGAGACTGCGGGCGGCGGCGCTGAATTTATATCTGTCGAATCCCACTTGGGGTCTCCCTCCAGCGGGGCGAAGGCTTAAGGACTGGGACCATTCTACCACGACGTTGCAGGAATCTGCCTTACCGGCATGAGGCAGTGTGACCTACCAGCGGCACTACTGGCTTCCGGGTAGCAAAAGGATCCGTTAGGATTCGAACTAATCCGCGATTATTAATGAAAACGGGGGAATAATAGCAGGCATTGGCAAAACCAAGTTGGGAACCACAAACAAAGTAGTTTGGCAAAACCTAGATGGGAAACCACAAGTAATTGGCAAAACCTAGTTGGGATCCGTATGTTAAGTGAATTGGCAAAACCTAGTTGGGATCTACAAGTCATTGGCAAAACTTGGTTGGGATTTGCAACAAAAGTAGTTTTTTAGCTCTTATGGGAGAATCAATGTTAAATGTGTCACCGTATCGGCATAGCTTATCTACTTTTATTCGTTTTGAAGAAAGACCAGAGTATCGTTCAATAACGTCAAATTCGCTTATAAGCAGAGCTATGATTCAACTAGTAGTAAGCACTAATCGCACGCCATCTGCTCTAACCCGAACGAACAATCACCTTGCATGTGGTACACTGGTGCGTCTCTCAGCTGTTCCATTATTATTCTTCCAAGAGGATCTATAAAAAAACGAATAATGAACCAAAAACATTACATTAATAAAAGCCGTAGAATTTAATTTTCACTTTTGTACATAATCCTTTCGATTATTTAATTTAATAGTTTCTATTTATTAAACAGGTGCATTAAACTGCACATATGCTCAAGTATTACTTTTTCTGTCAAGTTTGAGACGTAGTTTCTTGTTCCCTTTAATAATTTGTGAAAGTGCAATTACACGTTGCAAAATAAGAGTTAGCGTTATTCACTTCGAGTTTTTTTTTGTCTGGTTTGGAGTACCCGACGATAAAAATAGAGAAATTTCAACTAAATATGAGTTTCGAGTGCTGACGTCATCTAATTTTTGTTCCAGATTCGTTCGAGATTGCAGAAATGTGAGAGTAACGAGTCTGTAATTGCTACAGGTAAGCCGTTCATGTTGGACTTGTTTAGTTTTATTATTTTGGCGAAAATAAAAGTGGTTTGTTACGAAATCAGTAATTTGAATTTTGAGAAATTTTATCACTTAAAAAGATCTTAGCTTTTTTACAATCGTCCTTTTGGTTGGTCGACACCAATTAATTAACCTAAAATCTGCGAATGAGCCTGTATAGATCCTGTTCTATGCAATCATAAATGTGTCTGGAAGTCAGTATTATACTGCTTAGACGACCTACATGGTTAACTTCTTAAGTATAAATTGTAAATCTAAGTATGTATCAACATTTATGAGCAATTTGTCATTGAATCAATATCTAAACATTCCGCCCACCTTGAAAGAATACATTTCATTGCAAACTAGGAAAAGAAGCACTAACTTATTCGGCATTGCCGTGTCAAAGCCATGGCACTTGTTACTTTTTCCGGAAAATAAAGTTGAACATTTTATTGAAAATTAATATGTGCCGTCATTTTAGTCTTCTGGCTCCATATGTAGTTTCAAAATTAGTATGCACCCAAAAAGAAGGCGTCGACCTAGTTCCCACACAATAGCTAGTAGAATATAATATTCTTAAGCAGAATTACACATCACGAAAAATTCCAAGTTATACATTGTCATTTCATTATTCTATTGTTCTTGCGTTAATTTTGAGGGGCACCAAAGTCAACCAGCAAATTAGTCTCGAAATAAATACCGTAACGTGTGCTTAAAGTATCCCATTCATTAATTTAAAAAAATCAGTAAATTGGTAGTAGCAAGGTTAACTAAGAAAATGACAAAATCAATAGCGTGTAATTGTCTTGCCGATTGTTTATAAGGAAAGAATGCCGATACCTTGAACCTCAATTTTAGAATTTGCCCTCGAAGTTGTCATATACAATACAGGGTGTGAGATTTAAGCGTGGGCGGAAGATTGCTCAGTTATGAGAGAAGATAGACAAAAACTTGTTTTAACAAACTTTAATTAATTTCAGTATGTAATAAAAAAATGTATTCTAAATAATGAATATATCCAATTTTTTCTCAAAATTTTTTAGGTATCTCGTAAAAATTACACCCAACCACATAATAACAAAATTAAAAATTATCTGATTAAAAATATCACATTAATTTAATAAATTTTCAAAATTATTACCATTCCTTTGAATACATGAATTTACTCTTTGAGAAATGCAATTCTATTGTCATTCTTCGAACACTGTCATGCGGATTTTCTTATACAAGGTATCCCACGAAGACCTTAAACGATCTAAATGTAGAAAAGTATATACAGAGTGTACCGGTGAAGGTGGGAAATCTCTCGGGTGCGTATATGTAGATTACACGAGAATAACGTCGCAAGTTCATATAAAGCTTTCTCCTACGACCTTCTCGTGCCGAGATATTCTCCCTTAAAATAGAGAAATAAAAAGTTTTCTTTACATAAAATTTGTATTTTTAATTATATTTCGATCATTTTCTTGGTGGTAAGGGGTAGTTCACCCCTTGTTCCCCTGATGCACTATCAAAAAACGGGTCGCATTATTTTATCGACATTCAATCACTACGTACGTCACCAAGAAAATTATCGAAATACAATTAAAAATAAAAATTTTATATTCATATAAAAAAAAACTATTTTTATTTCTCCAATTTAAGGGAGAATATATCGGCAGGGGAAGGTCGTAGGAGAAAACTTTACATGAACTTGGGGTGTTATTTTCGTGTAATCTATACGCACCCGAAAGAATTCCCACCTTCACTGGGGCACCCTGGATGGTACAATTATACAAATTTACACAAATACATAATCGAGGATGCTCAATTCGACTAAAATATTTTTGACTTTCTGCGATGTCCTGTTATACCGGAAATAGACATCAACTTCCTTATTTTAAATGGAATGCCCACATTTTTATTACGGATTTAAAGTTTTAGTCAAATTTTAGCTCAACACCTAACTGATTTTTACATTTTTTTGGCTCAAAGTTTTAAATATCTATTTTTATAAAGACCCTTAGGAGCTTTTTTCATTAAACCAATTCTTGAGCACTTTACTGCGTGGGAAACTTTTAAACAGTATTATCAAAGTAACTAAAATTTAAAATAATTACATGGCGTTTGTAGTGTTATAATTGCTTCGATGGTATTACGAGTATGCTATTAAATAGAAACCGATTACAATTATATCGTCAGAACCTTAGAACAGCGTCGAGTACCATATAAGGTAAAAAAATATTTACGACAGTTTAAAAAAGTTATTCGGATTAAGATAAGAAAAGTAATAATTTTAATTAATTTTTTTGGGGAAAAGTAAAGTTTTATTTAACTGACTAGATAACACTAGGCTAGAATAAGTAACATATATGATTGATTTTCTGAAGTAATATAAACATGCTGAGAACAGAAACAGTGAAGAAAATTTGGAAACTGTATTCTTTTGTTGGGTTTCGAACTTTGGCTCATCCACGATTTTAACGCTTATAAAAAGACTTACACTGCCGGACAAAAAAACCTCACACTCTCAGAATTACTATTTTAGGGAATAAAAAACAACGTACCGTTTGAAATGATATTTAACTATATTCTTTTCATCTTAACAATAAATAAAAAACAAGAAACAAAATGATTCGTCAACAAAAACCTAACAAAAGTATTTTTTAGAGATCAACCTGTTACTTAAGAACTTGAAAAGACAAAAAAAAATATATTAAAAGGAAAGGCACACTAGTAGAACCAAATTAATAATGGGTGTTACCACCACGAACTCTTATTACTTCCCTTAAACGTTGTGGCATGCCCTAAATGAGGCTAACAATAGATTCTTGGGGGTATTTGTTCACATTCTTCTTGAAGCGCCATTTAATGTTTCTGGTGGGGGTTGGCGACGTCTAATCCTTTTCCCAAGCTGATCCCACAGATGTTCAATGGGATTCAGGACTGGACTATTGGTTGACCATGGGAGACATCCAATACCAACCTCTTCACGGTACTCGGTAACAATTTTTGCTGTGTGTGGGTGGGCGTTGTCATCCATAAACACAAAATTGTCCGCTATAAATGGCATATATGGTGTGACATGGGGTTCCAGGCACTCAACAATGTATCGGTGTGTAGTCATTGTTCCATTCTAAATGAAAATCAATTCTGTGTGAGCCCTCAGAGATATTCCGGCCCACACCGTAATGCTACCACCATTGAAACTGACCCTGGGAGATATACAACATTGACTGTACCGCTCCCCTGGTCTTCGCCACACCTTTTCACGTCCATCTGGTGACCTGACACTAAATCTTGACTCGTCCGAGAAGAGCACGTTCCTCCATTGATGTTCGTCCCAATTTACGTATTGCCGCGCAATTGCAAGTCATGCTCTGCGATGTTCTACGGTCTACAGGGGACCCGTAGCTGGCTTTCTTGAAGTCAAAACATATTCGTTTAGCCTTTTCCGAACTGTTCTGGCTGAAACTGCCACTCCTCGAACTTCGGCTAATCGTCCAGCAAGAATAGGTGATGGCAATGCTCGATCGGGCAGCGCAGCAACATGGAGAAAACGGACATCTTGATGGTTCGCAGTTCGTGGACGACCAGATCCGACCTTCTTTACAAACCCATGAGTTTCACGAAATCGCAAGAATAGATTTTGCACTGTGTTACGGGGTATATTCAGCACTTGAGCAATATACCGCACTCTTCAGCCATCGTGGCTTAAAGCAACAATTTGTGAACAAATTTCGGGGTGCATTGTATGGAAAATGTTAAAAGCTGACATTTACAAATGAAATTTCACCAAAGAACCAATAGAAAATAGAGAGCAGCCCAATAGGGTAAAAGATTTTGATGTTTCAATAAAGTTGCATGAAGAGTCAAAATGATGATTTGGCTGTTTAGGCTTACGAAAGGTGCAATATTCAGCTAAAACTTTCTTTTTCCTCACTAGTAGGGCAATCGTTAATTATTTGCGTAAGTTAAGTAACATAAAAATATTGTAGGGCCTCAAAATAAAAATAAAAACATGTGTCCGTTTTTTTTGCCCGACAGTGTATGTTAGAAAATTTTCGTTGCAAGAGTTTTGAGTAAACCCATTTCGGCATTTCCTCCAGAAAATATGGTGAACCGAACAGACAATATGCTTCTTTCAAGAAATAGATATAAATAGAATTGTGAATGAAAAGGGAAACCGAAAACAGTTTATAAATTCAGTGACCCACTTCCAACATTGACGTTGAAAAAAACTTGAAATGGGTGAATCGAGGGAATTTATCAAATTATTCAGATGACATTTCTGTTGAGAGAGGTCATGTTTACTGTTTCATGTAAAATTTTGGGTTTTCCTAAAAATAGCTACAAGATTTTCAATATTCAGACTCAAAGTGGAATTTAACACCCCAAATCGTAATTCCCTAGAAAATTTAGGGGTAGTATTCACGGTAGGTACAATGCATACTGCGTCTAATAAACAATAGACATACAAAACTATATAGATGATGAACACTATAGTACTAGTTTTGCAAAGTCCATTTATGTGCTCGGGAACGGTTAATGTAGAAACTAGGAAGAGACTCTTAAAGACGTGTGTATGGAGTACGGCATTGTACGGATGCGAAACTTGGACAAGAAGAGAAGTGAAGGAATAGACGCATGTTAATAATGTCGTGGATAAATAAGGTTAGCAATAAGGAGGCATTAGAAAGAGTTGAGGAAAAGCGAAAGGTATGGAAGACAATAAGGAATAGGAGAAATAGGATGGTAGGACACCTTCTAAGGCACAAAGAATTAGTTAGCGACGTACTAGAGTCTGAGATAGGAAGAGGTACGGGTATACGCCTAGATTAGACTATTCTCAAATAGTTGGGAATGTAGGACGTTCTACTTTTAGGGAAATGCGTAGATGTCCAACCAGTCTTCGGACTGATGTGACGAATGGTGACGAATTTGGAAAATTCGAGGCAAAACTACACCCTTCCTGGATAATTCTATCTGTTTCAAATTGCTCATGGAAATCCCCAATCAGTCGGCTTTTCTCCGTATGGATCTCTCTTTTTCTTTGTTATTTAACGAGTCGTGGCCTGCGTTCGTTGATTCAGCTTTATCTCGTCTGATTTGCTAGGGGAGTTCGCTCTCAGATCCACGACGGCGGCGATGCTGTGTGCATTACGGGATCGATAATGCGTGGCCTCGACCGTGAACCTCGTGCCGACCTTCCTCGTGTTGCTCTCGCACACCCCAGGCGCCGCATTTTCTAAGCAATTTTCTTTTTGTTATCTCCGTCGCGTGATTTTTTATAGTTTCCCCCAATTCACGAAAAATATTAAATATGAGAAGCGATAAGCGCTGACGATGACAATTTCGGTGAAGTTTTGCTATTAATTTTTGTTTCCTCTGTAAAAGTAGCTATAATACAGACTTACACACTTGTCGAACAACTACCCCATCAGGCACTGAATTACAGAAGAAGTTGAATGTGCTTAATTGGGTGCAACTCAGGAGGCTATCTCAACAGTGCAGGCATTGAAACTCCATATGCCCCCTTCTTAAATAATAGACAGACAAACTAGCGGAATTGTAATTAGTAAAAAAAGAAGGTAGAAAACAAGCCAATTTTCAACAACAATTTATTCTTGATTTTCTTGCAGAGATGTCAACAGCGGTAGGAACTCACTCCGGGGCTGGTCCTTTGAGTTTGATGTCCTGCGTACGAGAGTCATCCCCACCCCAAGATATCGGCCCCGATTTTGAGAACGAAAAGAATGGTAAGTCTGCATTCGAACAGATTAGAAAATAAGAGTCCAGGCCACTGTTACGCTGAGTTAGATGCAGGCTTAGGCAGGCGCCAGCGCGTCGCGCCTCTACCGCTCACCAACTTAAATCTGTTGGGCTATACTTTATTTTCGGAATGGAAATGATGAGTTTAGGCATTTTGCGAACGGAAGACGACAGAATAAGAAATTTATATTATGTAGATGTAGCACACATCTATCAAGTTTCCTAGGAATCGTGAACTTTTTAATTAAATCTCGGCAAGATACCAGGATACATATTTTGAAACTCGCGTATGGAGTTTAAAAAATGGCACACTAATTCATTTACAGTTTTTAATATTGTCTGTGTTTCCGACGATAAACAAGACACCTACATACGTACATAATTTTACCGTTGTTCCAATGTGGGATGCACGTTTCTGAAAAACAATGTTTAATTGTTCTTATTGTTTGTGTCACGTGTAACTCACTGTAATTAAATTGTGCTTCAGTTAAGATGGTTGAAGTAATAAGAAGTAAGCAAAGAAAAAGTCATGGAGGAAGTTTGGGGAAAAATAAAAAAGGATGTTTTAAAAATTATGGGGACTCAGCAATAGGTATAGTCCAACAGATTTGAGTTGGCTAGGGGTGGGGTTGCGCATCAGCATACTTTGCAATAAATAATAAGTTTCTCAATTCGCGTTAAATATTATTTACTGAATTTTTATTATTTAATATTTATTCCCAACACCACCCTTCGCCAACTTAAATCTGTTGGACTGTAGGCAGTGGAACATACTGTATAACGTGATAACCAACTTCTTTAAGCATCTCAGCTTCACCTTGGCAAAATTCGATCTCGAATATCAATCTAATTAACAACTGACGCGTAAAAAATAAACTTAATAAACTCTCATTAAAATACATACAATATGAATTTTATTAAAATTGATTTCAGAAGCTGATTAAAATAGATTTTAGATGGCACTGGTTTAAATCTGTTGGTGACTAATGTTGTATCTCGATATAGAAAGATGGGAAATTTCTGGGTCACTATAGTATAAATAAATCAAAACAACTAAATTCTAATTGATAAATATTTGGATGTAACAATAAAACTTAATTATAATAATTTAACTGAAAGCGTGACCACATACCACACCAGATCCCATGGAAAGTATAACAGATATGAAATTAAACATACGGCTTGTGCTCATGCTTAATCTCGAGCAAATTTACATTACAAATCTATTATTGAATCAAGCAAGTGAATCAAAAAGGTATAGGACACAACGGTATCACGTAACATTCTAGGTGGAGTGTAGGAACGAGGAATATCGAAGAACAGATGATGCAATTTCGCCACAATATCCCTCCTGTGCTTTTTCACGTAGGTAACCTACTCCTTAGAAGTTTTGGTTATGAGGAAATGAAAAGTTTGGTTGCTGACGTTCATAGACGATATTGGGCTGTTGGCAACAGATACAGGGCGGTTGAGACACATGATGAGGACATTGGAAAAGCATTTGCTTAAGTAGAACTTGGGATGGAATGAAGAAGTCGAAGATCATGAAATTTAGAAAAGGTTTGTGGCGGATAAGAAAAGAAAATTTGGGAAGGAAAAGTAATAGTGGAGACGAAGGAATTCAAGTTCTAAGATATTGGTTTCAAAGAAACAATGGAGAGGAACATGACATGTGAAATATTGGGGGGAGAAGATTCAGGCAACATTTCAATGGAAGAATGGTGATATTCGATAGCTTCATTTATTAAACCCATGATAATGTGTAACACTGAAACATATGGGTGGAGAGAACAGTCAAAAGTTGAGAGTGTTCAAGAGTGGATACTAGAACTGGAAGATACATTGTGCTTGAGAAGACGAAGGGGACAAGGCAATTAAATTCGAGGAAAAATACGTGCTAAGAACGGGAAACAAAAGAAGAGGAGAAAATATTGCGAAAGTATTGGGTATGACCCAGAGGAGGTTGAGGAAAGAAAAAAATCCAGATCTCATGGAAGTGGAATGGTAGACAAAAGTTGATAGTGACGTTTAGATGTGGGAACGGGCAAAATTCAAGAAGATATTGGATGAGGGAGAGAGAAAGAAAGTGCAAAATCAAATCATTTATTTAGCCCGTCATAGACAGAAAACACAATACAGAATACATAGATAGACCACATAACATATCAAACAAAATAAATTACAAAACAAAAGAAAAAATATAAAATATATCAAAACCTCACATGAGGAAACCGGGGAACAACACTCTCAACCCCCGAGAAAATCATCTACACTATAGTACAACTTATCAAGCAATAATCTTTTTAAAGAAGCCTTGAACAGTAAAAAAGTTGAAATGGAAGAAATTGATGCAGGTAGCTTATTAAATATTTGAATGGACATATATATTACACTTCTCTTAAAATTTTCCGAGTAGGGCCTCGACTGATACAATAACACTGCAGACCGCGTAAAATGCTCATGTATCTGTTCCCCCGTGACACAATTATTCTTAAGCCGAAACTGCAGAACAGTTATCTCATAAATGTAAATACATGCCAGTGGCAATATTCTCAGTTTCTCAAAAAGCGGCCTTGAACGGGTACGAGGAAGACGCCTTGAGAGAATTCTCACTGCCTTCTTCTGCAATCGAAAGATATAATTAAAATTTTCGGCAGAGGAGTAACCTCAGAAAGGTATACCATATCTGAGATGTGACTCAAACAGCGCAAAATACGCATTTTTAGCCACAAGTAAATCGTAATTATTCATAAGAGCCCTAAGGGCAAAACAGGATCTAGACAACTTTGTACTTAGGTGTTTAATGTGCTCCTGCCAATTCAATCTATGGTCGAGATGAACACCCAAAAATTTAGTAGTATTTACAGATGAAATTATAACACCATCTGAAGAAAGGGCAAACAATACGCCAGGCCTGAAATTCATAAGACAAGTCTTATCCAGATTAAGAGTCGACCTGTTCGCCGCAAACCAACATCTCAAGAGCGACATGTCCGACACAATCCTGTCATGCAACTCATGACCATCACTACCGAACCAAGTTATATTGGTGTCATCAGCAAACTGAACGAACTTGCCACTAATGCGCAGAGAAGACATATCATTTATGTACAACAGAAAGAGAAGTGGGCCCAAGACAGAACCCTGAGGCACCCCATACATAGACTGAGCAGAGTCAGATGTAAATTTCTGACAATCAGCGTTGACAATAGAAACGGCATGGCATCTTCCCATCAGATAAGAACGAATCCACCCCCCAGAAACACCCCTGAATCCATAATATGAGCACTTCTCCAACAAAATAGAGTGGTCAACACAATCAAAAGCCTTAGAAAGGTCGAGAAACACAGAAACAGGAATATAATGGGAGTTGCAGTGAGTGTTTTTTGCCTCATATACATGGTCCAGAAAAGAAAAAATGGCCAGACCAGTACTCTTATTATTACGGAAACCAAACTGCAAACTGGACAAGGTAGAGCATTTGTCCAAAAAGCTTAACAAATCTTGCCTTGACCAGCCTCTCAATCAGCTTAGAAACGGTCGGCAACAATGAGATCGGCCGAAAATTTTCTGGCCCAAATTCACCCCCCGTATGCAATGGCACGATAAACGCTTTTTTTAAAGATGAAGGAAAAATGCCTTCACAAAATGACTTATTTATAAGATCAGCAAGACACAGATGAATATTAATAGTTAAATAAGAAAAAATGATGGCAGGGATCCGGTCCCTATATGAAACTTTTCTAGATACAAGTCTCAAAGTACGTGCAACTTCACCGACATCAGTTGGAAAAAAAACAAAAGTATCATTCTGCTTGGCAACATTAGCGGTCAAGAAATTAGATGCAGTAGTTGCAACAGCTGGTATTCGACTAACCAATCTCTGTGCAATTGTTGAAAAGTAATCATTCAGGCAATTAGCTGCCTCAGCATCCCTAACCACTGCATCGCCAACACATAGGTGAACGTCACTATGAGACTCTTTCCTCCCCAAACTTGTATTATTGATATTCCAGAGTTCTCTGCCTTTATTATTCGAATTATTAACTCTGGAATTAATGTAGTTGGACTTAGCCAATCTGACTGTAGACTTGAAGATTTCTTTATATTTAAAATAGTAATCCTTGATAAATGTTGAATCAGTGAAAAATTTCCTCAAGACATGTAGACAAGTTTTATTTCTAGATGAGACACGTATACCATGTGTGATCCATGGTTTTTCACTCACCTTAGCATGACGCTTCAAAATGTGTGGAGAGAAAGAGGAAACACTCGAACACATACAAAAGGAGGTAAAGGAGGAAGAGCGTTCTTGTTACACAAGATGGAATTTTGAGACGATTTCCGAACAGAAGAACGTCTGGTCGCCAAATATTATTGTAGATATACCCACAGAATTTGAGCGATCGTGGTAATTTTCTACGTTTCGTGGACAAGGAAGACCTTTGAGGGAACGTAACTAGAAAAATCGAGAGAAAAATGTTTCAAATTATTTACCAACAAAACGTTGGATCACCATGGGCGACGGTGTGGGGGTTACTCTCGTAACATTATTTTAAGCAACAAATAAATTACATATACATATCTATAACCGGATTACGTGAATACCCGGTATTCTGTGACATTGCCAACTTTTATTTTACAAACTCTGTTTCACTAATTTTGTTACAGGCAGTACATTTAACGTTAATGATTTGCTTTTAGC
The DNA here is from genome assembly GCA_963966045.1 of Xestobium rufovillosum. NCBI lineage: Eukaryota > Metazoa > Arthropoda > Insecta > Coleoptera > Ptinidae > Xestobium > Xestobium rufovillosum. Next base: position 43,810,697 of record OZ014492.1, read on the forward strand.
GCTGGGTGAAAATTTATAAAAATTTATACTCACGTTATGTAAACTGTACGCTTAATTATTTTCGGATAAGGAAAGTGCCTAATTTGGTCATTAATAATAGTCAAATAATTAAGTAACGGGTTTTGTAACTGTGTATGTGCAAATTATATGCACAGAGACACGCCTGTATTACAGTATCGGGTCAGTTGCGTTTTCAGCGGTCAAATGTAGAAATAGAATAAAATATTAAGCTCGGTTTCCACTAGCTTAGCACATTACCCATTAGAACCGACTTAGTTCACCGATTCTGGCATGAGAGATTCTGACTAAAGGAACATTTCCGTATCTCAAAAGTCAATCGGTTAAAACTATGAGACAATTCAATAACGCAACAAAAAATAAACAATCGTATCTTGAAAATAATTTCGATAAGTGCGATTTGTTCGTTGTGAAAAAGTGTTTCCAGATAATTGCAGTGGTTTCGTGTGTTGCTCGCAAATGAGATATTCAGTTAGTTTTAGTGAAGCTGATTTTGGTATGTCGCTTTTGCTAACAATAAAATAATAATTCATTGTTTTGTTTACACCGAAATGCAGAGGGGGATGGAGTGTGTATGTTTTGTTAAACTATTTAATGATAACGTTAGCAAACAAATAGCTTTACAATAAACGTTCAGATAATAGGTTAGGTACATGAAAAATTAATCATGGAGTATGCAGAATGATGTACAACTTGAGAAATAAAAACCTGCCTTATATTTTTCCAAATCCACTAGTTTGACTACGGCAGTAAAGTACCTTGATTGGTACAAATATACTTTTTATTTTTAGTGCTTTTTAGTAATTATCTGACATAATCTTATCGAACTGATTATGTGATTATGCCATAAAATATACCTAAATAAAATACTAGTGTTCTAATAATTTATTTTGTTCGAATATTTTAGATAATTTTCAATTTTTCTGTTGATTGCGCCACCTAAGCGTATAAATTTACTAGATATTAGTTAATTTTTGCCTAAAATGAATATTTTTGATGTTACCCGCAGTTTTATAAAGATTTTGACAGATGTAGAGGAATTAATTTTAAAAATTAAATAACTTCGGATAAAAGTAACATCTCGGAGTAACCGTTCCAGTAACAAAGGGACAAAAATGCAATAAGTGCAGGGTATGAGCAGTTACATGGTCAAATTAAAATATTTCAACTTTTCATAGCTGTATTTTTTACTCGTTTTTTAAATGGTAGTGCGGACACCGGGGCGGAATGGGGATTCTAACGTTTAAATTTATTTTTGGAAGTGTAAATGACGATACAAATTCAAAAAAATACAGTACGATCTATTGAGATATTGCAAACAAAGAACAAAAGAGAAATAAAAATAAAGCTAATAGTTTTTTTTGTTCTTAACCCGGTTTTTAACTTAAAAAAAGTGTCCTTCACTCCGTTCTGCCCCCCCTATGGGCTATGGGGCAGGATGGGGCTTACACATTTCACGAATTAGATATTTTGAAATCCATAGAAATTTATAAACGAACATGACAAATAATATAATTTACAAATTGATATTGTAAATTTTGATTTTTTATGTTTCCTAAAAGTGTCAATAGTACGAATGCGCCGAAGGGTCACGAAATTATTATAAAGTTAAATTTCTTTCCAAGAATCCGCCATACAGAAAAAAATCCTACATATGTAAATATAGGAAAAATCTATATAGGTACATCATCATAAGGTTCTCAGTCCGAAGACTGGTTGGACACGTACCTCCATTCTTTTCTATCCTGAGCTAACCTACGCATTTCCCTAAAAGTAGAACATCCTACATCCCTGACTATTTGAGAGCAGTAGTCTAATCTAGGCGTACCCCTACCTCTTTTTATTCCTATCTCTGACTCTAGTATGTCACGAACTATTCCTTCGTGTCTTAGAAGGTGTCCTACCATCCTATCTCTCCTACTCTTTATTGTTTTCCATACCTTTCGCTTTTCCCCAACTCTTTCTAATACTTCCCTATTGCTAACCTTATCTATCCACGGTATCTTCATCATGCGTCTGTAGCACCACATTTCAAACGCTTCTACTCTTTTTCTATCCGCTTCTCCTATTGTCCAAGTTTCGCACCCGTATATAGGTACAGGGCTATCCAAATTCGAGGGCCACCATTGGGATCTCGCTTATTTGAACTAATAGAGGGTAGGTTTAAATTTGGCATTTTTGCAGAATTTGGTGTCATTATTATGCCGTTGAGAAATCTGATTTCAAACGGTATAGGAGTTGAGGCAGCAAAACAAAAAGATGCCCATTTTTTGTTTTTGCCGTGTAGCTCGACTATTTGACCTCTTATCAAAACGATATCGATATATTATTATAGAGCACTTTTTTGTGCTCTATCTGCACATTCCCATGGATTTACTGAAAAACGTTTCGTTTAGATAAGACCATCATCAACTTTTTTCTTATGGTTGCACTTCACTGAAAGAAGCATGTTTTTCTGATTTCTTTGGTACAATACAACTTGTCCATATTATATCGAATATTGTGGCCACTTCAGTCGGAAAACAGAAAATTTTAGCAAAAATCAAGTGGGCCTTGCAAGAAAATAAATAGGAAACCGTCATCAGTTTTGGTGTAATTTAAGCAAATAGGTAAGTATGTCAAATATTCTTGGTGCTATTCTGAGACGCATTTTTCGAAGACAATTTAAACCTACCCTCTATCATTTCAAATAAGTTAGATCCAAATGGTGGCCCTCGAATTTGAAGCACCCTGTGTAGAAAAAAAATCCGACATATAGAAAAAAATCCTACATATAGAAAAAAAATCCGACATAGAAAAAATCCTACATGTAGAAAAAAATCCAACATATAGAAAAATATCCTACATGTAGAAAAAAAATCCTACATGTAGGAAAAAATGCGACATATAGAAAAAAAAATCTACATATAGAAAAAATCCTACATGTAGAAAAGAATCCGACATATGGAAAAAAATCCTACATGTAGGAAAAAATCCGACATATAGAAAACAAATCTACATATAGAAAAAATCCTACATGTAGAAAAGAATCCGACATATGGAAAAAAATCCTACATGTAGGAAAAAATCCGACATATAGAAAACAAATCTTACACATAGAAAAAAAAATCCTACATAACCTATACCTTAGAAAAAAACCGACATATAGAAAAAGAATCCTACGTGTAGGAAAATTACGATAATCGTATAAATTGAACATACGTTTCGACTTCGCTGTGGTCCGACTGCTGCTGTATAGATTTAAAATTTTTCTGCACGTAGACTTTCTTCCTATATGTAGGATTTTTTTTCTATATGTCGAATTTTTTTTTCTATATGTAGGATTTTTTTTCCGATATGTAGGATTTTTTTTCTAGGTATATGTCGGATTTTTTTTCTATATGTAGGATTTTTTTCCAGATATGTAGGATTTTTTTCCGATATGTAGGATTTTTTTCTGTATGTCGGATTTTTTTTCTACATGTCGGATTTTTGGAAAGAAATATAATTTTATAATAATTTCGTGACCCTTATGAGAAAAGCAAGTCTTTTTAGGGCGTTAGAGGTTCACAAAGGACAATAGTCCTCAAAATATGAATTCAATAGCTTCAGTAGATTCGGAGATATTAAAAATAATTAATTTTTTTCGAGAATTTTCTACACCCTGTATCTTTGTTGGGAGCGATTTTAGGACAGATGTTCATGAATATTTTTTTTGTTTTGACTTTCTCTATCACCTCTCGATTTTTTTACACTCGGTGTGAATCACCCTGAAGATATTCTTGTAAAATTTTGAAAAAATGCTTTACAATATGTAAATATAATTTTTTTTCTTTGCGAATTAAGGACAGTCAGATATTTGAAGGCGATTATCTCAAAAAGTATTAATTTTAGAAGTAGGGAAGTTTATACATAATCGAATGCATGTTCGCAAAGAAAACAACTACGTATAAAAATTATATGATTCCATTCGAAAAAATGAAGTTACGGTGTTTAAAAATTTTGTAACTTAATGAAATTGCTGTACTTAATTCTCTGTACTTATAATATTTTCGTTTTTTAATGCAGCTGCAATTTCTCCTACATATTGTTATCTTTTCATCAAAATATTATTACTACAACTTTCTTCAATCCGAAGCAATTTTTTTAATTTTCAAAATTCCTCTACATCTGTCAAAATCTTCAACAAAATGCCAACGCTAGAAATATGAATTTTAGGCAAAAATTGTGTTACACAGCCTCATAGTAAAATTATTACTTAAGGAATCGAAAAATGCTTTCAAATAAATAAAGGTGCAACAAACGATATACGCTTAAGTAGATTGCACACCCTGTATGTTTTTGCAGTAGATACTGCCCAGAATAAATAGAACAGCCTGAATAAACGAAAATAGTACGGAGGAAGAAAAATAAAGTAAAATAGCTTTTTCTCTAAAATGCATAATAAAAACGTAAAAACACCGCGATCACTCCGTTAAGACACCCTGTACACATAAGTGAAGAAATCCTGTTCAGTTTTCATTGTAGAGCGTCCTGTATGTACAAGCCGTAGTTTACTAAGAATTTCATGAATCATGTGATTGACTGGCTTTGTCTTACCATACGAGCGTCAATTGTTAATGCAAACGAAGCAAGTGTTAGCAAAATACGTACATATGCAATATCTGTAATATCTCTTCCGGCGTTCATTTAAATCAGACGGAATACATCATGAAGTTCAAAAAAAAGTATCAGTTAGGTAATTATATCGTAAATAACCCACCCTGTTCCCATCAAAAAAGTGTATACTTTCAACGTCCGTACTGTACCTACCCACGTAAAATTCCATAATATTGTAAAATGTTTTTAGCCGCGGGCTCGCGTTCGTTTGTTCCACGCTCTACTTGAAAATTAAACTCCACATATACATAATGTATGTTATTCTAATCTACTGTTAATTACCTCGATTTAATAAAGCTACAATAATTATTTTCGTCGGGGCCGTTAAAGATGATAATAGCGGTAAACGAGTCAGTTGTAATGAAGTCGTGTTTCTTTCTAGTTGGTGCGAAACGGAAATTTTGGAACCCTCGGAAGTGGTTCAAGAGGAAAAATAAAGTGGCCGACGATGGGGTTGTCGTCGGGGATGTTTCGGAAACGGGGAAGGACAGTTTGCGCAGCAGGTCTACCAGCGAACTGTCCATCGCAGAGGAACACAACAGACGGTGAGTTACGCTTTATTATTTGGTTTTTGGTGCGGTTTTCCAAAAACAATAAAATAAGGTATTGTCTGGGACACGAAAGAAAATCGGGTGGTTTGTAGTTTGTTCTTGGCTAAGTTACTCTTTCCGCGTCGCATATTCGTATAGGGCAAAGACTTGTAGAAGTCTTTGGGATCGGGCTCTGATTCGTGTTTTGCTTTTTTCAGAAGTGGTACTCCCATGCATCCTGGCCTTAGCGTTTCCCACGATAGCGTTTTTCATTCGCCGCATTCTGGATCGGAACTCGATTTGCAGACTGCGCAAAGTTCGTCTCTATCTATCATCCATCCTCCTCCAGATTTCCGGTTGCAGGTAAGAAGACAGTTTTTTACGTACAGGAAACAGGATGCATAATTTCACTTTTGTCAGTGACAAATTTATCTACAAAAAGAGACCAATTTTCTTTCTTTATAAAACTGAGGCATGCGTGTCTGTTCATGTTTGACAGCGTTATAAGAGAAAAGTAACTGCCCAAGGTCGACCGAGTGATTGTACATTGAACTTACGATGCAATACTAAAAGTGCATGTAGCCGAGTCATAACAATGCGGTATGGTACATTAAGTACGCGTGGATTTTATATAGTTCCTGAAATTGTAATAATTGCGCATGCAGTACAATATGTGCACTCGCAGCATTCTCAAAATATGTTTCATCCAAACAATATTGTTCCATTTGTACTGGGTGTAAATACAGGTAGGTACATGATAAAATGTGAAAACATGTTTTTAAATTTTTCAACATTTTTGTTGAACTCTATACATAATATATGGCACTATTACTCGATTACGTCAATACGCGGAAAGAAAAGTCTTTATTCAGTAGGTATTATTTTTATAATAAAAATCCTCCTTATCCATATACAGGGTATCCCACGACGACCTTACACGATCTGTATATGGAAAAGTGGGTTTAGTAGAGTTACACAAATTTGCACAAACAGGTAATCGAGGATTCGACTAAAATATTTTTGACTTTCTACAACTTCCGGTTATACCGGAAATAGACACCAATTTCCTTATTTTTATTGCGGATTTAGATTTTTGCTCAAATTTTAAGGTCACCTTATGCAAAACATCATATGTGTAAAGTGCACCCTCTTCGAGATATTAGATGTTAAAAATCGTCATTTTTCAAATTTCATCAATTATAGCTTGGAAACGGTACGAGATAAAGAAAAATGACTTACATGTCCCTATCCTAGTTTTTCATCCTCTATCTTTTGAGTGTGGAAAATACTGCCTCCTGATTGGTCAAAAAATGACAAAAAATTGCCAATCGGGAAGCAGTATTTTCCAGACCCATTAGATGAAATTTGAAAAATGACTATTTTTAACGTCTAATATCTCCAAGAGGGTGCACTTTACACATATGATGTTTTGCAAAAGGTGACCTTAAAATTCGACCAAACATTTAAATCCGTAATAAAAATGTGGGCGTTCCATTTAAAATAAGGAAGTTGGCGTCTATTTCCGGTATAACCGGAAGTCGCAGAAAGTCAAAAATATTTTAGTCGAATTGAGCATCCTCGATTACCTGTTTGTGCAAATTTGTGTAATTCTACTATACCGTGTGACAAACTTCCATGTGTACATGGGGAAATAACATGGGCATTTACATTTTTGGGGATTCTTGCTCCCCATGTGTAGTTACAGTGGTGGTAAAGATAGCAATCGAAGGATTATTTTTTTCTGCGTATGAGGATATCAAAAACTCTACCACTTTCCAGTTTAATAAAGCATTAAAAGCAAAAATTACATTAATAATTTTCTAACTAAAACACAGAAATTTATCAGATTATCCATGACAACTTAATTTATTCTAATCACGGACGTCTTTGATTTTTATGGATTTTCTGAACTGTCAACATTTAAAAATGAACAAAAATATTTATTCAGTTCAAGAAAAGGTTTTCATTGTGAAAATATTTTACAGCGGCAATAGTTTGCGCGTAGTCCGTGCCTTATTTTCTGTAAAATTCAATAACGGTCCTATTCCTTCGGTATAACAACAAATAATTTAGTAAGAAATTTGAAGGCTGGGAATCTTTCATCGAAAGAAGTTAATTTTTACTAATACATGCACTGAGAGAAATTTTATAAAATATTTATACAAAATGCAGTTGCTGGGAACTTTTTGTATAGTATAACATTTTTATATTCTATCATATTCAATATTTATACTCTGCTTACAATATGGAATGTTTTTTATAGTATACTTAAATTGTATTTGAGATACCGTATCGGTCAACATATTTTCATTTTCGAATACATTTACTCATTGTGAAAACGGAGTGTGTATCAGAAATCTGAAATAGAATATTTTTGCATACGACAAGTTACTTGCATAAGATACTACAGGACAAACAAATTTCGTTGAAGTGTTTTTATCATTAAGACTCATTCGTATGAATTACATTTACTTGCGATATACATTCCTTTAAATTGCAGGCAAGACATACGACAAATATTAAGTAATATCTTTCTTGACTTTGTAAATAATATACTGCTCAAATTGTAAGCATTGCAACAACGACGTTGTAAGTTAACTAGTTTTCGTTTATGATTGGTCGAAGCTGGTGCACCGCACCTGCGCAACACATAACTACCAAACGGTTGTTCTCTAGTTTGAACTTTGAACGTGCAAAATTTCCATTTCATCAAAAGTGCAGAAGAGCTGTTAGTGTGTGTGTGAAAGTAGTGAATTAAATTGCAGTTTATTGTTAAAGAAAATGGAAGGCATGTTAAACCTTTGGGGGATTTCAATATTTGTTACCTGTCTTTATCGGTAAGTAAAATTTGCTTTCGTTTTAGATGATGCACCCTTGTAACACTAGTTAGGTAGGTACATATTCTTCACGTTTATCATATTCCACGATCACTTTTCACTTATTACAAGTACCTACATTGGATTTAACACGATAATGACTATTTCTGGAAGTCTTATAGTAAATTACAAGGTTGTGCATGAACGATTGTAAAAGAGGACATTTCTGAAGCTTAAATTTAGATGTTTTACTAACAATTAATAATTATCAAAAAGTTAACGTTACCTAACCCCATAAATGCATGTTTTTGCTATACAGAGTGTCTACTCGGTGTCCACCATAAAGATAAACGCTGTTGTATTCAACATGCCTATAAAAAAAACTATAAGTAGGTACCTCAATAGAGCAACAACAATATTTAAATTTTTACGTACTTTCTGCCAAAACATCTACAAGTGTGTGCAAATGCTTATTAAATTCCAGAAAATTAATTCTAATATTACCTAGTAATTCTAAATAGAAGGCGCTATATTTCTATGACATTTTTGAATTCTCTGTGAAAATTTAAATAGGGTTGATTAAAACGGGGCTTTCTTAAGTGGCATCATTTCACACTATCTTAATTTTTTTACAGAAATACCTAGTGGCAAGATCTGCATCAACCTAGAATTTATTCTTCTTACATGTAAGCAAATTTTCAGATAAAATATCTAATTTATGTTTAAATTGAAAGATCCTGCATTGCGGACCTACTAAAATGAACCTACTAAAATGAACCACCACCTCACTATTTTAAGAACCGCGCTCTGTTTTCAAAATATTGAAGTAGATAGAATATAATTTTCCTTAGAAGTCGTTAATGTTTGCACACTAGGTATACAAATTTGTATTTTAATTCTTTAGTTACTGGTTAATGATTATGTGTTGTATTTTTAAAACAAATAAAGCAGTTGTATATTTTCAACATGATTTTCTTTCATACCTTCCAGAATAATAATTATACCTAAATATTTGAGTTAAAAAATAAGAAAGGATAAGTATAAGAAGCCTATCTACAAAGATATTAAGAACGGAATTAAATGTTATGCAGAACTGTAAAAACGGTAAGTATAGATTGAATTTAACTGTAAGATAGAAAACACATTCCGTAACAATTTCGGAACAGCTGCAATATCGTATACTATTTTAACTATTAATTATTACAACAACAGCGTTGTATGCGCAACTTTCAGAAGGGACAAGTTTATATGTTTTTTGTCTTATTCTTCGTCCTAAAGTTATTCCAGAATTGTTGTTGTAATGTATGCAATCCGTTGTAGCTGGCGCATATATAGCAACAACATGTTGTATTGCATGCAACTTTTATGATATTACGGACAACAATTTTTTCTCAGTGTGAACTTGTTTTTTTATTTAGATAATTCTCATTAACATTATTATTGTCATTACCTATAGTTGACAATTAATTGATTACTGGTATGGATGTTTCTTTGGTGAACGCTGGTCCATAGTTTAGGGTAAATTGTAGGTGTCGTCTAACCTATTAAAACGTTTTTGGGAAAATGTTAAAGCAGTAAAATGAAATAATAAAAATTAAATTACTTTAATTTTACTGCAATTAGGAAAAATTTAACAAGCGGCAACATTCGTTTATTTTGCTCTAATGAATTTTGTAATCTGGCAATTTAATACTTATTTATTTCATATCTAGGTAAGGACAAAAACTTATTAATATACATTCAAATTAAAGTAACATAAAAAAAGAAAAATAACTACATACATATAACAAATATTCAAATAAACCCCCATTCTGTATCAGACAGTATCCCAGCCTATTATAGAAAGAATTTCTCACATTCGCAAGTTGCCGATCGTTTATTAAGTTGCATTCCGCAAAAATAGCATTCCTTAAAGAATCAATATTTGGGTGTCGAGTTTTATAAATCTTATTTTTTAAATGACCCCACAAGAAAAAGTCACACGGTGCCAAATCGGGAGATCTAGGTGGCCAGTTTATAGCACCACCTCGACCAATCCAGCTCTCTGGAAATATTTCATTTAATAATTCCCTCACTTGTGCTCCAAAATGTGCTGGGCATCCGTCATGTTGAAACCAGACCTCCCGATTCGCATGTGCAACTTCTTCTAATGTAGGGCCAATATGGTTAATTAGAAGATCTAAATAAGCTTCTGAACTTAAATTTCCCTGTATTTCAAATGGTCCTATAATGCGATTATTAAAAATGCCTGCCCAAATATTGATTTTTTGAGGGTATTGCGTTGTAGTGGCTAGATTTATTCTGGGATTTTCCTGGGCCCAATGCCTATAACGTTTTGTGAATTTGGCTCTTGATTTAAAATGAAGGTACACTCATCGGTAAAACAAATTGATGAGAGGAAGCTGCGATCCCGATTAGCCCGTTCTTGAATTTCTTCACATCAGAAAGTTTGCCTTGATTCTTCGTCAAAAGGAAGTAACTCTTGGTGACATTGGAATTTAAAGGGATGATATTTGTTTTTTTTTAATATGTTACGGACAGTTTCTCTTGAAACATTACATTCTAGGGCAATAGACTTTAAACTAGATGTTGGACTAGCAGTTATCAGGCCTATTACCATTTCCTCTACCTCAACATTTAGATTTCTTGGAACGACTAAAAAAATAAATGATATGATTAATTTTAGTTTTGTTTCACTCCACGTTATCACTTGTTAAATTTCTCATAATCCCGGTAAAATTTAAGTTAGCGAACAATAAGGAATTAGCAACTAGGTAATAATAATAAGCGAATCAGAATTATCTAAATAAAAACCAAGTAAATTTATTAGTAAAAATTACCTTCTTTCAATGAAAGATTCCCAGCATCTTCAAACTTCTTAACTAAATTTTTTATTGTTGTTACCGAAGGAATAGGACTGTTATTGAATTTTACAGAAAATAAGTCATGGACTACCCGCAGACTATTGCCGCCGTAAAATGTTTTCACAATGAAAACCTTTTCTTCAACTGCATAAATATTTTTGTTCATTTTGAAACCCAAATTTTAAATTGTCGATAAATAATGTTGACAGTTCAGACGAATTAGAAATTAGAATCAAGGGAGTCTTTGATTAGAATAAATTAAATTGTCATAGGTAATCTGATGAATATCCGTGTTTTAATTTGAAAATTATTAGTGTAATTTTTGCTTTTAATGCTTTAATAAATTGGAAAATTGCAGAGTTTTTGATATCCTCATACGCAGAGAAAAATAGTCTTTCGATTGCTACCTTTACCACCACTGTAACTACACATGGGGAGCATGAATCCCCAAAAATGTAATTGCCCATGTTATTTCCCCATGTACACATGGAAGTTTGTCACACGGTATATACTTTTCTATTCCTATACAGATCGTGTAAGGTCGTCGTGGGATACCCTGTACAGGATGTCCCACGCTAGCGTAATTCCTCCATAACTCGAAAGGAATTGCAGATATCGAAAAATGATTCAAATGAAAGATGCATCCAATCAAATTCCTCACATTATAAAATGATTTTCTATTATGCAGGGTGTCCCATTTCTTCTGCACAGCACCTAACTTTGTTTTCTTTAATGGAACACCCTGTATTTGATTGCATTTTGGAATTGTTCAGTCAATTTAAGGGCCACTTCGTTAACCATACATTGGGTCTAAGTCTTACCGTTTCGGCGTTACTTGACGTTAAAAATCTTCATTTTTCAAATTTCATCAGCTATAACTTGGAAGCGGTACGAGATAAATAAAAATGTCTTACATGTCCCTTAACACTTTTATTATCATTTCTCTCCATGTACATCAGCTTGTAACATGCAAAAAATGGAATTACGTGCTCAAGACGCCAAGCAGTCGTCGGTCCTAGTACTTATCGCCGATGTGCGTGCAGAAAACCCTTAAATTATTCATTGCCTCTTTTAATGAAAGTAGGAAAAAGCCGCCAAAATCGATAACCTAACAAAGTGGAAGCCCTACTTCGTTTGGCTTTAGTAGTTTTTATAGGGACAAAGGAAGTTGGACCTTATTTCGAATGTGAGATATTCCAAGGAACACTCGCTCTGGGCGGCTGCTTTGAGATATAAAATTCGTGACCTTCAAACGTTAAACGCATGCGCATCGCCATCTTGTTAGTAAACTGATACTGACAGTTCAACGTCTGCGCAATTTCTTTTCGTTATTTTCTATATTGTTTCCGTTTCAAAAGCCACAGTACAATCAAATTAAATTTAGTATTCAATAAATATCAAAACCGGCATACTACCACGAGCTTCAGAACAATTTTAATTGTTTTGCTGCCGCTTGCAGATAGAGTGTCATCAATTCCCAGAAATATAGGAGCTTTGTTTCTTTGTATGATGAGCAGAATTCTATATGTATAGAAGATAGAAGTACATACCTTACTGCAAAACCAATTATATTTATAGAAAACTGAACAGGCGTTGTTTATGACGAGAGGGGTTGACGGTTTTCCCCACGTTTAAATATAAATGCAGGAAATAGGAAGATGGCGTAAATAATACTGTGAATTGAAATGTGTCACTAGATGTTTCCTTTTCCTATTTTAACTTTGTTATCAGTCGAATTCAGCTACTGCGGGTAAACGTTCTTGGGCCAATCTGAAACTTTGTATTGTTTTAGGACAACCCTCAATTTTGCCAGGAGTGTGTTTATGTGCTTATTTTTAGTATAGATGGGTATCAGCCGAAATATCCCATTTCAAAAACCGTGGGCCCATTCAATGCGGCAAGTCTCAATAAGTTTAGTTCCCCTTGCCAAGCCGCCTGACCAGCGTGCTGTAAAGTCTTATTATTATCATTATAACACTTCCAGTAGGGAATACCAGCAAATTCCAAAAGAAAGTTTGAAATGCCTGGCAAAGGTCTTCAGCCGGTTTCAGATTCAGATTATTCCCATCACCCCATCAGGAAGAAGATTTTGAGAGTTTGAGTGGTAAAGAGAGAAGTGATAATGAGATCATTCTTAGTGATGCTAGTTTGATATATGTGATTGATTTCAACCAGATGATGATATGGCTGATCTTGACCCAGAGCTGGAGAACACACAAAAATATTTCGCAGAAAGAGATGGGGTGAAGAAGAAGGGGAATTTGCAATTTGGTGGACAAGAAAACCAAGGTTATTGGATAGTTCTCCAAGCAATGTCGAGAAGAACTGGGCAAAAAAAGCAAGATACAGAAATCGAGATGCTCCTAATGGAAGCCCAAAAAAAAGAAGTGAGCAAGGCGATGAAACCGAAACGGAACAAGGGCCAACAAAAGAGAAAGAAGAAAAGGATGAAGCAGAGAACTCCACTGTGAGAGAAATACTGAAATCAAACGAGAGTATGAAACCCAGATGACGAAAACGTAAACCGTATGATGATGTTCCTGTATGAATTAATGGAATTGTTTTCAGTTTATTATAATCAATTTTAGTTTTTGAAATTGTACTTGGTGAAGGGCTTATACCAAGTATCTATTACCCTGTGTGATGGTATATTTTACTGTATACTTCACTGCCATCCCAAAAAATTGACTGTTCAAAAACTTAACGAGCCAGTTGCGTGAAACGCCCTGTATATTAACAACGTGGATCAAGATCTATATATTTGTTAGCGGAAGATCTTCCTGCTCGTCTACGTTTCGCTAATTTCTTACAATAGCAGCAAGGCGCGGATCCTAATTTCTTGAACAAAATCCTCTTCACAGATGAGGCAACGTTTACTCGACGTGGAGTTTTCAACTGGCGAAACAATAATTTGTGGGATTCTGAAAACCTCCATGCAGTTAAAGAAAGACACTTCCAACATGAATTTAAGATTAATGTTTGGTGCGGTGTAATTTCAAATTTCTTTATTGGGCCTTTTCAACTTCCACCCAATCTGAGCGATCCAGTTTATTTAAATTTTCTTCAGCAAAATTTGTACGAACTGCTTGAAGAAGTACCACTTAATTTAAGTGAAAATATGTGGTTCATGCAGGACGGGGCGCACGCACATTTTTCCCGGCCGGTGCAGGAGTACTTAGACAACGTCTTTCCACATCGGTGGATTGGCCGTGAAAATGACTTTTCTTGGCCGCCTAGAAGCCCCGGCTTAAATCCTCTGGATTTTTCGATGTGGTCTAGAATGAAAGATATGGTTTATAAAGAAGCTGTTGATTCACCGATGAGCTGTGGCGAAGAATACAAGCGGCTACCAATGAAATCAAAGGCAATCCAGGGGCATTGTTTAGAACTCGGGGATCTCTCAGGAAACGCATTGAAAAATGTATCCAAGTGAATGGTGGACACTTCGAACAACTGCTTTAAAATTTAATGTTTCCTAATTTTATTTTTCTTGTACCTAAGCCTTTGTAGTGAATTAAAATTTATTTTGTTAGCAGTACTTAATAAGCGTTTCATTTCTAAGATTTAAACACTGTCTGCATTAAGTCGTTTTTTCTTGAAAATGGGCTTTAATATCAAAATGAGACAAGAATACATTTATTATTTAAAAAAGGTTGGTCTTTCAGATTTTGGAGCCGATTTGACGTTAGATGTACATGGTAAAAAGTTATGGGTCAATTTATCAAAGCAATAGGTTATAAGTAGCGCACTCTGTGGGCAACGTCAAAAAGGTTATTGGAATCTTTTTTTCCCGTAAGAAAGACCATAGGACTGCAAATTTTCAAGTCGACAACCTGAGAAATTTCGTAGTTATGGCAAAAAATGGAAATAAAATTGTAACTTTCAACACTCTGTATTTCCTAAACCATCAACATTCGGATAAGGCATGTTCGAGTCAATGGTGATTATTTGATTATCTCCAGTTAACGAATTTCCCATTTTTAATGAAACATCCTGTATAGGCATTGTGCTGGTATGCAGTATATTTAGTAGAACATGCTTTTAACGCGTATGGTTTCCCCGCTTCGCAATGACGTACGCTGATGAGCTGATGTTAAGTATATTTAGTAAATACGCTCACAGGCTATGTTGTGCATATTCAGTTATATCCTGGACAGAATATATTCCATTAAAATTCGAAATTGGCAACAGACTGGAGTGTCTCGAGTATTTCCGCATTGTAGCCGCCTGTCTTTCAACATTGTCGCCTAAAATACTTCCAAGTGATTCTTAAAATATGGATTTATGAATAGCAGTGTTATTTTCGGGATGACTAACTCGCTGGCATACAAGTTGATTCGTTCGCCACCATCACCACAAGCCGGTGCCGTTAACTTGGACGAGGTCGCCGATTAAACTTGCTAGACGGGTTTTACAAATTTCCACATTGAATGCGATCCGCCGACGGACCGTCGCATTCAGTACTCCTCCAGGTCGGTCCCGGTGTCGCGGTCCAAGAACTGATAGAAAAATGTTTAAGTTCAATTCTACTTAGTGAAAGAAGAAATTGTGGAGTGTCAGTGAGAAAATGGAGTTCTGCAAACCTTAGTTGTACCAGGTTGAGATTAGCTCCGATTTTTTACCATTCGATCGTGATGTGTCCTAATTTTATGGCCAATGATAAATTGTACTAACCGTTGCTTGGTTAAATTTGCTTTTTCAAAAGTACCTTACGGTACTCGCGGAGATAAAAGAGACTCCAAGTAAAGACATTTGTAAACATTCACTTAAGTTTCACAGCTGGTTCATAGCGAATGTTGATGTCATCGTAAGAGCGTATGGATTAGTCGAGGGATTAGTCATGTAAAATTGATCTTACGGTGCTGTTATTTTCGAACATTTCCCGAGCAATAAAGCTACAGAGTGATGGCTCAAAATGGGTTTTGACGTGTCTGTTTCCTAGTATGCACTTATCGCTTTCGAGGTATAATTATCGAGTGTAATAATTCGACGAGAGGTCTGTTTTGAAGGAAATTTTGTTGTCGGGCAGTTCGACGAAAAAAAAACTGTCAGCCCATAAGACAAGACTGACAACAAAATTGAGTTAGCAAAACAGGCATTCCCTTCCTTCTTTTCTTCACTTCTAGTGATCTAGTACATCGCCAGCTAATCCTTCGTTCTCCTATTCCCATAACCTTTTCTATCCGCGGTATCTTCATCGTGTGCCACAATTCAAACTTTTCTAATTTTTCCCCATCATTCAAAGAAACTTAACGTGTTGGATACTGTGGGATAACTACGTATTGCACCGATTCATCCCGATGATGCCACAAAATTCAACGCAGTAAGATGCTTTTTCGGGGCACCGTAAAAGGAGTTGGGTCGTTGCTCTTCATATCACTCTCCTCGTCATTTCTGTTTATCTGCAATTATCATTATATGCAGCAGTCGGAGTAATCTCAATCTTTAGTTTGTTAACAAGGCCGTTGCAGTTTTTGAACTGTGTAATAGTGTAATAAAAATATGAATTACCTACGCTGGTAGACATAACTGATGCAGTTTTTTAAAGTTCCATTTCGCCAGCAAACCAGAAAATCGAGTCGTTTTCCATATGAACGTGACGAATTTCCTGTGCGAATCCGATAACCACTTATCGTTTTTGTTTTGTGTTATTGTTCAACTTCTGCAGCATTGCAGCGTTCTCTGGTAGTTTGTTGTTGCCAACAGTGTTTGTGATTAAGTTATACTTGTTGTGGGCGTGCCGTGTTTATCACCAGTGATTTGTTTGTCGGTGGAATGTTTAAAATGCGTATCAAGCAGAATGGGAGCAGCTGATTCTGGGGGCAGATGCTGGGGGAGACATGAGAACAGAAGGCCTAAGAGGAATTTCTTCTACAGAGTTTGGGTAAGCCGTTCAGTTTCTTTCTTTGGACTCAGATCGGGTGAACGCGGTGGCCACCTCACTGACCCATTTAATGACGGTCTAACTTTTTGTCATCACTTGAAAACGAGGCACGGTAACCAGATTTGGTTTTCTTTCTCTGATTGAAAGAAGGCATCTAGTTGGGTGGTCCATTTTTCCATAACTGCTATATTTGCAGAGCTCCCAATACAAATAAACAAATGTGTTCACTATGTGAATTATCTAGTTTCATTTTATGGAATAAAATAATGTTTCATGCTTTATTTATTAAGCGGATGTTGCTTATCAATACTGATGAAGCTGGCGGTGATTTCATAAACCAAAGATATGGTTGTTTAGAATTAAAGGAATTGAGTCAGACGTGACCTTACTTATATGACATTTGTCGTTCTCTAGAACAAACTCCTCCTCTCCTCATCACAATAAATACAAATTTCCAAGCCTGACATATAGGCTAGGCATATTAGGATTCTCAGAGGAAAGTTTTGCTATAGTTTTTATTTTCTCACCCTCCATGTTTTTTGGGTCGCTGAACACGAATTTGAAGTTTGCAGGCAAGAATTTGGCCCGGAACTTTGTTTTTTTAGCACTTTTTGCTCAAATTTTGGCACTTTTCTCAGTTTTTGGCCTATATCTCAGAAAGAAAGCGTTTTTTCGACAAGCCCATTCCATACAAAATTAAAGTAGACAAAATTTCCTGCATGTTTCATATATCACTTTTTTGTAAGACTAACCATTCCACCGCTAGAGCGCGCCAAAAAAGACATATTCCCGGACCCAGTATACCTCACATGAAGTAGTTATGTACAGTGTATTATAGTCAGTAGTATAATATATACTCATATCATTATAATGATAAATGTTGCGAATGATGAATGCCGCTGCCGTCATAAATTGGCCTGCCTTAATCATCTGAAACAAACAGGAGATGTTATTTTATGGATTTATTGAAAGACGAGGTGAGCTAATCCCCACATGTTTACTGTTGAAGATACTGTTGTACAGACCTTCGTTTTTCAAGGAACTATCACATCCTCTTCAGTCCGTTCATCTACTCTCCTAATTTTTTCAGGTGTAGGGGGTCTGTAATGAACAAAATATATTATGGGCCAGCTTGCACATTCATATTAACTACTTCAGACAGGTACATTTATGCTCCAAGTGTGTGATTGTCGTTTTTGGGGAAGGAAATGTGACATACCTTCGTCCTCCTTGTCCACACTTCCTTCGATGGTCCCAACAACCGGGGAGAAGGTGAAGCCCAGTTCGTCCTGTACTTCGACGTCGAATGATCCGTCCTCAAGGGTATTTGTGAGATCTGTCTCGATTGTCACGTTGTTGCAGGACCCCTCACAGTTGATGCACAGATTGGTGCAATCGAGGCCTGCTTATTTGCAGCTACATTTTTTGCGCAGGTCTTGACGCATCTACATGACACCAGACGCAGCAGTTCGGGAGGAGCAGGGGCTTGTAGAGAGGTGATCGGTTCCAGGCAATTTGTTGCTCGTTTCCAACCCCAATCTTCAGCATTTTTCTCAACCCCCAGCCATTGCTGTACCTGGTGATACACCCTAAAACTGTGCTGCATGGTAGTAGTGCAATTATTTTTGATGAGGCCCTGAAAGCTGCCTTCTTATAATTAATGTACCTCAGACGGTTTATCGACGGTTCAGTCCTTCCTGTGTAGCCGTTACACGTTGACAAGGAATCTCTCCTCTGCTACTGCAATGCTTTCTGGAGTTCCCTCAGGGTTTTTGAACACACTTACAACATCGGCAAGGTGGGGGTTTTGTTGAGAGTTTTTACAAACTTCAATTTCCCTTGGTTGTAAGGTGCTGAAGTCGTATCACACCCACTCATTGCGTGAAGAAACATGATGAATGTGTTCTTTAATCCATAAAATAACATCTCCTGTTTGTAGGCAGTCCAATTTCTGACGGTAGCGACATTCATCATTCGCAACATTTATCATTATAATGATATGAGTATATATTATACTACTGACTATAATACACTGTACATAACTACTTTAGTAATAACTACATTTCATTCGTTTGTCTCCATTTTTTCAATTACTTTCCCTATATTCATTATTCATGTAAGGTATACTGGGTCCGGGAATATGTCTTTTTTGGCGCGCTCTAGCGGTGGAATGGTTAGTCTTACAAAAAAAGTGATATAAGAAAAATGCAGGAAATTTTGTCTACTTTAATTTTGTATGGAGTGGGCTTGTCGAAAAAACGCTTCCTTTCTGCGATATAGGCCAAAAAATGAGAAAAGTGCCAAAAAAACAAAGTTCCGGGCCAAATTTTTGCCTGCAAACTTCAAATTCATGTTCAGCGACCCAGAAAACATAGACTGTGAGAAAATCAAAACTATAGCAAAACTTTCCTCTGAACCCCCATTTTTTTCCTAATATGCCTAGCCTAATAATCTACAGTTCAATTTTTAAAAGAAGAATTTTGCTGACATTATTACGTTTTTGACGTTTGTTTGACAAGTATTTGTGTCGACGGTTACGTCTCAGAATGCCGTCATTGAGAGACGAAACAACTGCGACATACATCTCGGTCTTAATTCATACGAATATAGTCGATGACGAAAGATGCTTCTTTTAAAAATCGAACTGTAGGTATTGCAACAGATCCAGAATTTTGGTAACACATTGGTTCAAGCCTTAGAAAAAACAAAAATGAATTTTATGTCGATTAGTTTTCTTATAACTGTCATTTGTTCATGACGATGTCAGAAGTTACGGAGTATCGACCCGTTATCAAATTCCTTGCGGAAGAACGTGTTTTCCCCCAAAGCATCAAAGATCGACTGAATGGGGTGTACGGGTAAAAGTCGCCGTATTATTCTGTGAACGATGGTTTTATTAATAAAATTTGCAGAGACGCAAATTAACCAGTTTTATTTCAGCAATATCATACAGAAAAACTTACTTATAGTGGCACCTAAATCACCATAAATGTACAATCATAGTTACCATAACCAGACTACATTTTTCAATTGCCTATATTTAACACCCCCGCACAATTGAGAGTTCTTAAAACATGAATTTCACCATGGCCGATTCCCTGCTTCTGTAAGAAGAATAAGTGATCTCATTTCACTCCGAATTGCTTCCATCCATATCTCTCCTCATCAGGTCTTCCGACTGGGCCCATAACCTTTTATTGTTTTATTAATAAAATTTGCAAGGTTGCAAATAAACCAGTATATCTAGCTGTTCAGTGTTTACTCCAAGGTGTCAAAATGGATAACGATAAAATCGTGTACTTCACCTCCAGGAAAAATCTGTGGAATTTTTCTGACTATACGGACAAAACTTTACAGTCTTCAGTACGACCGACAGTCTGAAATCTTCTATACAGGGTGTTTCAGGATTAACTGGGCAAACTTAAAATCCGAATTCAGGACCTCAAAATGAGAAAAAAAGTCCGGAAACGCTTCATTAAAGAGTTGCCTCCCTCCAAAGACATAGGCTAGAGTTAGGCTTTTATTTGCTTTCTCAAACTTTGTGAAAGATGAAAAAATTAATTTTAATGAAGATTTTCTACCATCGAAAACGCTTGCAAGGGACACTTTTTCAACCATCCCTTATCATTTAAATCGGTGAAAACAGCAACCCCCATTATATTTTTTATGTAAATTTTTTTCAAACCCGAATTTTATCATATGAAAATGTGGCTTACAAAGCCTGTGTCTTTTATTTTTTTCACGAGACTGATAGTTTTTGAACCAAAAAATTAAAAGTTAAAGAATACTGTCGAAAATTTCTGCTTTGGCCTAAGCCCTTAAAGGAGTTCAGATTAAATTGAATTTTTCCTATTGATCGAACAATGGTAAACGTAAACTGGCAAAATTTTGTGCAATTACTTACTTTTTCGAGTTAGATAAGAGGCGCTGGTTCATTCTTAGTTTCTAAAGTTATTAACGCCCCTTCTAGAGGAAGACAAGGGAGCGTGTTAAAAATATGTTGCAACATTTTACCCTAACAGACAAAAAACATTTCAAACTTGGTAAAAGCTTGTAAACAATGCATAATATTAATATTTCGTCAGAATTAGGTTGGCAGGCGGCCGTTGGCGACGTGCAATCAATTACGTTTCACGGAGTCCTCGACGTTTCTTTCCAGTTTTGTTTTTTGTATTGACTTTGCGCTACCGGCCTTCAGTTAGCAACCGTCTCGGTTATTACGTATTCTTTGTGCACAGATTTCACAAGCAATGCTACATTGCCTTAATTTTACTTTTTGCCTAAAATACATATACATATATTTTATCGTTCATACTTTTACTTTATTTGCGTTATTCCCGATTAAACGAATATGACGCATCGAAACCGATCTCAATCCGCAATCAACCTCAATAAAATTTATTACTCTCAATGTTAATAGCAACAATCAACTTGGAAATACGTAATGCAATTCAATTTCGATAAATCTTCTGTGTAATACGAGTCTTGGGAACTGTATGTAATATGTCAGATATAATAACACGTTCGCGTATTTGTCCTTTGTGGTGAATATTGTAAATGAGGTCTGCTGTTCTTTTTCAGACTGAGCTGAGTGAGAGGCTGCGTTTGAGGCGCGGTCGTGGCGACACCGCCAGCGAAGACGACGAAGGCCTTCCGCGTAGTCCGTGCAATTCACCCACCACTACCGAGGGATTACTCGAGAAAAGCAACAGCAAAGTAAGTTAACAAGTTAAGTAGGCAGCAGTAAATCGTTCATAGAGTCAGTCAAACGGCAATGTTCATTTATTGTCAGTAAAATTTGTCGCGAACTCGCACGAACCAAAATGATAATGGAAGAAAATGAACGAAAATTTAACATGATCGGCTCGAAGGACCATGCTTATATACTTCATCCCTACATTTTTGAGCACTTCGAGCACCTTTCGTTTTACATTGTCGAATGCTTTTTTCAAATCTACAAATCCTATACAGGGTGTTTCATTAACAATGGGAAATCCGTTAGCTGGAGGTTCTACAGGTCAAATAATGACCATTGACTCGAACATGCCTTATCCGAATGTTGATGGTTTAGGAAATACAGGGTGTTGAAAGTTACAATTTTATTTACATTTTTTGCCATAACTACGAAATTTCTTAGGTTGTCGACTTGAAAATTTGCAATCCTACGGTTTTTCTTGCGGGAAAAAAGATTCCAATAACATTTTTGACGTTTCCCATAGAGGGTGCTACTTATAACCTATTTCTTTGATAAATTGACCCATAACTTTTTTACCATGTAGGTACATCTAACGTCAAATAGGCTCCAAAATCTGAAAGACCAACCTTTTTTACATAGTAAATGTATTTTTGTTTCATTTTGATATTCCAGCCCATTTTCAAGAAAAACCGACTTAATGCAGATAGTGTTTAAATCTTAGAAATGAAACTCTTATCAAGTACTGCTAACAAAATAAATTTTAATTCGCTACAAGAAAAACAAAAATTTGGAAACATTAAATTTTAAAATAGTTGTGCGAAGTATCCACCATTCACTTGGATACATTTTTCAATGCGTTTCCTGAGAGACCCCCGAGTTCTAAACAATGCCCGTGGATTGCCTTTGATTTCATTGGAAGCTGCATATTCTTCGCTACAGCTCATCGGGTGAATCAACAGCTTGTTTATAGATCATATCTTTCATTCTAGACCACATCGAAAAATCCAGAATATTTAAGTTGGGGCTTCTAGGCGGCCAAGCAAATTCAGTTCCACGGCCAATCCACCGATGTGGAAAGACGTTGTCTAAGTTCTCCCGCAAAAAATGTGCGGGCGCCCCGTCCTGCATGAACCACATATGATCTTAAATTGATGTTAGAAGTGTCTTTCTTTAACGGCATGGGGGTTTTCAGAATCCCACAAATGAGTGTTTCGCCAGTTGAAAACTCCACGTCGAGTAAACGTTGCCTCATCTGTGAAGAGGATTTTGTTCAAAAAATTAGGATCCGCGTCTTGCTGCTCTTGTAAAAAAATAGCGAAACGTAGACGAGCAGGAGGATCTTCCGGTAACAAATTTTGTACTGGAGTAATGTGGTATGGGTGAAGCTTCTCTTTGCCTGTTGCCACACTTAAACGACGGGTACTTACGCCTGGATTTTCGTGCAATCTAACCAAAACCTCATCTTCCTGCTCAGCCGAAATAATCTTCGGAGCGCTATTTTCATCTTTTGGGCGGAAAGATCCTCTTTCGCCTAAGCGATTTTACAGATTTCTAAATAATTTATGATTTGCGAGATGATTTGGTTGCCTTCGGTGGGGGTATAACTCTGAATACCTTCGGGCTGCAGCCCATTAAAATTGGTTTGAGCAAAAACACAAATCATATCTCTCATATCACTATTCGAAAAGTCATTATGACGCGGCATTTTTTAATACTTTTGATAAATTTATGAAGAAAGTTAATGAAAAAGCTATTGGGTTAACACTGAACACTTTAAAACTAATGTCATCTTACTATCGACTGTCTGTTTGTAAAACGTAGCTATCTAGATAATATTTTGTTTAAATGCGGAACGGCGTATTAGAACAAGTTTGGAATTTAAACACTATCTGCATTAAGTCGTGTTCTCTTGAAAATGGGCTGGAATATCAAAATTAGACAAGAATGCATTTCATCATCATAAGGTTCTCAGTCCGAAGACTGGTTGGACGCGTACCTCCATTCTTTTCTATCCTGAGCTAACCTACGCATTTCCCTAAAAGTAGAACATCCTACATCCCTAACTATTTGAGAGCAGTAGTCTAATCTAGGCCTACCCCTACCTCTTTTTATTCCTATCTCTGACTCTAGTATGTCGCGAACTATTCCTTCGTGTCTTAGAAGGTCTACCATCCTATCTCTCCTACTCTTTATTGTTTTCCATACCTTTCGCCTTTCCCCAACTCTTTCTAATACTTCCCTATTGCTTATCTATCCACGGTATCTTCATCATGCGTCTGTAACACCACAGTTCAAACGCTTCTACTCTTTTTCTATCCGCTTCTCCTATTGTCCAAGTTTCGCACCCGTATAATGCCGTACTCCATACATACGACTTTAAGAGTCTCTTCCTAGTCTCTATATTAACCGTTCTCGAACATAACAGTTGTTTCTTTTTGTTAAACGCAACTCGTCCCTGCGCCATTCTTTGTTTTATATCTTTAGTGCTCCTACCGTCTTGGGTTATTTTACTTCCTAAGTAGCAGAAATCCGCGACCTCCTCTATCTTCTCATTTCCTATTCGTATTTCAATTTTAGTTCTATTTTCACTCCATCTACATACCAAAATTCTAGTTTTCTTTTTATTGATTTTCATGCCGTAGCCCTGTGTCAAAACTGCTTCCATTTCATTCAAAGCCGCTCCTAATTCTTCTTTGCTAGATGCTAACACTGCTATATCATCCACAAATCTGAGCATGTTAATAGTTTGGCCCTGTACATTGATCCCTGAGGCTGTTCTTTCCTTAACAATATTAATCGCATCTTCGATATATAAGTTGAAAACTAGAGGTGACAATGCACATCCCTGTCTCACTCCCTTCCGGATATCTACTTCCCTTCGTTCCTGCTCACATTCTATAACTGCCTTTTGCTCTTTGTAGAGATTATGTATTATTCTTCTGTCCCTGTATTTCATCCCTACCTTTCTCAGCACTTCGAACATCTTCCCCCATTTTACGTTGTCGAAGGCTTTTTCTAAATCTACAAATCCTATATATACGCTCTTTCTCTTTTCTATCGTTTTTTCTATAATTACTCGTAAAGCTAGAATGGCCTCGCGTGTTCCTCTATTTCGTCTAAATCCGAACTGATCTTCTCCTAATATTTCTTCCGCCTTTTTCTCCATCCTTCTTTGCACAATTCTAGTTAAAATTTTTGACGCATGGGAAGTTAAACTGATAGTTCTAAAATTTTCGCATCTATCCGCGCCTTTCCTTTTTGGCAAAGCTACCATGATGTTCAGTTTGTAATCCTCTGGAATCTCGCCTGTCAGGTATATGCGACTAACCAATTTAAATAAACGATCTATTACCTCTTGACCTGCGCACTTTAAGATTTCTGCCTGCAAGCCATCTATACCTGGTGCTTTATTATTCCTTAAACTTTTTAGTGCTAGCTCAAACTCTTCTCTCATTATAGGACTCCCTAGGTTATCCCCTTCTACACTGCTTTCACTTTCTAATATATCTTGCACTTCCTGTCCCGCATATAAGTTTCCTAAATATTCTTTCCACCTATCTGCCTTCTCCCCGCTTTCGATTAGGATATCTCCTGCCTCATTCCTAATGCTTTTGGTACTAGATCCAATTTCTCTAAAATTTCTCCTAATTATTTTATATGCTTCATCAGTCTTTCCTATTTCGAATGCATTTATTGTTTAAAAAAGGTTGGTCTTTCAGATTTTGGAGCCGATTTGACGTTAGATGTACATGGTAAAAAAGTATGGGTCAATTTATCTAAGCAATAGGTTATAAGTAGCGCCTTCTATGGGCAACGTCAAAAATGTCATTGGAATTTTTTCCCGTAAGAAAAACCATAGGATTGCAAATTTTCAAGTCGACAACCTAAGAAATTTCGTAGTTATGGCAAAAAATGTAAATAAAATTGTAACTTTCAACACCCTGTATTTCCTAAACCATCAACATTCGGATAAGGCATGTTCGGGTCAATGGTCATTATTTGACCTGTAGAATCTCCAGTTAACGGATTTCCCATTGTTAATGAAACACCCTGTATAGACGCTCTTTTTCCCTTTTCTATTGTTTTTTCTATTATCACTCGTAAAGCTAGAATGACCTCGCGTGTTCCCCTATTTCTTCTAAATCCGAAGTGATCTTCTAATATTTCTTTCGCCCTTTTTCTGCATCCTTCTTTGCGAAATTCTAGTTAAAAGTTTTGACTCGTGGGAAGTTAAACTGAAATTTTCACACCTATCCGCCTTTCTTTTTTGGCAAAGTTACTATGATGTTCCGTTTGTAAGATTTCTGACCGCAAGCCATCTATACCTGGTGCTTTATTGTTTCTTAAACTTTTTAGTGCTAGTTCAAACTCTTCTCTCATTATAGCGCAACCTACGTTGTCCCCCTCTACACTGCTTTCCCTTTCTATCTCCTACTTCTTGTCCCGCATATATAAGTTTCCCAAATATTCCTTCCACCTGTCTGCCTTCTCCAATTTCTCTGAAATTTCTCCTAATTATTTTATAAGGTTTCCAGAAAATGATGAACGACCCCATTATATTACCTATTTTATTTAAACGGTACAACTTGCTGAACACATTATAGTAAAATAAAATTAAAAAGTTTGTCGATGATAACCCGCATGATAAGACTGATTTTGACTATGCTTAATTTCCATACTGTATGATTTAGTGAGAACCAGGAACTGATTTCACCATGTGCATCTGCTGCGATGTGATAGTGCAGTCGGATTGAATAATACCTTGCCTGCATTCTGGCGATTGTGCTGCATAAAAGTGATCGTTATGCAGCTCGTTGTCAGTCGGTTACCGGTTCGATTTTCGCTTTCACCGAGTTTATAATTATTAGATGGCATGCCAAAAGTGGGCATTGTGAATTAATTTGATGATAGAATGATTAGATTGTGCTACCCAGCAGAAAAGAAAGAAGTAAATCGATCTGATTAATAATCAAATTAACTGTAAAAAATGGCGATTGTGTCCGATTGTATAACACATTTTATATTTAAAAAAATTATTTAAACTTATTATTTTTTACCTGCGTACTTTTTCTAAAGTAAGATAATTTTTAATTTCAGTGTTTATCGGTAGAGTTTGGTAAATGCAGTTTGTTCCATTGCCCAATACTAATACTAATTCTTTTTAATAAAGTGCATTTAGTTATGGAGTGGTTGAAACAAATGGTCACTGTGCATAACAACTTGACAGGTGCAGTACTTATTTACATAAATAATAGTCATAAACGATTCGTAAGGCCAACCACTTAGACTAGAGTAATAATTAATATTTACAAATATGTAAAATACAAAATGCGTACACGTAATGAAAAATTTACTGATGGGCTCGACTCCGAAGCGTAATGCTTGCCTTACTACCCTCTGAAACACTTATGTTAACGGGGCTTCGGGGCTATTATTATTAAATTTGTAGTTCCTTGAATTCTTATCGCGATATAACACAATAATTTTATTGGCTAACCGACACCGATTGCGCGGATTGCGTAATTATTTTAATTAATGAAACGAGTATTATGTAGAAAGTCATTACCTACATTGCTATTGCTGCGTTGAATGTCCATTTACAGGTAAACGTGTTCGAGTGGTCTATTCAATAAAGTCCAACTTCTGAGCACACGTGTTTGATATGGAAAGATAAATTCATTAACGTCTGGACGTGGAAGAAACCTTTCAAAGGTCGCGGTGATCCTTGATGGCAATCGATTATTACGCCAAATGTCAACGAAACACCTAAAATGCTGGCGCTTTCCGGTACATAAATAGAATTGATTATACCGGAAATCAGGTGTTTTTCTTTATTAGCCTGACATTTTCATTTACTCCTTGTCGATGTTTCTCAGGTTGTAAAACACGCATCGATAAAGTTTATTGGACGTACAATCATACTTTGCTTTTGTTATTAATTTATTAAGAGATTTATTTAGGACGGTTAGGTAGGAATCTAAAAGTTCCTCATTTCTCTACTGGTCGCCGCTGCCACTCCAGCATTTCGTCTTGCAACTCTGTAGCACCTTGGGCAAAGATAAATCAAGATGTACAGGGTGTGTATAAATTGGCTTCCCGAATATGCGCGAGGTCTCCAAATTTTGAAAATGAAATCTTTTTAATAAGTAGTGTTTTGATTCACTATTATGTTGGCAGATAGATCTTCATAAATTATTTCCATACTTATAAATTAATATAATTATTATTAATAATATAACATCTAGTCACTGTATAAATGCGCATTTTCGGAAATTTTCTTTCCATCATCGGAGAATGTTTAGTATTGAAAATTAATAACAGAATTCCAATAGAACCCAGACAACTTCAAAAACTTCGAAGATCAAATCAAGGCACTCTTGCAATCCAGAAAGACTGCAAAAAAATAAATATCAATGACTTTGACATCATTATTGGCAGACATTTTAGCGAACCTAAAAATTCAAAATTACCTACCTAAATAATTTAAAAATATTAGATTGTATTAAATCAATTTGTTCGTTAAGGGTGCGGAATTTGAGCACTAAGAACGGGACACGTAGAAACATTTTTGTTCCAACACCATTCTGAAATTAAAGTAGATAGGGCGTTAAATAAAAAAAGAGATTTATCGATAAAGGATCAACTTAGAGACTCGCACTGTCTCACTACTTTTATAGTAATATTTTTCGTTCCCTTAAATAAATCTCCCTCAAATAGGCAGGTTCGGTAATTTTCAAATTTCATTAAAATTGATAGAGTTTATTATACTGAAAGCAGTTATGTTGTTAATTTTTGTTAAAAAAATGCCTTCGCCTGTGAAGCCGTTGCAAAGTTTTCCGTCGGTGCGATGCTAGAAATCGTACCTTGCAGCGAGAGTAGGCCGCGTGACGTCAGAACTTAGTATAACGTACAAGTCCCAGCTTCAGCGCGCAGCAGTCCCATAAGTATTATGCATATGCATGTGTAGTTAAATTGTTAAATATTATTAACTGGTTCTAACTGGTGTTTTCTGTTTTGTACCCAGACTAATACATCGTACAGCACACCAATAAAACGGAAAAAGTGGTTCGTTGGAGCCAGAAGGAAAATCGGTCAGCATTATCGATATTTTCGCGAGTTAGTTTATCATTGCAAAAGTTTATAAAATTATCGGCTGCCCCATTGCAGCCACTCTAAATAAAATCGAAGATAATGTAATTTATCGACAGTTTTCTGGGACCCCTTGGTACTTGTTAACGTGTTACGGTTAGCATAATTTGAAACAGGATGCTAGGAGCATGACGGAGCCAAATACTGAATCGCCGTAGCGTTCTCTCCCTGAACTAAAAAAGGAAATTTTATTAACTATTTTACAATAATAATTAAATAGTACGTCATCATAAAGTTCTCTTTTGCAGACTGGTAGGACGCGTACCTCCATCCTTTCCCTGAGCTAGCCTACGCATTTCCGTAAAAGTAGAACATTCTACATCCCCAACTATTTGAGAGCAGTAGTCTAATCTGCTCCAACCTCTACCTCTTTATTCCTATCTCTGACTCTAGTATGTCGCGAACTATTCCTTTGTGTCTCAGAAGGTGTCCTACCATCCTACGATCCTATCCCCTATTCTTTATTGTCTTCCATACTTTTCTCTTTTCCCCAACTCTTTCTAATTCCTCCTTATTGCTAACTTGTCTATCCACGCATCCACGGTATCTTCAACACCTGTCTGTAGCATCACATTTCAAACGCTTCTACTCTTTTTCAACCCGCTTTTCCCATTGTCCAAGTTTCGCACCCATAGGTATAATTTCGTACTCCATACATGCGTCTTTAAGAGTCTCTTCCGAGTTTCTACATTAACCGTTCCAGAATATAGCAGTTGTTTCTTTTTGTTAAACAAGTACCTAGTACCTACGTAGCGTAGTTTTTTGATTCGCGTGAGTTGTATTGTTTCCGTTTTTTTTAAATTTCCAATCCGTTATAAAACTGTTAACTTGGTAACTTGTCAATCACTTAGGTATACATACCTCTACATAAATTAGTAGGTATGTATTGTATTGTATTAGAGAATATAGGTAGATACCTATTTTACAAACAGAAGTAAGCAGGTATCTACAATCTACATACCTACTTATACTGAATTATAAAAGGCATGTACAGTTAATAAATTGTTGACTTTGTTTTACTTATACCGGTCTGCCTTAACACTACTGTTTTGAGGTTGAATGAAATTGGGGTTAGATGCAAGAATCACACACCATTTCCACATTTACCGGGACATTTACCTACTACATAAATATGGCAAATTATGTGAATCGGACTTTTGATACCCTTGTTGCATCATTATATCGATTATGTTGTCTTTGTTTTATGTTTCCTTTTGACACCTTACTTTAAAAATTCACGCTCGAAATAGTCCCAATAAGTATGTTATGAGATAGGTACCGCTTCACGGGCACTTCAAGAGAAGTGGGAGGAGCGCCTTACGAATCTCTGACGTCAAACCAATAACAAAGCGAACTAGCATGTGGGCGTGATAAGCTAATTTCTTTCACTTATTACGCCGCAAAAAAAATTTTCGCCGTAAATCAATTACAATAACAATTTTCTGTCATTTTCATGCCAAAAATAGATATCTTATTTTTCTCCGAACCTCCCTATTATTGAAGAATCCGTCATAAACTCGACACCTTTTTTACTATTAGTACACTTATTTATCGTACTTAGAAAGTAGGGTATCCTTAGTTTATTATTCGTTATTCATTTTTGACCAATAACGTCTTGATACGTTACTTGGTTCAGCCGGCGTATTGGAATGAAAATTGTTTTGCAATCTCTCCATTTTGTGAATATTTGGGGGAGTTGCACAGTAAACTGGACGTTTGACAGTAGTAGTAGTGTGGTGCATTGCAATGCAGATGGCGGTGGCGCTTCAATTTATCCTCTTTTTTCTAAATAGAAAATAATAATTTAAAGATAGGACCCCCGACTAATCCTCCCAGATTTATTCTGTTGCCGCTAAAGCAAGAAACCTTGAAAATTCTAAGCTGTAGAGGTTCCGTCGGAAGAGTTTTGCAGCTGTGATAGATTGTGAGTATATTTTCCATAATCCTAATCACACTCTTGGACGGTAGGTGGCAGCACTTTACAGACTAACAGCTGATATATCCCAGCCTTAAGTAAGATAATATAAGACTACCAAAGAGAATTTTAAAAACATAAACTCGTATGGGGCTTTTGCGTTATTTTGGTATGAATATCTGGGATGGCGACGATTGACCGTTTGAAATTTCGTTCACATTCAACATTCGCCGAAAACTCCTATTTGGAGCCTTACCTATTGCGTGCAGCGTGTTCAGAGCTGCTGCCTCCCATTGGGAGTTGCCTTAATTATTTAGCTTGGTAACTGTGGCCTTAGCAGAATGATGTTTTCACATTCATGGTCCTAGGAGTTGAGATATACGAGTTCTACTTTTTTTTCTTTCCTTAGGGCCTGCCTGCCCGAAGGCTCAGATGCACTGCAGCCACAAAATGGGCTTATTGTGCTCACCCTAAATTCTAAGTCACACCCATTCTATGATCTTGGTGCCTTGGATCAAACGGTACAAGTCAAACATTGAATGCGTGGAAAATTCTTCCGGTTCCATCAGACATTGCCCGAAAATTCGCTGCCTCTTCTGGTCTAGAGCTTCACATCTGCACAAGATGTGCATAGCTGTCTCCCGTTCCTTATTACACAAGCGGCAGTTAAGGTCTCCGTAATATTTGCCAATCTTCCACAGGTGTTCTTTAACGGTCGTGTGTCCCGTTAGGAAGCCTGTTACGATTCTAATTTGCATCCTACTAAGGCAAAGTAGTTCTGAGCATCTTTTCCTGCAAGGTCCCTTTATATACGACTTGCTGTGCCTGTGTCCTGGAATCACGTTCCAGTGATTGTGATGTTGAGCGCGAATCCATCCGTTTACTTGGTGTCTGAATGCGCTCTTAGTTATGCCTAGGGCAGGTTCCGGTCCAACGAAAGGATCGTTGGAGCCCCGCTTTGCTAGTTTATCGGCTTCCTCATTCCCTATCAGCCCACAGTGACCTCGAAGCCAAAGCAGTATCACTGCGATCCGCATGGCTAGGATATTAAGTTGCTCCAAGCATTCCCACAACAGTCTGGAAGACATCTTTGGGCTCATAAGAGCCTTCAAAGCTGCCTGGCTGTCTGATAAGATAAAGATCCGCTGATTTTTGTAGCCCCTCTTAATGTTTTCCCGCGCACATTGTAGTATCGCGTAGACCTCTGCTTGAAAGACAGAGGCATATTTGCCCTGAGAGGAGCTGAGTTTCACTCTTGGTTTATCTCCAAACAGTCCTGACCCAGCACCTGTGTCGGTCTTAGAACCGTTGGTGTACCAGATCAGACTGCCGGAAGGTATGCTGTTCAGAGTTTGGTTCTCCACTCTAGGGTCATCGATTGTGACCTGAAAGAGTGGTTGTGCGGTGTTCTTGGGGACCATGTAATCCGTCCTCATGTCAAGCATGGGATCCTTTATGTCCTCAATAATGCTAGTATGCTCTGTACCCAGACGGACACGGTAAAAAAAAGTTTTGCAGTCTGTATAGTGCCAGTCTCGCCTCCCCCTGTATCACAAAGTGGAGAGGGGGAAGGCCCAGAAGAGTGTCTATGGCTGCAGTTGGCGAAGTCCGCATCGCCCCTGTTATCCCTAGGCAGGCAAGCCTCTGAATTTTGCTTAGCCTTAGTCTAGTAGTTACCTGTTTGACTTTGGGCCACCATGCCAAAGCTGCATACATTATTCCTGGTCTGACCACTCTGGTGTACAGCCAGTGCACCATTCCTGGCCTTAGTTCTACTTACTTCTACACCTCTCCGATCCTCTGGTATAAAAAACACCCCAAATTTGGAGGTGCCGTTTCTCAGATAGTCCTCTACTTGGAGCGATGATACTTGACGCAAGCCTATGGGACGTGGGAGTGGTTGATGACTGGGTGAGTTATTTGAGGTAGAAAAATCGGAATCCACGCGTAACGAATTGACAGATGACCAGTACAACTTTCGAGCCGATGCGATGTAAAAAACCTTCGTTTTAAACTACATAGATTAAAGATGAGAAAAATTACGACCAAATTACTATGAGCGCAAGACGAGACAATTTTTGTTCGGTTTAGTAGGTAGAGATCGTTCATTTAGAGAAAATAATCCGCCTTTTATGCGCAGAAACCGGTTTTTATTAGCGTCGCTTCCGTTGCCGGGCAACAATGATCTCACCGGCATTCGACAACCAGTTCAGTGCAGTGGCGCAGTCGCGCAGTGTCGCAGTTCGTCGCTGGACACGCCTTCGCGCAGATTTAAGGCGGTGACATTGTTTTCTCTAAATAAACGATCTATACCAACCATATCTTGTTATATCTTTGTATAATGGGTACTTATCAAATTGGCTATTTTCAAAATTAATAACCTTTGTTATTTGTAATCGGACTAAATTAAATCATGTGCAGTTATAGCATTTACAAGATGTACAATCTTATCAAGTGAACAAATGTAGTTATAAAAGATTAATAAATAAATCTTCTTTTGAATGATTTTTCAAACAAAACAAAAGGAATTGGATCGTAAAAGGAAAGCCCTCCGCGATAAGGACTGAGATAACTAACTGGAATCGTCTGAAGTCTACTTATTACTTGCATTTTATATGAAAGGACTATTTAGTTTGCAAGTGTCTTTCCGATAAATACTCCGGTTAATTGACTGGATTTCTAGTGTTTCAATTTTAATTAATTCCAAGTGTTTTCGTGAAGTTAAAAGTGTTTACTGTATATACCATCCTGTTAATTAAGTGTATCTTAGAAAGGCTGCAGAGGAAATGAAACCGAGATTCCGTACAGTTGAAAGCAAAACTTACATAATGCAGTATTAAACAATGCTCACGGAAAAATATGGAGGGATTTCATACACGTTTTGCTCGCGTTTGGCTTCAGTAGAAAGTGCTTTTGTGTTTTGTGTTCCTCTAGTTGAAGTGATGATGCGCTCGTTTTAATTATTAGTTTTGTGATATTTTGTATGTTTAAAGTTTTGTGAAGTACTCGTATTTTTAATGATGTGCGAGGATATCGGGCATTCTATTAGTTTTAAGAATATCAAGATGTATCTGCCTTTGGAACCTTTAGAGGTATGTGCTTGCCAACTTCTTGGCTCAATAAGTTACCGACGTCCAAGACGGTTGCTATAATTTTGGTTTACCATTTATTGCTCTAGCTCGTCAAATAGCACCTGAGGAGGAAGGGGAGCATCTGGTTGTGGAGATCCTTGTAACTTTGGTTTTATATGACCGAATTTAGCAAACTCAGTCTCATTGGAAAGAGCTATCTTCCTTTAATCAAATACTTTTATAATTTAAGTCATTTTTGTTCTGTAGTGATCACTAGAGGGCGCTGTTTGAAAGATCAACAAACTTTTCAGATTTTCTTGAAAATCTTAAATGGAACGGTATAGCAATTATAAGTTAATCAAAAATAGGTCAAAATAACGAGAGAAACGGTGAAAACCGCACATTGATATCTTTTTCCACGCCGGAGATATGGACGAAAGAGTTTTGGGGGCTCGAGGACGGGTTAATTATTAACCTTTATACGTGCCAGCGAATATAAAAGACATTTTGAAAATATCATAATCATTAAAATTATATGTTGCTTCTTCGTGCCCTTTTTAAATGTGGAAATTACTATTTTTAAAGCAAAAACCTAAAATACCTACGTTTTAGATATTAAAATATACTCTTGTAAATTGCAATATTTATTATGAATTCTTAAGAAGTTATCCCCACACGCCAAAAGACAGTGACACAGTCATTAAACTCGACACATATTTCGCTGGCAAAGTCAGCGTCCTGTCACTGTCACTGTCTTTTGGCATATGAGGTTAACTTATACTAATAATTATAATACCTTACACTAATTTGTTTATATCTCCGGTACGAAAAAAGAAAAAAGATATCAATGCGCGGTTTTCACTATTCCTTTCATCATTCTATCCTCTTTTTAACTAGGTTATAATTATTATATCATTTCATTTAAAATTTTCACGAAAATCTGAAAAGTTTGCTGGCCTTTCAAACAGCGCCCCCTAGCGATCACTACAGAACTAAAAGGACCTAGCTCATAAAAGCATATAATTAATCGAAGAGAGCTCTTTTCAACGAGACCAAGTTTGCCAAATTATGTTGAACCAAACCGAAGTTACAAGCATCTTCACAACCAATCGTACCCCTTCTCTCTCAGCTCCAATTTGTTGAACTAGAGCAATAAGAGTTAAATCAAAATTATATAAAATTTATTCAAGATTTCAGTAATCGAATTCTTGATCTACCTTACCTGGGTGTATTTTAGAGAAAACCCAATTTTTTTCTTCACTATGGCTATTTCCAGCGATTTCTCTTTGTCACTTTTTCTTTCCCAAAACTAAAGTATGAACAGTTCTCGAATATGATCGACGTCCTTCCTTATTTGGACACCCGGTACATTACAATAAGTAATTATAATTAATGGGTTTAAAAGCGTGATACAAAAGGAAATACCAAGAAAAATAAAATCGCGGAAACAAAATATTGGATGTTTTTTGGGGGTCTGGTACCTCAAAAATCAAAACCTACCCCACCTTTCTGTCTTACATCACTGCTCAATTTTAATGTCAAATTTGAAATCCCCGATCTTTTTTCAAAGTTTCTTGCCTCCATGAATGTTCAGATATTTCAACTAGTTTTAACGGCATTTCATAAATTTCAGTGCAATGAATGTACAGGATGGTTCATTTTGGGTGCAAGTATGGGGGATTTCGTAAACTATCAGTTAGAAAAAAACTGATGGCGCAGTCTCGATCTCTTTTTACGAGCTTTGCTCAGTGGCATGAACAAAATTTTGCGATCGCCTTTTGTTTTCAAGTTATGGGGCAAAATTGCTTTTTTCAACATTCCGGGGACTGCTTATATCTCGCTTATTATTAGAAATTCGGGGATGTTGTAAAGACATTCTTAAGACACTTTTCTGAGTAGATTACAGGGGCGTAGTCACATTTTTATTTAAAGTTACGGTTTTAACATGACGACACAAATATGCTTAATTTCGTATGGTGAGTATATTTGAATAACGCTGGAACAAAAAGAGAGTTTTTTCTGATTTCAGCGATATATAGTTTGATATGCTTATTTTTCTTAATTTATGAGTTATCGCGACTTTTCTAGTTTTCTTGTTATTTTATTGACTTTGACGTAAGCATTTAGGCACGCAGCAGACATATTATTAATTTATTTTTATTGCTTATTCGTACTAGTGCTTTTTAGTACGATTTTTCATTAATATCCAACCTATCCGTATTGTCTAATAAGTGCAGGACATGCACAATATGAGAATATTACAGGTATAAAAAATCAGTAGGTAAGTAAATAGTGTTTTCAATAAGTGTGTCATTGTCACTGTTACAAATTTTGTTAGGATAATAAAAATGGAATATGAAAACTATGGAAAATACATGATAGAATGTTTTATTCACTGTAACAAACCTTGCGGCGCTGCAGCGGATTTGTATTTTTATTTTGCGGCCTACTGATTTTTTATACCCATAATATTCTCGTATTGTGCATGTCCTGCACTTGTTAGACAATCCGGTTGGATATTAACGAAAAATCGCACTAAAAAGCACTAGTAAGCACTAGATGTAATAATCAATAAAAATAAATTAATAACATGTCTGTTGCGTGCCTAAATACTTACGTCAAAGTCAATAAAATAACAATAAAACTAGAAAAATTGGGATAACTCATAAATTAAGAAAAACAAACATATCAAACTATATATCGCTGAAATCAGAAAAAAACTCTCTTTTCGTTCCAGTGTTATTCAAATATACCCCCCATAAGAAATTACGCATGTTTGTGTTGTCATGCTAAAACCGTAACCTTAAATAAAAATGTGACTACGCCCCTGTAATCTACTCAAAAAAGTGTCTTAAGGATGTCTATACAACATCCCCGAATTCCTAATAATAAGAGAGATATAAGCATTCCCCGGAATGTGGAAAAAGGCAATTATGTCCTATAACTTGAAAACAAAAGGCGATCGCAAGATTTTGTTTGTGCCACTGAGCAAAGCTCGAAAAAAGAGATCGAGACTGTGCCATCAGTTTTTTTCTAACTGTTGTAGTTTACGAAATCCCCCATACTTGCACCCAAAATGAACCATCCTGTACTGAAATATGAGAAAGTTGTGAAAAATACAGAAGCGCTCTGGTGTCGCGTATGATTAATTCTCCGTTATAACGGATAATTTTCCAGATATAACGAATATTTCTTCCGATATAACGGCTCTCTTTTCCGTTATAACACATCTTTCTTGCGTTATAACGGATTTTTCCGTTACAGCGGCTATTTTTTTCCTTTATAACGGATTTTTTCGATATCACTGATCTTTTTTTCCAATATAACGGATGTGGCCATGTATCAAGAACTAGCACAAACAATAGGTACCTGATGCTTTACCATTCGTCTTACTGATTTCAGTGGGGATATTAGGGATGCCCAAAATTTTGAAAACATCGAATGATACATTGAATTGGTTGGGCGATGTTTTCTGATGGTCGAAACAAAAAAAAATCCATGTTTTTGATCATTTTTTATAATCTTAAATTTATACTCTTAACTTGATTTTGTTCAATTTTTGCTCCATCGTATGCGAAATTTGATTTATTGTATTTCGATTTTATTAGAACTTGGGACATGTTTATGCCTAACTCTAAAATATCACTAAAACCGTTAAAAAGATGTCCGTTATAACGGAAAAAACGCGTTATATTGGAAAAATTATCCATTATTCTTGAAACCTGTCTGGATCTTGACAATTTCTTGACCATGCGAATCTTGTCTTGTCTTGACCTTTTAAAAGACACTCTTATCTTGATCTTGTCTTGAATCAAGACAAGATAACCAACTTCGTCCGAACCCAAATATTTTTGTTAATCTGCCCGACTTCAAATTCTTTGTTTTTGAATTCGCTCATCGATCCCAAACTTTGAATTTCGGGATACCATGGCTTGGTGTAAATGAAAACAGCATCCGTTTATTTTTGTGGTTGGCCATGGCGTATGAACAGATTTTTCAAAATAGACTAATACTATCCACTGATGCCTATAGTGTTAGGGCCGTCTGACACGAGACTAATTTCAGTACTAAATTTAATACAATGTCAGCGAGCACAAAGTCAGTTAAATTTAGAGTGACAATAGAATTGTGTATGGCAGGTAAGTACTAAAATAAGTTCTGTGCGATTGCAAAAAGGAATTATAAAGACAAGCACGGGGGAATATATTTGACATTTAACTTAATTTGGTTCAATGCGCATGCCAACATGCTTATTTTAGTATTTACCTGCCACACACAATTTTGTTGTCACTCTAAATTTTACACCTACTCTGTGCTCGCTGAAATTGTACTGAATTTAGTGCTAAAATCAGTCTCGTGTCAGACGGCCCTAAGAGCCAGCAACATATGTACATGGTGGACTGACGTCCGCAAATCTGAAATTAATTCACCAGCTTACCACTAATGTGTAAAAACTGAACTGAATAGTCAGTCCGCTTAATCATATTGCTTTTGGCGCAGGTTTAAATATAAATACATTATTTTTTTAGAAACTCACTTTAGCAAAACAAAAATTTTCATCTAATGATATCTTGTGTTGCATAGAATACGAACTGGTAAATGACGGACGGTTTTTGTATTGCTAAAATGGTGACAGATCGCCGTAAACATAATAAAAATGTTAAAAATTAAACTTATTTTGGCAAGTGCCAAATTTCTCTTTTCTATAATAAATTATCAATCTGTAGTAATACTTCATTTCTTCTGTCAGGTGTCATGAAGAAATTTGACGCTTGCCAAAATAAGTTTAATTTTTAACATTTTTATTATGTTTACGGCGATCCATCACCATTTTAGCAATATAAAAAACGTCCGTCACTTACCATTTCGTATTTTACATATCACAAGGTAAGTATCATTAGATAAAAATTTTTGTTTTGCTAAAGTGAGTATAAAAAAATAATGTATTTATATTTACGCAGTGGCTATTTGTCCGTCTAGTCAGATATAAACATAAGTATCCGTCTAGTCGGGCAAATACTTAGATATCTGACTAGACGGGTAAATATGTATTTAACCGTCCAAAACTTGTGCAAAATTCGATTCGACTCAAGTGTAACCGTAACGAATTTAATAGTTACGTGGTGGCATGTAGTGTGCATATAGATTCAGAAGTATTGAAGTTACTGCTTATTTAATTATTTACATATATCATTTACTTATATACAATTCATCATCATAAGGTTCTCAGTCCGAAGACTGGTTGGACGCGTACCTCCATTCTTTTCTATCCTGAGCTAACCTACGCATTTCCCTAAAAGTAAAACATCCTACATCCCTAACTATTTGAGAGCAGTAGTCTAATCTAGGCCTACCCCTACCTCTTTTTATTCCTATCTCTGACTAGTATGTCACGAACTATTCCTTCGTGTCTTAGAAGGTGTCCTACCATCCTATCTCTCCTACTCTTTATTGT
Source organism: Xestobium rufovillosum (assembly GCA_963966045.1). Classification (NCBI taxonomy): domain Eukaryota; kingdom Metazoa; phylum Arthropoda; class Insecta; order Coleoptera; family Ptinidae; genus Xestobium; species Xestobium rufovillosum. Next base: position 43,849,733 of record OZ014492.1, read on the forward strand.
TTTCCATACCTTTCGCTTTTCCCCAACTCTTTCTAATACTTCCCTATTGCTCACCTTATCTATCCACGGTATCTTCATCATGCGCCTGTAGCACCACATTTCAAACGCTTCTACTCTTTTTCTATCCGCTTCTCCTATTGTCCAAGTTTCGCACCCGTATAATGCCGTACTCCATACATACGACGTTAAGAGTCTCTTCCTAGTCTCTATATTAACCGTTCTCGAGCATAACAGTTGTTTCTTTTTGTTAAACGCAACTCGGCCCTGCGCCATTCTTTGTTTTATATCTTTAGTGCTCCTACCGTCTTGAGTTATTTTACTTCCTAAGTAGCAGAAATCCGCGACCTCCTCTATCTTCTCATTTCCAATTTGTATTTCCATTTTAGTTCTATTTTCACACCCCCTACATACCAAAATTTTTGTTTTCTTTTTATTGATTTTCATGCCGAAGCCCTGTGTCAAAACTGCTTCCATTTCATTCAAAGCCGCTCCTAATTCTTCTTTGCTAGATGCTAACACTGCTATATCATCCGCAAATCTGAGCATGTTAATAGTTTGGCCCTGTACATTGATCCCTGAGGCTGTTCTTTCCTTAACAATATTAATCGCATCTTCGATATACAATTAATAAATTAATAAATTGAACCTATGGACTCACAGTGCGAGGTTTTGTTGAAAAATCATGTTTGCACACTAAGAATTTAACCTTTTAAACCATCATCATAAAGCTTTCAGTCCGGATACTAGTTGGACGCGTACCTCCATCCCCTCCTATCCTGAGCTAACCTAGGCATTTCCACAAAAGTTGAACATCCTACATCCCTAAGAATTTGAGAGCAGTAGTCTACCTCTTTTTATTCATATCTCTGACTCTAGTATGTCGCGAACTAAGCCTTCATGCCTCAGAAGGTGTCCTACCATCCTATCTCTCCTATTCCGTACTGTCTTCCATAAATTTCGCTTTTCTCCAACTCTTTCTAATACCTATGTGTTATCTATCCACGGTATCTTCATCATGCGTCTATAACACCACATTTCCAATGCTTCTAATTTTTCCTATCCGCTTCTCCTATCGTCCAAGTTTCGCATCCGTACAATGCCGTACTCCATACATTAGTTTCTAAGAGCCTCTTCCGAGTTTCTACATTTATCATTACCGAGCTTAATAGTTGTTTCTTTTTATTAAATGCAATTCGACCCTGCGCTATTCTTTGTTGTATATCTCTAGAGCTCCTACCATCACGAGTTATTTGACTTCCTAAATGGCAGAAATCTGAGACTTCCTCTATCTTCTCGTTTCCAATTGGTATTTTCGTTTTAGTCCTATTTTCACGCCCCCTACACACCAAAGTTTTGGTTTTCTTTTTATTGATCTTCATACCATAGCCCTCCGTCAAAACCGCTTCCATTCGTTCATAGCCCTTCCTAATTCTTCTTTGTTGGATGCTAATACTGCTGTATCATCCGCGAATCTGAGCATATTAATAGTTTGGCCCTGTATATCAATTCCAGCAGCTATTCTGTCTTTAACAATATTAATCGCATCTTCGATGTATAAGTTGAAAACTAGAAGCGACAATGCCCCTGCTTCACTCTCCTTCGGATATTATTATAGTATTTGCAGATGCCTGAATGCTTGCCGTTTGACACCAGTTTTTGTAGTGATATATGTTTCATTTTTGTAAAAATGTTTTGGGCGGTGTTAATAAATTTATTATTATTATTATTATTATATCTACTTCTCTAGGTCCATGCTCAAATTCTATAACTTCCGTTTGCTCTTTATATAGATTATGAATAAATTATTCTTCTATCCCTATACTTCATGTCACAAATCTACAAATCTACAAATCCTATAGGAGCTCTTTCCCTTTTCTATTGTTTTTTCTATAATTAAAAGCTAGAATGGCCTCGCGCGTTCCTCTATTTCGTCTAAATCCGAACTGATCTCCAAATATTTCTTCCGCCTTTTTCTCCATCCTTCTTTGCACAATTCTAGTTAAAGTTTTTGATGCGTGGGAAGTTAAACTGATCGTTTTAAAATTTTCACACCTATCCACGCCTTTCCTTTTCGGTAACACTGCTATGATGTTCCGTTTGTAATCTTCTGGAATCTCGGCTGTCAGGTATATGTGACTAACTAATTCATCTATTACCTCTTGATCTGCGCACTGTAAGATTTATACCTGCAACCCATCTGTACCTGGTGATTTATTGTTTCTTAAACTTTTTAGTGCTAGCTCAAACTCTTCTCTCATTATAGGGCAGCCTAGGTCAGTTTCAATTATTTGTCTTAGGTGTTTTCAAGTATGAAACTAGAGGATGAATTTTCATTAATATTGGAGCTGGAAAAGGCAAGTCAGAATCTGGAATCAATCACATTTTTTATAAACTCATTTAAAAAAAATTCAGCTAAAAAATGGAATATAACGATATATTAACCCGGCATCGGCATTTTACTTTCTGGTCTAGTCAGACATCTATGAATTTGTCAGACTACGGTTACACTAACTTGAGCCGAATCGAATCTTGCACAAGTTTTGGACGGTTAAATACATATTTACCCGTCTAGTCAGATATCTATGTATTTGCCCGACTAGTCGGATACTTGTGTTTGTATCTGACTAGACGGGCAAATAGCCACTGCGTTATATTTAAACCTGCGCCAAAAGCAATATGATTAGACGGGCTGACTATTCAATTCAGTTTTTACACATTAGTGGTAAGCTCGTGAATTAATTTCAGATTTGCGGACGTCAGTCCACCATGTATGTTGCTGGCTCTTATACTTGAGCCGCCCAACAGACGGAGTGATCACTCTGCAATCATGAGCTCTAGGCAGGACCACTATCAATTTAGGACGACCGAACCGCAGTGATGCGCTTTCTTTGGACCCAACGAAGTCGCATCACTCCAATTCGGTCGTCATACATTAATATTGGCCCCGCTAGAGCACGTTCTTGAAGGGTGATCACTCCGTCTGTTCGGCGGCCCAAGTATAGACTACTACTTTACATATCAGATTATCGGACTGCAATTTCATAGCAGGTGATAATATATTGTTCTTTAGGCGAGAGTGGAATACTATACTTTATCTGCCTTTATCCACCTTGGTTATTTTTTCTTTTATTTCAGGATCATCCCACGAAATCACATAGTACTTGCAGCGATGGATCTCTTCTTAGTATGGGAAGTTCCGATATGGATGAGGTAACAGCTACTTATAAAATATTTCAAGCACATTTCTATTTGATAACACCTCACCGTTGCTAATTATTAAGAACAGCGTACACTAATTAATACTTGCATAATAATTTATGTATGTTCAATATGAAATAGACTGCATGCATTTACATGAATTAAGCTAAAAATGTATATGAATATTTTTCGAAATCGGTTCTTCCTTTTTAGATTAGTTTTAATTGCTCTTTTGTTTGCCACTCTTAAAGAACATTTTATTTTAGAAAATCGGTGTATTTTATAATTTTTTGCAACCAAACTTTGAAATTTGTGGATAAAAATTAAAAACAGAATTAATAAAAATTAAATCTGTACAGGGTGCATACAGCATACAGTGTGTCCAAAGAAGTGTGCTGTGTGTTGTTTTCAACCCTACTCTTCCGAGTGGTATAACTCGGCAAGGGGATATACTAATTTTCAAAATCTTAATTGTGGAATATCTTCATTTTAGGACTCCTTTAGTCAGCAGTCCCGCCAATCTTCGAAATTATCCCTCCACGAGAAGAAGACTGTTGAAATCGGTTAGTATACCGTTTAATAAACAACGCAAATATTTCCAAAGTTTTTTATTCAGATATAGATTGGGTGCCAGGATCCATACATTTAAACCATCTAAACCATAGTGCTGCACATCACAAGAATGCTGTTAAACCTAAAAGGACACATGGAGCACCAAAAAGAAGAAAAATCCAGCAGGTTGGGCATATTTTTTTCTTTGCATTTTGTTTTCAACTGTTGAGAATATATTGGTTTATAATTCCCGTAGATGACGCCTACTGCCCTGCCTTCCACACCTGAAGTAAACGAAGAATTATCGGCCAGAAGTTTGACTCCAGAAACTGCTAACCGGGGTAAGACTACACACTTGTCTTTTTTGTGTATGTAATTACTGCTTTTACAAATTTACGTCTTAAATGCTTATTTACTGCTACTGTTTTTCAACATTTGCAATTCATTTGTGTCCGTGCCTTGTCACTAATAAGCTGTAATTTCTGCTGAGCATGGCTTCTTCACTTGCAGAAATCATAACCGAGCTTTACACGAGCAGTCATAACAAAACACGATCGGAAATCCAGTTAAAATGCTCATCTCTCCCTCCTGGCTTGGCAGGACCTGGCGGCATCCACACACCGCAGAAACTGAGTCGTAGTAGCTCGAACGCTGCTAGTAAATCTCAAGAACACTTCGGGGCCCTCGAAGAAGAAGAAGATCGGGAAGAGAAGACGGATAAATCGTTTTTCGAACGATTGTTTCCTAGACGCAGTGCCAAAAAGAAGAAGAATAAGGAAGAGAAGGTTACTAGTTCCGTTAGTTCGTATTCATCAGTATTTACGAGTAAACAAATAGAGAAAAAACCGGCGGTTGCTCCTAGAACAGGAGCGGCGGCACGGCAAAGGGTGCAACCGATAGACATCCCCGAATCCCCGAATTTCAGCAGTCGTTTCGAAACTGAAAATTTGATTCAACCAAAATCTTCGCCGGAGAAGACTCTGTCTGGTACTTCTCCTCTTCAAGCTGAATTAGAGACGCGCTTCAGACAGAGACAGATCAGTACTAGTCCTCAAGAATTACCAATTGATTTACCCCCTCGTTCCCCGAAAAACCAAGTTTCTATCACAACGTGGTCGCAGAATTCCCGACAATCTACTGATATTAAGTCTGCTTCGAATACACGCGAAGCCAGACTGGAAGAATTGAGAAGCAAAGTTAAAATCGCTGGCTTATCTGCTTTGCAGCAAAGGGTTCTATTGCACAACGATGAAACGGATGAATCTAACGGATTTAAATCTTTGACTGACCTACCAACGGATGTGTTACGAGTGAATAAACCAGTTACGAAATCCCATAGTTTTAAAGCTGCTAAACCAAATTTCGAATCCTCCGAAACCAATCGTTTTACCTACACAACTACAGCAATAACGAATAAAGAGCAAAAATATTCCGAACAGAAGGAAACGCACAATAGAGTTGAGAAACGGCAGTCGATCGTTAAAGCAGCATCGCTGGATAGTGTGAAAAATTTGGAAGTGTTTTTGGAGAAGGAGAAACAGAATGAAGATGGTGCCAAAGTGTGGAAGTCTGAGAAAGAAGAGAAGTCCGAAGATGTCGAGAAGAGCAGCAGGGTGACGGTTTCTGGGCCTGATCATACTGCTGTCGTCAGTATTAGTAAGTATTTTTATTTTTACGTGTGATTCAGTTCAACATATTTGATTATAGTCCGGTCAATAAAAATTGTGATTGCCAGTAAATTGTGCTGGAAACTTCTAAAGCTACATTTACATCCAATTCGATATTGGCACAATTCAAAATCCAATTCAATTGCCAATAGTCCATTAGTTAGGTTATGTTACTAGTGTCGCGCTCTATCCTACTTCAAAATTCTCATCATGGGCAGAGCTCTTATGGGACATAATCAATATTATTGACAATATCGTGATTGACAATATTATTGATATTATGAGTTTATTGATCGATTGATGAGCAATATTGACGAAAATCCAGATTTTTTAAAATTCGCGCATCAATATTGGGGAAGGAAGGAATATGGACAATAATATTGAACGTTTGCGGGCACCGGGCACCGATTTTGTGCCAATTATCGCGTGGCAGTTGATACTAATGATTGTTTTATCTCTTTCCGATCTCCGGTTATGCCGTTTTTTCTGAAAATGCGATTTCATCCTCCGGTCCCCCCTTTTGTCACTTTTTCTAGGGACGAAATTTCTTTTTCCCTTTAAACGGCCTTAAATGGTTTCAGATGTGATGGATATGATGGGGACAGTGACGCACAAGCGTCAGTTTCCCCAATATCGGCTTTTCATTTTTTTCGAAATGACGGTTTTCTTGAACTTTCGGGCCTACTTTTGCACTATCTCGGCTCCAGCTGGAACTAGCGAGATGAACCAAGTGGCATTGGTTGAGGAATTTCGCGTTGATCTCAGATTTCTACATTAAAATACCGTAAACCGCTCTGTGATAGAACTACAGAGTATTTTATCCAGCTTTGATCGTTTCTTCTCGAAGGTCCCGTATGTCCCAGGCGAGAATTATTTGAGTGGAAAGTAGTCTATCTGAAGCAGCTCGGCGCCCCAAACACACTGGTGAAATCAAAATTAGATTATCTCTTTCCGATCTCCGGTTATGCCGTTTTTTCTGAAAATGCGATTTCATCCTCCGGTCCCCCCTTCTGTCACTTTTTCTAGGGACGAAATTTATTTTTCCCTTTAAACGGCCTTAAATGGTTTCAGATGTGATGGATATGATGGGGACAGTGACGCACAAGCGTCAGTTTCCCCAATATCGGCTTTTCATTTTTTTCGAAATGACGGATTTCTTGAACTTTCGGGCCTACTTTTGCACTATCTCGGCTCCAGCTGGAGCTAGCGAGATGAACCAAGTGGCATTGGTTTATAAATTTCGCGTTGATCTCAAATTTCTACATTAAAATACCGTAAACCGCTCTGTGAGAGAACTACAGAGCATATTATCCAGCTTTGATCGGTTCTTCTCGAAGGTCCCGTATGTCCCAGGCGAGAATTATTTGAGTAGAAAGTAGTCTATCTGAAGCAGCTCGGCGCCCCAAACACACTGGTGAAATCAAAATTGGATTATCTCTTTCCGATCTCCGGTTATGCCGTTTTTTCTGAAAATGCGATTTCATCCTCCGGTCCCCCCTTCTGTCACTTTTTCTAGGGACGAAATTTCTTTTTCCCTTCAAACGGCCTTAAATGGTTTCAGATGTGATGGATATGATGGGGACAGTGACGCACAAGCGTCAGTTTCCCCAATATCGACTTTTCATTTTTTTCGAAATGACGGTTTTCTTGAACTTTCGGGCCTACTTTTGCACTATCTCGGCTCCAGCTGGAACTAGCGAGATGAACCAAGTGGCATTGGTTTAGGAATTTCGCGTTGATCTCAGATTTCTACATTAAAATACCGTAAACCGCTCTGTGAGAGAACTACAGAGCATATTATCCAGCTTTGATCGGTTCTTCTCGAAGGTCCCGTATGTCCCAGGCGAGAATTATTTGAGTAGAAAGTAGTCTATCTGAAGCAGCTCGGCGCCCCAAACACACTGGTGAAATCAAAATTAGATTATCTCTTTCCGATCTCCGGTTATGCCGTTTTTTCTGAAAATGCGATTTCATCCTCCGGTCCCCCCTTCTGTCACTTTTTCTAGGGACGAAATTTCTTTTTCCCTTTAAACGGCCTTAAATGGTTTCAGATGTGATGGATATGATGGGGACAGTGACGCACTAGCGTCAGTTTTCCCAATATCGGCTTTTCATTTTTTTCGAAATGACGGTTTTCTTGAACTTTCGGTCCTACTTTTGCACTATCTCGGCTCCAGCTGGAACTAGCGAGATGAACCAAGTGGCATTGGTTTAGGAATTTCGCGTTGATCTCAAATTTCATGGTATTATTGCCAATAATATTGTTTAGTGTGCGGTGTTATCAATATTTTTATCAATATATTATTTCAACAGTATTATTGTTAAACTTGGATAGACAATAATATTGATTGTGTGCGGTCAGCTTATCAGAAAAGAAAGATTAGAACTTCTGTTAGAAGTTTCTTCAATATTGCATGTTTCGAATGTAGGTACATGGAAAACCGTAGACCACTGATTTCGTCCTTTTTTGACTCATCAGTACGGTGCTTTGCCCTACACACTCGAATCATGCAATATTGCTTGCTGTATAATACTTACATGCTTGGTGCAAGTATTAGCAAGAGCTAATTATTTGTCAAATTATGTGGCGAACAGGAGTGGTACTGGACCATTCGAACAACTACTCCTCGGGCAAATACCCCGCTAGGCATTGAATTATAGAACTAAATCCAGATTTAGAACTTCTGCTTTTCGTATATGCAGCTTACATCTCAATTCAGAGTAGGCGGATCGAGTGACAGTATCTTAGGTATTACAAGTGAGATTATTTTTGTGGTTGTGCCGCACTGTTTCTTAAAATTGTATTAATATTGATAGATACTTATTGCAGTTCTGAAAATGTCAATATAAGATGAAACTTGTTTTGTGGCAATGCAAATCTTTTATCTTTGGTTGTGCAACATGCATGCATCTTCCACTATGACTAAACCTATGAAGTTTAATCGATATATCGATAGATAAGGGAATATTTCCAGAACATGAACTTTTTTCAAAAATTTGTTAGGGCTTCCGTGTGGATTGTGGTTCAACTAACAGTGACAATTTTGCCTGTTTACAGTTCCGTTCAGACAGAAGTTGCTTCGTTACTGAACAACATTTTTGACCAGCAAACCCCTATCATAATTACACCATTTCTTCACAAAATTGAACTCTGCTGGATTGCCTTCATGGACAATGGCATATTTTAGTGACCAACCCATTAATTGAATTCTACATTTAATTCGTGAATCATTTATGCCTAGATATGAATTGTCTAATTTACTTTCCAGATTCAGAAAAGACTCACAGCCATTCAGAAAGCAAACAAATCACTAAGGAACCATCGGGAGAGATTAACATCAAAGAACATCAAGTTTCCGTCACAAAAATCCTGTTAAAAGAAGATCGTTTAACCCAGACCGTAGTGAAAACCCCTGTACCAGAATTCTTCAACCGGCAATTGAACAAAGTAGAAAATAGGCCTTCGAGCAACGTTGTCTTTAAAACGTCAACATCCCCGAGGATCATCGATGAAGAAACTAGACCAAAGACTATTTTTAACTTCGAATCGGATAAAAATGCGCCTAGAAAGTTCAGCAAAGAAAATGTTGTGATAGACGAACCAACTAAACCTGAACAAGAAACTGCGAACATATTAAGAAAATTCAGTAAGGAAGACGTGGAAATTGTTGATAAAGACGTAGGCGAAGAAATCGTGGAAGTTCCAAAAACTGCGTTGGTAACCCCGAGGATCTATAAGAAACACGCAGAGAACGTTCCACCAAGTTCTCAAAGAAAATCTTCGATAAATGAATTGAAGGAAAAGCCCGTGCTTAAAGTGAAATCTAGTAGTCTCGAGATCGTGGGTTCAGTCAAGAAATCACCAGAAATACGATCGTCGCAAGATAATTTAGACAAAATTGGAGACGGACGAAATACTCCAGAAAACGTAATTTCAGATGGAGTTGTTTTAAGACGAAAGTCTTTACAGAAACAGAAAAACGACGACGAGCCTGAGCTAATGAAAGTGTTCGCGAGACGTTCGTTGAAATTAAAAGATAATGAAACGGAAGAATTGAGTCAACAAGTCACGGCAATGGTCGAAGACTCTCTCGACGATTCCCAATCAAAATCCCGCGATAGCGACAAAGAAAATGTCCAAGACTCGCCCTTAGAAGAACGCAAAAAATCTCTGACGATAAAGGATCTCAAGAACGAAAAAGACTCGCCGACAATAGAAACGAAAACGTTCAGTCCTAAAGAAGTTAAACCGAAAGAGCCGTTGACCGAAACGAAATTCGTAGAAACTACGGAAGTGACGTTGCGCAAACCTGTAAATAATAAATTCGCTTACCAAAGGACGATTAGTGTGAATACGCCCAAATCTACTGAAGTTATCAGTACAGAGATAAAAGTCAAAAAACAGCCCAGTTTCAACGAACGTCCCAAAACGGAGAACTGGCTCTTGAACATAAAGAAACAGGAGGCGGATAAAGAGGAAGATAAAATTAACGAGTTAATCACGAACATTTCGCCGAAAAGTGATTTCATTAACGAGGATTTTCCGGCAAGACCCAAGAACTTCAATCAGAAGAAGGCGGAGTGGGAGAAGAGGGCCCAGGAGGCTTTGAAGAAAAATGTACCATAAACGTAAGGTTTGTCTTAATTTTTTTATTACTATTTCGTGTTTTAAGTGATTTCGCCGTTGAAAGCGATCCTGCTTTTAATAAATTTGAACCGGGATTTTGATTTTGCTTGATTTGCCACTGGAAATTGTAACGTTTTTCCACGAGGAATTTAGATTTATCAGTAAAAAAACTTTTTTCTGATTGCTGGTTGCTAACCACATAAAAAGTGACACTTTGGTGTCGTGCATAGAGTCGCTAAAGCCATGTTTTTCTTACGTTTGCCGAAAAAATTGCATATTGTTTTATAAGGAGGAAAAGTGTCTTTTACAGCAAAAGTAGCTTTTACTGCCTTGGCAGTAAAGTTGAACTTTAAGTTCACGTATACAGTGGCGAAATGTTATGTCATATTTTAATTTTTTGTTACTCAAAATAAACCGTAAAATATCCAGATATCTCTGAAAACATTACAGGAAATTCATTAACTGTTGGCGTGAGCGGCAGCTAAAGTAGCTTTTACTGCCTTGGCAGTAAAGTTGAACTTTAAGTTCATGTATACAGTCGTGAAATGTTATGTTTTTCTGACGTTTGATGAAAAAATAGTACATATTATTGTTTTATAAGGAGGAAAAGTGTAACTTTTTAGCGATGAGTCTGTAAAAAACACTTTTCGTCTGAATAAAACATGCTATTTTTTTTCAAACGTTGAGAATAGATTAAGAACTCAAAATAATTGGCTATTTTCTTCAAATAACATTTCCAATTTTTAATTTTCTGTTACTCAAAATAAACCTCTAGAGATCTCTGAAAACATTACAACAAATTCGTCAACTTTTGACGTGAGCGGCAACAAAAGTACCTTTTACTACCTTGGCAGTAAAATTGAAGTGTTCATGTATACAGTCGCAGAATGTCATGTTTCTCTGACGTTTGAAGAAAATAGTATATTGTTTGATAAGGAGGAAAAGTGTCACTTTTTAGTGAATCACAGAAAACACTTTTCCTCCAAATAAAACATGCTGTTTTTTCTTCAAAAGTTGAAAATAGGTTAAGAATTCAAAATAATTAATTCAATAATTCAAACGTCAGAAAAACATGACATTTCTAATTTTTTGTTACTCAAAATAAACTGTAAAATATCCAGATATTTCAGAAAGCATCACAGGAAATTCATCAACTGTCGGCGTGAGCGGCAGAAAAAGTAGCTTTTAATGCCTTGGCAGTAATGTTGAACTTTAAGTTCACGAATACGGTCGCAAAATGTCATGTTTTTCTGCCGTTTGAAGAAAATAGTATATTATTTTATAAGGAGGAAAAGTGTCATTTTTTAGTGATGAGTTTGTGATTCATCTATGTTGTCAGTCGAGCTTGTGAATAAAACATGCTATTCTTTCTTCGAACGTTGAAAATAAGTTAAGAATTCAAAATAAGTAGCTATTTTCTTCAACGTCAGAAAAACTTAACATTTCTAATTTTTAATTTTTTATTACTCAAAATAAACCGTAAAATATCCGGATATCTCTGAAAACATCCCAGGAAATTCGTCAACTGTCGCGTGAGCGGCAGCAAAAGTAGGTTTTACTGCCTTGGCAATAAAGTTGAACTTTAAGTTTATGATTACAATCGCAAAATGTCATGTTTTTCTCACGTTTGAAGAAAATAGGATGTATATTGTTTTATAAGGACGAAAAGTGTCATTTTTTAGTGATAAGTCTGTCACAAAGAAATTACACTTTTCCTCATAAAACATGCTATTTTTTTTTAAACATTTAAAATAGGTTAAGAATTCAAAATAGTTAGATATTTTCTTCAACCGTCAGAAAACCATGACATTTCTAATTTCTTGTTACTCAAAATAAACCGTAAAATATCCAGATATCTCTGAAAGCACCATAGGAAATTCATCAACTGTCAGCGGCAAAAGTTGCTTTTACTGCCGTGGCAGTAAGTTCATGTATACAGTCGCGAAATGTAATGTTTTTCTGACGTTTGAAGAAAAAATAGTATATTGTTTTATAAGGAAGAGCGTGTCACTTTTTAGTGATGAATCTGTAGGCTTATTGGCAGTAGAGCTTGCGAGACCGACAACACAGACGAATCACAAAAAACACGTTCCTCCAAATAAAACGTACTATTTTTCTTCAAGCATTGAGAATAGATTAAGAATTCAAAATAATTAGCTATTTTTTTCAAACATCAGAAAAACAACATTTCCAATTTTTAATTTTTTGTTACTCAAAATAAACTGTAAAATATCCAGATATCTCTGAAAACATCATAGGAAATTCGTCAACTGTCGGCGTGAGCGGCAGCAAAAGTAGCTTTTACTGCCTTGGCAGTAAAATAGAACTGTTCATGTATAGTCGCAAAATGTCATGTTTTTCTGACTTTTGGAGAAAATAGTAGGTAAGTATATTGTTTATAAGGAAGAAAAGTGTCACTTTTTAGTGAATCACAGAAAACACTTTTCTTCCGAATAAAACATGCTATTTTTTCTTCAAATGTCAGAAAAACATGACATTTAATTTTTTGTTACTCAAAATAAATCGTAAAATATCCAGATATCTCTGAAAATGTCACAGGAAATTCGTCAACTGTTGGCGTGAGCGGCAGCAAAAGTACCTTTTACTGCCTTGACAGTAAAGTTGAACTTTAAGTTGTATACAGTTGCGAAATGTAATATTTTTCTAAAGTTTGAAGAAAATAGTACATATATTGTTTTATAAGTAGGAAAAAGTGTCATTTTTCAGTGAATCACAAACACTGTTCCTCCAAATAAAACATGCTATTTTTTCTTCAAATGTTAAAATAGGTTAAGAATTCAAAATAATTAGCTATTTACTTCAAACGTCAGAAAAACATGACATTTCTAATTTTGTGTTGCTCAAAATAAACCGTAAAATATCTAGAGATCTCTGAAAACATCACAGCAAATTCGTCAACTGTCGGTGTGAGTGGCATTAAAAGTAGCTTTTACTGCCTTGACAGTAAAGTTGAACTGTCTTATATACAGTCGCGAAATGTCATGTTCTTCTGGCATTTGAAGAAAATAGTATATTTTTTTATAAGGAGGAAAAGTGTCACTTTTTAGTGAATCACAGAAAGCACTTTTCCTCCAAATAAAACTTGCTATTTTTTTCTTCAAACGTTGAAAATAGGTTAAGAATTCAAAATAATTAGCTATTTTCTTCAAACGTCAGAAAAATATGACATTTCTAATTTTTAATTTTTTTCTTACTCAAAATAAACCGTAAAATATCCAGATATCTCTGAAAATATCATAGGAAATTCATCAACTGTTGGCGTGAGCGGCAGCAAAAGTAGCTTTTACTGCCTTGGCAGTAAAGTTGAACTTTAAGTTCATGTATACAGTCGCGAAATGTCATGTTTTTCTGATGTTTGAAGAAAAAATAACTTCTAAATTCTGAATTTTAATTTTCAACATATTTTCTTAAAAAAGTGGCTCGTTGACTTACTATATTTGGTAGCTCACACAAATATCTTTGATTGCAGTCTTTTTTATACCTTCATCCCAGATGCTTTAATTTCTAAAACCCCTGATACTTTTTTATAAACACACTCTGAATTTTTTTAGTCACTGCTTTCTATAGATTTTCTTTGCTCCTCTTCAAAATAGCTTATTCAGTTAAGCACCGTTCTCTTCACTCTACGGTTTAAAACGCCCGTAAAACGTTTTTTGTTCTCCATTTTTTACACTAATTACTAATATGTAGAAAATGTGAGAAGCAAATTTTAACACATTCTTCCTTTTCCAGGTGTCCGACAGTCGTATGTGAACCAAGTTTGCATATTTTAATTTGTAAAATAAATCTGTGTTAGCGTTTTTGCATCACTCTGTAGTGCTGTACCCCCGATATTCCTGAGCATTTTTTAGCGCGCATTTGGTGCCATTTTTGTGATGATACCGGATCCAATACCTTAAAAATGCAGTTATTTTTTGTATATTGATACTTTGTATAGTTAAGTAAGTGCCTTTTTTTAGACGTAATAAATTTTTATTATAAATGATTTCGAATGTGATGATAACTATGACTTGAGTAGCCTTTGAGAGTTGTGATGATCGTTGCGGATAGCATTTAGAGATGATACCTATTTCGAAGTTATGTATGTTAAGAGTTATAAGATATGGGAATAAGTGTAATTATTGATATTAATGTTGTTTTATTGTAGCAAAGTATTTATAAAAAAAATGTAGTTTGTTTTATTTGGCATTTTTTACACTCCGTGAAAACACATCATTTTCAGTAAGTATTTAAAATTTTCCTGTGTAACTTTAGCAGTTCGATTAACGTAGCAAAAACGTCGAGGTGAGTATAATATTCAACTGATGAAGAAAGACCGGTTGCCTTTCCACAAAATCAACAAAAATATTTTGGTACGAAATCAGAGTGGTTACCATCTCCATTAATCATAAATAAAAAGTGTTTAATATTCCCAATCGAGATGCAAAATGTATTTATTATAATTTATTACTGTTTATTAGCGTTCTTCTTAACGATTATCGCCTTTATAAGGAAGCAGAGATACATGGTTGGATTTAACCAGTATGTCTATTGTAGTGGTAATTCTTAGATGGGTCGCTAATGAAGCTGATTCACCATCCCCGCCTACTGAACGTTTATTTGTCCCCTGTCAGTGGGCTTCTAATCAAATATCACATAATAAACACTATACATGAATATTTTTAAATATAACAGAATGATTTATAATTATGCATTTGTTGAGCTAAGAGACTTGAAGCCAGTAATAAGTGCGACCATTCGGCCAGTTTAGAATTCACAACGTTTTAAGTACTTACACTTTGTATTATAATTTGCAGTTACATTAATATCCAAAATAATAAAATTGTATTCAGACATACTTCAAGGATTAAGATGTTAGAGGCTGTGGTTAAATAATAATTAATTCAAGAATGAATCAGACCCCCCCTAACCACACAAAATTTGAAATACTATATACGCATTGTGGCAACTAAGTTGCCATCTTCAGTAGTTCGGAGAAAAAAAAATATAAAAATGAAAAATAAATAAATAATGAAAAATTAATAATGAAAAATGATAATGATAACAATGATAATAATGATAAAGATGGTACCTCTGATAATAGATACAATAAAATATATATACTCAAATCGCCACACTCCGAAAATATCGAAGTTCACTCGGCTAGATCTTTTTATTTTTATTTTTTTTTCTCCGAACTACTGAAGATGGCAACTTAGTTGCTGAAATACGTATACAGTATTTCAAATTTTGTGTGGTTAGGGGTCTGATTGATTCTTGAATCAGACATACCTGATGTAATCACTTTACACTGATATTTATAATTATTTCCTTGGGACAAACGATCTTAAAAACGCGACTACCTCTATCAAGTGCTAAATACCCTGACATTTGCCTAACTAACTTTCCTCGCGGATCCCTACCCTGCCGTCTGGCATTAACGCAACTTTCTAAGTATATAGTCTGTCCCGAAAGAAACCTATTTGAATAAATTAGTGGTTCTAAAGTCTGATTTCCTAATAATGGAGATTACAATACCAAAGACTAAAATTAGCTGACTTAATTACTAATGAGATTCAGTATTCACCAATGAGAAAGCAGAGAATAATTTAAATTACGTATTACATTATTTACAACTAGAACAAGCACTCTGAGATCTCACCGCTCAAAGGGAAAACCTTTTGTATTTTTATTATATTTTGGGAAAACCTCTTGGGGAAAACGCATTTACCTTTATTAGGAGACAACCTTCAAGTAAAGGCATTAGTGTCTAAGAACCTAACCTTTTAGGGAGTGACTACTGCTCCGGCCGCCGTTCCTCTGAAGTCTGAATCAGTCTCTAATCTGTGGTCTGAATTTTTGTTCCAATAGAGTCCATTAGTTAGGTTATGTTACTATTTTCGCGCTCTATCCTACTTCAAAATTCTTATCATGGAGCTCAAATGGGACATAGATTTTAAACACTGATTATTTAAATTCAGTGGATTTCTTAAAAGGGATTTTGCAAGTGACATATAGACTGCTCTTTCCAGCTGTTACATTTTCAAAAACAACGTAAAATACAACTTAATTTCAGAAATATTTTAAATCGGAGCACAGTACCTATTAGAAAATAACGTATGTCTGGTTTAGACCAGACCATTAATATTTGGGGGTAAATTAAATTGTCACCAGAATACTTCTTTGTTATCAAACGCAATCCCCTAACTAACTAACCTAATCCCAGAAATTTATTTTTATCTCGGATTAAAAGAACTGTCTCCTAACGTTTGTCTTCGAATTAACAACAATCTATACACTAAATAAATAATTAAGCGCCTTTTTTGGCCCCCTCGAAATCGGTTCTGTGCACGAAAGAACTACTTTTGCATTGAAATAACTAATGTGTTTTCAAAATTACTGATTTGTCACCAAATAAAATACTCCCGGCGCCTGATTACTATCCATGTTTTATTCTCTTGCGATCACCATCATAGTAGCAACAGTTAATTTACTTAGTTATCAAAGAATATGAAGTGTTGGTATTTTATACTTTTGATTCCCAAATTGAATGAAAAATGCAGCAAAGAAGGGTTTGCAAGGGGCGGAGCCAACGCGAGACCAGCACTACTAGTTGACAAGCTTTTGCGGTTGTGTTGACTTGCGGTCCATAATGTATTATTTAGTTGCTACGAATTAAAATTACATATTTGTTGTTTGTGTTATCTACATTTACTATTATGGAATCAAGCAGCGGTGTAGGGGTCGCAACTCCATCGACTCGTTCATCAGCGGTGCAGAATGAAGTGCCATTACTTTTTTCTAGTTCGGAAGGTGACTCGGAGCACGAGGAGGTAGTGCAACCAAAGAAAAAACGGTCCGAAAATAAAGTGTGGACATTTGTGGAGAAGTTTGAAAATGTAAAAGACGCTGAAGGAGCCATTAAAACAGAAGATACTTGGTCTTTTCTACGTACGCATGAAGTAGAGGAAGATATGAAAAAATATTATAGATGTAACAAAGTTAAACGTAAAGGACCTCAATGTGCGGCACAGATTTACTTGCTTTTTGACGCAGCTTCCGATGCAGTTTTAATGTACCGCACAGATGCCGAACATGATCACGAATCAAAAACGCACTCTAATTATGGGTTGAGCGCTAGAGTTAAAGAAGAAATAAATAAATTATTTGACTTGCATCTCAAACCAAAAGCTATCTTGAGTAACTTGACTAAAATTGAGGGCCTTACCTTGCCTAAAATGTCACAATTAAGAAATTATTTATACGATCGACGTCGTGCGAAGTATGGCAGCCCAACAATAAGTCTCGGTCAACTAGAAGCTTGGTTATCGTCTCATTCAACTGTTCCTGAAGATGTACATGAAGTGTACGTCCTTGCATATGAGATACTTGATGAAAATGATTCACCAAAGTTCCGATTTGTGCTGTCAACGAAATTTATGTTGCAGTTAGCTCGTAATGTGAAAGTAATTCATGCGGATGCCACATATAAGTTGGTGTGGCAGGGATTTCCAGTTTTTGTGGTGGGAAGTACGGATAAAGATAAAAAATTTCACCCGCTTTGCTTGGGAGTGGCAACTTCTGAGGAAAAGGACGATTTCAGAATGTTATTTGGTGCAATAAAAAGTAATATTTCAGCCGTATTCTCAGACTGCCTGCAACCAGATGTTTTGGTTTGTGATGCATCCAAAGCCATCCAGAATGCCTTTATAGAAATTTTTGGGGAGGAAATCATAGTGAGGATGTGCTGGGCACATGCCAAAAGAAAAATTCAAGCCCGCGTAGAACAAGTTACAAGAAAGGAGTTTCAGAAAAGTATACTGGACGATGTAGATGCTTTGCAAGTAGCAACTGATCCCGAAACATTCAACTTAGCGGCAGAAGCATTTCTGCAAAAATGGCTGAATGAGATGGACTTCATCCGATATTTTAAGGAACAGTGGCTAATTCTAAACCGTAATTGGTATCTGGGTGCTCATCTAGGATCGCCAGCAACGAACAATGCCCTAGAATCGTTCAATAGGGTCATAAAAGACGAACATACCCTTCGTGAACGTTTCCCGATATCACGTTTTTTAGTCGTTGCCACCGAGATGGTCAATCATTGGTCTATGCAATATCTGAATACCTCTCAACATAGAGTTTTCGCGACAACACCAACCTTAACATTAAGAGAGTGGACCCGGTCCTATCAATGGGCCAAATTGCCCAAAACAGTTATATTGACAAGCAGCGATGAGAGCTTTAAGTACTATGACGTGCCTGGTGGCAAGGCTGAGAAAATAAGAGCATTTCAAAACAAATGGACCAACTTTAATGAATACAAGATACAGTTCTTCAGCAAATGGGGAGTGGCTTTGCCCCAAAATGGTGACTGGATTAATGGAAAATGTAACTGTCCCGTATTTTATAAACAATATATGTGCAAACATGTTATGGGGCTGGCCATTCGCCTCAAGCTTGCGCATCCACCTCCTGAGACCAAAAATGTACCAATTGGCCAGAAAAGAAAGAGGGGACGTCCTACCAAATCTAAGCCTGCACTTATTATACAATAATAAAATTATTGTTTTCATGTCTTACCTACTTACATATTATATCAAACGCCCAAATAGGTAAATTACTTTTTCCAGAATAAATATTTGATTTCCCAATTTTTTAAAATTTATTTTTGATAGCGAGTTAGTCAGTCAGCATACCTAAGCAGGTAACTTTAAATTGAATCAAGTTTCATTTATATTGAGTCACAAAACTATTAGTTTGGTTCACAATTTGGCGATAAATTATTCTGAAGGCAAATTAGGTATCTAGATTATTTAATTTAGTAACTGATCACATGTACTGCGGACTGTAAGTGAATAAAGAGATATCCGTATTGAAATAGTGTGGTGTTCGCAATTTGCTGACATTAGTTATTGTGGAGGCAATTATTAGATAATTTACTAATTCGTCATGTTTACTGATGACCGTAAATGAATAAACAGACGTTCGTATTGAAATAGTTTGGTGATCACAATTTGATGATAAATTAGTTATTCTGGAGGCCAATTATATTACTTAATAACTAATCATATTTACTGGAGGCCGTAAATGAATAAATAGAGTATTCATATTGAAATAGTTTGGTGATCGCAATTTGGTGATAAATTAATTATTCTGAAGACAAATTAGATTATCTGGTAACAAAAACTGGAATAATTAGGTGATTGATTAATTCATACCCTTAATATTTTGACGTTTGTTGCACGGTTTGAGGTTAAGTTGTTTATTTCTCCGGGTTATTTATTGATTAATCTTTACTTAATAGGGGGTTTAAGAATTTATTTATACATAAAAAGTATGAAAAATGGAAGGGAAAGTGTTAAAAATTAGTGTTGTTATAACTTCTTTATGAACGATTTAAATCTCTACTCTGGCATCTACTGCGCCCTGCGCCGGTTCTAGCACCGACACGTTCGTACCGTAAATTGCAGTAGTTTGTTGAATTTTGGTTTTAAACAAAATGACTGCATAAATAAATGCTTTTACGAGACAAACACCGAAAAAAAGGTTCATAGTTATCACCATATATTGATTTAATGTTAAGAAAACAGGATGAAAGCTAAAAATAGACCGTGAAGTGTAAGGTCATCTTCTAAGCTCCCTTTAAAATGCATTGAAAAATTTTATCATACTATTCTCTTAGGATAGCATTTTAAATTTCGCGCTCTGATTTCGCCGGTACACTAATGGACTCTATACGGTCTGACGTGCGCATTACGCAATGTCGGTAAATTGACGTTTAAGTATAAGTATATCGTTAACTCTCACTGAAATATATAATTTATATCAGTGTTAACTCTGTCGTTATCGGCTAGTGTGCTAGTGACGCTAAGTGACGTTTAAGTATAAGTATATCGTTATCGGCTATTGACGCTAACGGTCTCGGTGGGTGTGCGGGTATTGTACAAAACTGCCATTTTGTTCTCCTACGGCTAGACTAGTTCTGATCCCGTAGGGGTTTGATATATTTTGCTTGTTTTTACATCATGTTTTTTCCAAAAAATGCGTGTCTGGTGCAAGAGCGCAAGAATATGGTCTGTTTCAAAAATGCGTTCTCTCAGCTTTATTTTTTTTACGCCTCCAAAATGCAAATTGTGTTGACATTCTGTAATGCGCATGCCCGACCGTGTTCAAATAAAATTTCAGGGGACCGTCGGCCGGAGCGGTATTCACTCCCATCTATTTAACGGAATGAACTAGGCAACCCAACGTGCATTTCTATAGCTTGGTTATGCAACCAAACATACACCAGTTGAGTAGACTATGATTTCTCTTATTAAAAGTATGTATTGAATAATAAATCCAATATTAATTATTGGATAGAAAAAAGGAAAAAACCAGGGTAAAGTTTTACTAACGTTTATATAAATATGTAGTTACATTAAAAAGTATGATGTAAGGCGTTGAAAATTGGCAAATAATTAGGTAAGTAGCGATCTCCATAAAAAAGACTAATATTATATCCCTGAAATTATCTACTTAGTGGCTGTTTGGTGTTTCCCCCTTCTCTTTTCTCTAGACATGAATTAAAATGTTTTAATAATTTTAAAGGGAATTTTAATTCTTTGATTCAATAAGTTAAAACTATAATTTTAAAATTCATTAAGAGTTTGGCGCACGGCTATTTTTGCGACCGTTGCAGACGTTCACCTCTAGCCAAATATTTGAAAAAATGTTAGTTGTAAATGTAACTAACTGGAACTTTTTTCATTGTCTTAAGAAAATGTAAATTCATGTTCGTTAATTTGAGTTTTTGGAGAAAAAACATGTCTAAAATAATAAGGACTATAAAATAGATGAAAACCAACAAGTGAATTTAACATCCAATAACTTCTGTTCTAAAATACTTATTGAAATTGTTGTTAAAAGCAAACCTAGGACAGACATTTGGCTTGTAAGAAATCTTTGAATAATTAAGATCAACTGAGAAATTCAAAAGATATTGTACTAAGCTTGAGTTATTGCAATTCTAATTTTTCGTCTCGGAGAGTGCTGCTGCCAACCGTCATTCAATGCTACTAGACCGACGAATAATCACCCTGCAAAATAATGTTTATCTTACATTGATCCTATGATTTTTGATTTCGGCATTCACGATTTCCTTGGAGTTGCTTCTTAGTAGATATAAGGTTTACACAAAATGGATTACTGCAGAGGATTTAAATCAATCCATTTAACATATAAATTCAAGCAATATAATAAGAACAATTAGATCAGAGTTCAAAATTTTCTTGAAATTTAGTTTATTGTGTTCAAGAAACATTTTAATTGCAAAAAGCTAATAAAAAAATCAACCTTCCTCTACCAAAATGAAGTTTGAATTAAACTCGACAAACATTTGAATTACCGAAATAAAATGTTCCTGGATAATCCTTATCATGCTACAAAAAAAAAACTAATATGGTACTTCAACCATATTTGATTCTTTATTGCACTCATTTTTTAAAATCATCCACAACAATTAATTAAAAACAGTAAAAATATAAACATGTGAAATATAATTAATTAAAATAAGTTAAATTAAACAACACAAATAAATAATTAACAATATACCTACATTGATTATTACATGTTAAATATAATTGGAAAGCAATCTAAAGTCTTTAGATTTATCACAGCCACGGTACAACTTTCAGAAAAGTCGGGAACGCAAATTAATCTAACTTCTTGTCCGTCTTTACCAACACTAACTTTGGTATTAAATTCTTTTTGATTACCCGCAAAAAATACATGCGGACATTCTTCTATTACAAAAGGATCATCTGCATCGAAAGGGAAACAACCTAAAGTATCGGGTGCTGTTGGAGCAATATGGCTCCACTTTAAACAACTTTCTAGGGCATCTAATGGAGATTCAATATCAGAAAAATCTAAGATATCTTTTACAGGTTCTCCAGATGTTCCGAGGATCCTTACGCCGTTAATTTCACAGTCAAAAGGATTGGATTCCAAATGTAAGGATTTGAAAAGGCGGGAGTTTGGAAACATGCAATTATGCATGGGTTTCTGAGGTAAAGTAAAATCAGATGGATCATATTTACCAGGTATAACATGTACATCAATATGTTGACAAAGTTTGTACAATATTTTATCGAAAACTTGTACAGCTTCTATGGAATTCTTATCGACATTTGTTTTTGAAATAAGAGAGGCTGTTTGTTTCAATTCTTGGGGTTTATTAGCAATGCTATTTCCCGCCAAGATTAGCCGAGCTATTCTCAAAGCATCCAAACCATTCAAGCCTCCCAATAATCCCCCGATCCAACTAATAAACAAATCAAGGGGTAATAGATTTTTTCTATCTGAAAGATTTAAACCGCTAATGAAAACTAGAAATACATCAAAATTACTTAAAGGAAGGTCAATTTGTGGCCCATAATCAGCAAAACAGCACTTGTAAACCATTAGTTGTCCACTTCCCGCAATTTTAACCAAGAATGCACCTGTTACCCCTGTAACTAATTTACTATTATCAAGCCCTAATAATTGATATCTTAGAAATTTATTTTCAATATACAAAACATCAGATTCATCAGTAAAATGAGTTACTTTGGAATGTGGCTGCAAATGACTATTTTCTGATAAATGTTTTAGTAGCGATGGTTTTAACTTTTGGTCTTTAAATAATGTCCCAACAACGATACATTTCTTATTTTGAGCATCCAATTTATGTAATTCTACTATAGGAAAACTATTTTTCCATTCTTTCTGGGCTTGTTTGAATAGAATGCTGGTCATTTTTTGCAAACGTATAGTATAAATACTGCAGTACTGTTTACAAAATTCTTCACAATGTTTAGCAAATCGTATTGACAGATTCTTATAGTTTCCTAGTTCTCTTATGGTAGCTTCCATGGCAATTTTTATTAATTTTTGATTTGGACTGGTTCACTCTTCACTGGGACTGGGTGTACATAAAACATAAATCTAATTATGATTTATGACGTTCCATAAATCAAAATTTGACTTGACTGTTGACTTTCACTTTTGACGGTTTTAACGTCAGACGTCACTGTCACTAATGAATTTTGTGGTACAGAGTGCTGAGGAAGCTAAATTGCCCATTTGACTCATTTACTGCGCATGTGTCAAATGTAATGAGGATCACAGGGTTGCTTGGCGTTTATTCATATCCCAACTAGGTTTTGCCAAGCAGGCACCTTCCACTTTCGCGCACTTTTTTTAATAAACTGTTGAACTTCATGCCATGAAAGGAAAAAGTTTGGCCTAGTACCGAAAGACGGGGGCAGCTTCAAGACGCACAAGTAGTTTTTGTTCGAATCCAAGCGGATCCTTCTTTTTTCTTCCAAAGTTTGTTGTAATTTACAGAACTTTTTTATTTCCATGAGTGTCCGGCGGCCCATCGCGAAAGGTATTTTTTAAAGAAAATCCGTGATTACCAATGAAAACAAGTGAATAATAGCACGCTAAAACGTTGCATTGGCAAAACCTAGTTGGCATATAAATAAACGCGTAGCCTGTAGGTACAGTGATAGCAGTCATTTGCAGTTGCCGCACGGATTTCTCAAACGAAACTGGATATCTGATAAGTGCGGATATGTTAAGTTCATATTTAGTGACTTTTGTCTAGGTCTAGTGAGAATCGCTAAATTGTTGTGGTGTATCCGCCGAAAATACAGGCTAATATATACTGCCTAAAAGCTACCATTAAAATACTTGTTTCAGGGTCATGGATCAGGCGCAGATATAGGAAATAGATTAGGAATCGGTTGAACAGTTGACCAATGAAAGCCACACATAAAAACTTCCTATTGGCTGACGGTATTTAATCAAAAGCGAGCTTAATATGGCGGCCTCTATACCCCAGACATTTTCTACGTATGAATTTCTAAAATCTGTTAGTGGTCCTCTTACTATCAGCGTTATCAATTTAATTATTGCCACAACATTAGATATTTTAAATCGAAACTTACCAAATATTATCTATGAACTATGACGTATTATTGAATAAAAAAGATTATGGGGGAATAAACTCCGAGAATCTGTAATCGCTGCGTGGGTTTGTGAATGCCTGTGGGGTCGGGGACTGGGACAGCTCACTGCAAGTGCAAGTAAAGTGCTGTTCGCTTTGAATGGACATAACTTGTTTGTAACATTTCCGCTTTGTGAATATCACCGCGCCCACTACTACAGTCGAACCACGATTCACGATATCTGGGAACAGGAAGTGTGGTGAATCGGTGAATGTGAGAATTTATAATGAAGAATGAGCAAAGAATTTCGGAAAGAATGTGATTGTTGAGTAAACATGCGTAATACACGCGGAGAGTGTAATTAATTAACTTAGTCATTTTAAATTAATTTGTTTTTGAGAGTCTAAGTTAACATGTGCAGTATTACCTAAAATATACATAAGAAATATGGATGAAGGGACGTTAAACGATTTATTAGAGTGTTCTGTGTGCCTAGAACGGCTAGATACTTCTAGTAAGGTTTTACCATGCCAGCATACTTTTTGTAAGAAATGCTTAGAAGAAATCGTTGATCGACATAAAGAATTACGATGTCCGGAATGTCGAATATTGGTACCGATAAAAGTGGATGAACTGCCCCCGAATGTATTGTTAATGCGTATATTAGAGGGTATGCGAAATGCGGCTCCAAAAAGAGCTCATCGTGCTACTAGAGGAACTGTCAATAATACCGCAACTGTTACGCAACAGAATACCCCAGTGCATCACGTCTCCGGAACTCCTGATCATAGGGTTAACTCGTCTAATAAGCAAACGCAACCCCTCCAACCTCACCAACCGTACGCAAAAGCTCTATACGATTATATGTCAAACATGCAAGGGTGAGTCACGTGGTCGTTAATTAAAATGTTATCTTAAGTAGATTTTGTCACAAGTACTATTTTATCGTGTCTTTCAACGATTAAAGCTACAGATAAACGGAAATATTGAGTATTTACGTAAGTTTTGTCAAAGCGAGAGAAAAGTAATCGATAATATGACTATTTTGTCATGCCGTTTGTGCTTGTGCGATAAGTACCTGTTGAAATCGTACGTTACCAAGTTTGATCAAATAATAAACTGACTGATTAAGAAAATTAGAATGTTACTTAATCGTTATCACCTTCGTTATCACTTTCGTTTAAACACGATCTCCAAATTGCACCTCAATATCTGTTGATATTGGCGAGGGGTAAACCGCTGAGCAAAATTTGTACACCAGACATCCCCCCTTTCAAATACATCCTTGGACATCCTCGAAAGTCCCCGGACATCTTTGGAAATCCCCGGACATCTTCCGAAATTCCAGAATATCCCCGGGCATTTTTGGACATCCCCGAACATCCTCAGATATCCCGCTAGATAAAAACGATTTCGACTTTATATTTGGTGCTTGCTCACAATCCCTCATGCTCTTCAAGGTTCGTTGGAATTTTTACGGACTATTATATTGTAACGGATCCTTCACCACACAGGTAGATAGACAAGTGTGGGCAAACGGTTAACGCGTTTATAACAAATCAGAGATATATGGTTGTATTAAACCAGTATGACGTCTATTATAGTGATAATCCTTAGATGGGTCGCTAACGAGGCTGACCCATCATCCCCACCTACTGTACGTTTATCTGGCTTAGGGTACCCCAGTGGGTCTCTCTTCGAATATCACATAATAATACAGGATACATGTTTATTTTTAAATATAATAGAATAACTTATAATTTATGCATTTATTGAGCTAAGAGACTTGAAGTCAGTAATAAGTGCGACCATTTGGCCAGTTTACAATTCACGACGTTTTAAGTACAATTTGTATTATAATGTAGTTATATCAAACACACAATAATAAAATTGTATTCAGACATAACTGGTATAATCACTTTGGACTTATATTTATATTAAAATGAATCTTTTCTATTTCTATTCTATTTTCTAATTCTGCCCCAACAGGGCCGTAGCCAGGATCAAAACTTAGGGGGGGGCTTAGGTATTTTTTGTGGGGGCTTAAACGAAATTTTTGGTAGGATGTTCTTGGAATATGCGATTAAAAGTATACCAAAAATTGGAAATTGTAATACTTTACTAAACTAGATAAATATACAGTTTCAGAATATGGATGCAATAAACAATACGACTAATAAATACTCTTGTAAAAAACTGAACAACGAAGAATGTAAAAAACAATTCTGTAAAACTTCACAATAAACTAAAATTTTCATTTCTTACAATAAAACAAAATACAACTATACAGAAAATCTAGCACAATTGCAGCTCCCTATTTCGACCATCATTAAATTTTCAGAGCACTTTTTTCATATAAACGTTTCTTGTTCGCTCGGTTCCAAATGCCAAGAATGTTAAATTGGTCAGCCTTTGAGGTCTGTTTGTACGTGTAAGTACAGGGGGGGCGCCCCTCTGGCTACGGCCCTGTGCCCCAAACTTGCATTTTCATCGTAGTCAATGTCATTCTCGGTTTCGTAAAATGATGTGATGAAGTTATTGCCTATCATATAAGTAGGGTGCTTTAATAACCACTGCCTCCAAATTCGTAGACAAAATACAGTAAGCCAAATATCATATAATCATATTATTTGAAGGCTAGCAACTTACCATTACAATTTAATTCAATATTGTTGTTATTAATAAACTTGTGCACAAAACACAGAACCGTCTACATATAACTTAACTTAACCTCAAAATATGAACCAATACTGCGGTCGATCTTATAGATTTCGCAATAAAATTTCAGAATGATTCTTTAGACATCCTCGGACACCTCCAGACATCCTCACACATCTCTGAACATCCTCGAACATCCCCAGACTTCTTCGGACATCCTTGGACTCACACGGACATCCTCAGACATCCTCATACATCCCCAACCTTGTACACCAGAAATCCCCAACGGTTTACCCCTCGGATATTGGGTACAAAAAGTTTATGTAACTTGTTCATTGCAGGGATCTAAATTTCAAAAGAGGCGACGTGATAATACTGAAGAAACGAATTGATAATCACTGGTATCAAGGAGAATGTGGCGGAAATCAAGGTGTTTTTCCTCTTTGTTATGTACAGGTAATTTTCCCAAGTACCCATCAAAAAAGAAAAACATTTATCAACATTTAAAGCCCGATTTAAAACCACACTATGCGTTTGCTTTTGAACTTAGGTGATTACTCCAGTGCCTAGCCATACACCCCAATGCAAAGCTCTCTATGATTTCCGCATGACGAATGACGAAGAAGAAGGTTGCTTAGTGTTTAACAAAGGCGACGTCATTTCCGTTATTCGTCGAGTAGATGAAAATTGGGCAGAAGGAAAACTGGATGGACGGATCGGAATATTTCCTCTTGCTTTTGTCGAATTAAACAGCTTAGCGAGGTCGCTTATGAAACTATCCACAAAGTAAGTACTCATTGGTTTAATTACCGTGGTTATTTTGAGAGTTTTATGAGTGTTTAAGTAGAGAGTTATAAAATATTTGGTGTTTATAAACAATAATGCAACTGGGGAGATTTTCTATCGGCACATTCTTAGTTGAATGTTCTCGTGAATCCCCTGGTTATTGCAGTGCTGTTGACCCGATTCTGTAGTCATTTAAAATTCAAGTTAAATTTACAATCGACTAAAGGCATGCATAGAGGAAACCGAGGAGGAAACAGACACAATTGAATTAAATATGTATTTTCATTGTTTGACAGTTCGCAGCCTGGCCCATCGAGAATAGCCCCTCCAACTCCGACAGCGGATGATAGTGCCCCATTAATCCCAACCGATCATTCACGAAATATAGCAAATATTCACGTGTCTCAACAAAATCCGGTGTTGTCTCAACCGATTTTACCAACTTCTGACTCTAGTTCGAATGTTAGTTCTGGTAGCTCATCTACTACTACTCCGAACACTTCTTCCAGTACTACGTCTTCGAGTTCGAGTACAGCACCTTCTTCTCCAGCCTCACCTCCTCCAAGAAATCAACCTGTTCCGCCACGTTCGAATGCTTCGTAAGTTCTCTTTAGTGTTAGCGACAGGCATATAACAGTATCAATTTTTGTAGTAAGACTGAGGTACATACAAGCCCAAATGTGTGCAGTGGCACGCCCCAACGTACTCCGCCTCCTCGCCCTGAAGTTCAGTCAAACCACCACCACCATAATAAAGAAAAACGTCATAGTTTTACTTCTCTAACTTTACCGCATCAAAATACGAACACGCATCGTCATTCTACTGAAATACTTGGGACTGAAGTGGAAGGACAGATTACAGTGGCTCATGCTTCATCTGAAAGACCTAGAAAGGGGGGTGATACCCAGGCAGGGGTCGTTGCACAGTTGCCTTCAGCTTATATAGCATTATACCCGTATAAACCTCAGAAGCCTGACGAGTTGGAACTTAGAAAAGGTGTGTATCATTGTGTATTGTAATGATGAAATGTGCATGTATTTTGGTTGGCAAAATTCAGGCGTGTTCTTTTCAGGGGGCATCTACATGGTGACTGAAAGATGCCAGGATGGTTGGTTTAAGGGGACTTCGAATCGTACCCAAAAGTGTGGTGTTTTCCCGGGTAATTACGTTACACTCGCCCGGGGTGGTCCTAGAAGTCCTCAAACTTCTGCGACGCGTGGAGAGATTCCGAATGAAAAGAGTAGCGCCAGCACTGGTCGTGGAAATAAGAACGTGCCTTCGTCTCGTCAAGGTAATCTATATAATTCTTACATTTGACTACTGTGCCCAGTTTAACTCGCTATTAAATTTGATATATTATTTGGTTGAATAATAAATCGAACATAGAAACATTATTATTATTATTACATATAGATACAGCTAAATGACTAAGCTGATGAGACTGCTATCTTTTATATTCAGATGTACGACGGCGCTGGAG
This sequence comes from Xestobium rufovillosum, assembly GCA_963966045.1. Classification (NCBI taxonomy): domain Eukaryota; kingdom Metazoa; phylum Arthropoda; class Insecta; order Coleoptera; family Ptinidae; genus Xestobium; species Xestobium rufovillosum. The sequence goes on from OZ014492.1 coordinate 43,878,677, forward strand.
TGCCATCCAACATTTTTTTAAATAAATTTACACTTGTAACAGTAAATTTACTGTTCAAACTGTCTATTTACAGTTGCAACTGTAAATTTACTGTTCAAACTGTCGATTTACAGTTGTAACTGTTAATGCAACTGTCAATTTGCTGTTTCAACTGTCAATTTACTGTTCAAACTGTCAATTTACAATTGTAACCTGAAATTTACTATTAAAACTGTCCATTTACACTTGTAACAGTAAATTTACTGTCGTAACTGTCAATTTACTCTTCAAACTGTCAATTTACTGTTCGAACTGTCAATTTACAGTTGTAACTGTCAAATTACTGTTTGAACTGTCAATTTACTGTTCAAAATGTCAATTTACAGTTGGAAATGTCAATATACTGTTTGAACTGTCAATTTACTGCTCAAACTGTCAATTTACAGTTGTTCGAACTGTCAATTTACAGTTCTACCTGTAAATTTACGTAACAACTCCCAGTTCGAACAGTAAATTGACAGTTCGAACAGAAAATTGACAGTTACAACTGTAAATTGACAGTTCGAACAGTAAATTGACAGTTCCAACTGTATATTTACGGCATTGTCTTTACCTTTCAAAATACATAATTTCGTAGGTATAATAATCAACTTATCTTTAATGGCATAACCTGCATATTTCTGCGGTACTAATTTGTTGTTGCATTTACCTTTCGATTGAACAAATATTCTTGGATAGGTAAACATATAAGCCCCGTAGAAGTATACAGGTTGTTCCATAAGAAAAACTATCAATTTAAAAAAACTTCCAGTTGAATCTGTCAATTTAACAAAATTTCCAGTTCAGTCTGCCAATTTAACAAAATTCCCAGTTCAAACTATAAATTTAGGCAAAATTGACAGTTCCAACTGTCAATTTAATAAACTTCCCAGTTCAATCTGTCAATTTAACAAAATTCCCAACTGAAATTTGCAACCGTAAATTTAAGTAAATTTGCAGTTCTAACTGCAGTTCTAACTGTCAATTTAGCAAAATTCCCAGTTTAAACTGTAAACTTTCTAAAATTTCCAGTTCAAGCTGTAAATTTAAGCAAAAACTATAGTTCTAACTGTAAATTTAAGGTTCAATCTGTCAACTTAACAAAATTCCCAGTTCAAACTGTAAACTTTGTAAAATTTCCTGTTCAAACTGTAAATTTAAGCAAAATTGACAGTTGTAACTGTAAATTTAAGAAAATTCCCGGTTGTAACTGTAAATTTAAAAAAATTTCCAGTTCAATCTGTCAATTTAACAAAATTCCCAGTTCAAACTGTAAATCTATAAAATTCCCAGTTCAAACTGTAAATTTAAACAAAATTGACAGTTCTAACTGCAAATTTTATCAAATTCCCAGTTCAAACTGTAAATTTAAGCGAAATTGACAGTTCTAACTGTCAATTTAACAAGATTCGCAGTTCAATCTGTCAATTTAACAAAATTCCCAGTTCAAACTGTAAATTTAAGCGAAATTGACAGTTCACACTGTAAATTTAAGCAAAATTGACAGTTCTAACTATTCATTTAACAAAATTCTCAGTTCAATCTGTCAATTTAACAAAATTCCCAGTTCAAACTGCATTTTATCAAATTGCTAGTTCAAACTGTAAATTTAAGCGAAATTGACAGTTCTAACTGTCAATTTAACAAGATTCCCAGTTCAATTCAACAAATTTCCCAGTTCAAACTAAATTTTATAAAATTCCCAGTTCAAACTGTAAATTTAAGCCAATTCGGGAGATAAGTGGCGCGTCACAAACGTCAGATTTTCATTCCAAACAAAACAAATCCACGTGCTTTCTGACGTTTTAACCTAACCTCTGAAATATAATTATAATTACATATAGTTGTTTTCAAGTTTTTACGCGTAAGCCCAACACACAAATTGAAAATAAACTGTTTTCACTGCAAAACGTCTATAATTATATTGCAAAAACTAGTTTAAGACGTTGTAAATAATATCGATAAACGTCAAATGGCACGTGCTTTTGTTTTGTTTGGAATGAAAATCTGACGTATGACGGAGGCACTTAGGTCCCGAATTTGCTTAATCTGGGAAGAGTGATTTTTTTTCTCACTGACCGCTCTACGCTTTCGTAAAATTGACAGTTGAAACAGCAAATTGACAGTTGCATTGACAGTTACAACTGTAAATCGACAGTTTGAACAATAAATTTACAGTTGCAACTGTAAATGGACAGTTGAGCAGTAAATTTACTGTTGCAACTGTAAATTTAATTTTAAAAAAATGTTGGACTGCACTCCAGTGCTGTCGTAGATTCTTGAAACATATCGCTAATTGTATTCGTGTGGCTTTTTGAAATCTCAAAAAGATATTGTAAGGATTTTCTTGATAAAAAAAAAACTATAAAAATATGCGACTCTATGGTCCTGTCACAGTTCAATTACTGCGATGTTGTACATCGACAGCGCAACGTCCCATAGAGTGCAGCTGATTCAAAATGCATGTGCAAGATTGGTTTGCGGTGTCCAGAGGGGGCAACAACTTTAATTGGTCTTACTTTCCCATCCTCAAATCTTCCCAATCGGCAGATCGTAACGTGAAATGTTTTCGTTTCAGCGGGGTCTTCAAACGTGCCTCCAGAATTGCCACCGAGATCGACTAGTCCCAGTACGACGTCAAACACCATCTCTTCAAGCTGGCATGGGCAACAGGACAGCACCTCAGTGCCTCTGGGACGCAGCAGCAGTGCCATAATGTCCGGTATCAACGGTCAAACGTCAGTATCCATAAGTACTCCTACAAAGACATGCGAAAAGGTTTGTTTTGCTTTGTGCGTATGTCAGGTGGCTATTCTCGGAATATTAATGCTCGTCTTCTCTGCCGTTATGATCATTGCTTTTGTACAAACTGTATTTTAAGTTTGCTTTTCGTTGTGAGAAAATACATATTTCGTTCTTTCCGTTTTGGCCATGTTTTTTTCTAAACTATACTCCACCTGCTTGCTTTTGACAGTCGAAGGAGCGCAAAGAGAAGGGCACCGTGAGTTTGATGCGGCGGCTGACTAGCATCAAGAGGTCGAAATCGCCGCCTCCTTCGTCTTACTCGATGGACAATCCCGTTTTCGAGGATAGTTCTGTTTCTGTGTCCGCTCAGCACCCGGTTCATGTCAGGTACTATTGCATGCAGTAAACGCTTGGCTTGATTTTTAGTTTTGACCCCTGCATGCAAGTTTTTTGCCTTTGCCAGAGTGTCGACAAAACTAGCGCACCAGAATTGATAGCCCCTTAAAAATATTAAGATGCGGGACATTTAACACATTAAAGCATTGTAATTTTAAAATAACAAGAATTCTCATAGGTTTAATGCATTCCCGCAATTCCAAACAGCTGATGAACCTGAATTGTTGAAAATATCAAAATAAATCATTTTTACGTGTGAGATCACTGCATCAATAGGGGGCCTTTATTAGGCAGTCTTCTGTTAACCTAGACAGAAAATAGGGGACCGCATAAAAGCATCACTTGAGAAAGGAACTACAATTTAAAGAGAGTTAAGTTGAATTTCCCAATTTAAAGGGCGGAAAAAACCATCGATTATTTGCAAAATCTCGTAATCTACGAAAGCTATTGAATTAACATTCTGTAGAAGACTGATCTTTTTTGAATCCGCTAGTCAGTTTGGAAGCAGAGTATTATTGCATTTATCATACAGCTTTTAGGTTCCTCTTAAAATATCATTTTGTGAAATCGTCCACGATGTTCATTTTTGGCCAAAGAAGTAATCGATGAGCAATTGTTCTAAAATAACACAATCACCTCCATAATTTTAATTTCATAGTGTTCGTAATTTCGGAGATTTTAATATGATCAATTTTTTTCTGAGAAATTACTGAGAGTTATTTTAGAATGCATGTTTGTATTTTGACTTCCTCCATCACCTCACTACTAGGGCTACAAGTATTTAGAGAAAAATATCGAATATCGATAATGAGATTATATCGATAATTACGATAATATCGATATTTTCGATAATATCGATATTATCGATTCGACAGTATCATTGTTATCAATGTTATCTTAAAATATCATTTTGTGAAATCGACCATAATGTTCATGTTTTGGCCAAAGAAGTAATCGATAAACAATTGTTCTAAAATAACACAATCACCTCCAAAGCCCCCGAAAATTGAAATATCGAATTATAACTGGCACAAAATAAACCAAAATTTTTAAAAATACGATTAATTTTTTTCTAAGAACTTGCTGAGAGTAATACATTTTAGAACACAAGTTCGTATTTTGACTTCCTCCATCACCTCGCTACTAGGACTACAAGCATTTAGAGAAAAATATCGATAATGAGATGATATCGATATTTCCGATATTATCTATATTTCCAATATTATCTATAATTACGATAATATCGATATTTATAATAATAATAATAATAATAAGCGTCTTTATTAAGAAAGGTAAAGTAAGAATGGCGAAGTTTAGCCAAAGGCTAAACCATTCAAACCTCCATCAACATAAAAAAGAAGAAGAAACAAAAAAAAATACAATCAATAAAGGAAAATAAGCACTAACAAAATACACAGCAAAAGAAATTGAAATCGTACTGAATTATAGTAGTTGAAATTTCTAAATTGTATGTTCATTGCAAAATAACTGCACTCTCAGTCTCTTCCTGAACGTGGTGAGGCTGACCCCGAAGTAACTAGCACTACAACTGTTAAATAGTCTAACTAACCGCATTGTACGTAAATCCACGTTGAAACAATGCTATTTTTTTACTTCCCCACTCTTTTTTGCTATGAACACTCATAATTAATCTTTCTAATTTGAATCATTTTCATTCTGTTGTAACATGGACATTCAGGACTAAAACGTGATGGTTTGCATCCGCATCGATGTTATACTTTTCTTTTGCTACAGTACAATTAATGCACTTTACCGTATTTTCCTGACAGTCTTTTCCTTCATGTTCACCTGAACATCTTGCACAAGTTATTCTATTATTGCAGTATCTTGCTATGTGACCATATTGATTACACTTGTAACATCTAGTAATATTCACATACTCACTCACACTACATATTGACCATCCAACTTTAATTTTCCCCGCTTCCATTATTGTCTTGTAAGTTTTCCCATCAGCTTCCAGTATAGCATTAAACCTGTAATTGATTGGCTTACTCTTCCTCTTCAATTCCAGCACAAAGTTCGTATGTTCCTCCAATTTGTTTTGTTTGATCATCCTCTGTAAGATGTTTTCTGTATCTTCATCTACTCTTATCCCAATCACTTTTATCAATGGGTTATTCTTTTTTGTTGATGTTACATTAAATTTCTGCCCCATTTCATCTTGTATCTTCCGTTTAACTTTTTCACATGCTGCATTATTCTCACATCTTATCACTATTCCTCCATTTCTAGTAGTCTTGCCCATAGTAATACCAACCTCCAGGGAGCTCGGATCAATATTTTCCTTAAGCGCTTCTTTTATATTCGTCTTATCTTCACTATTGTTTGCCTCCACTATTATAACTGCCTCCCTACTTTTAACCACTTCACTATATTTTCGAACGTTTCCTCTCTTGTTCATACAGCCTTGTATTTCCTGCTTCACCTCTTGTAAACCCAACAAAAATTGTCTCTCTAGTCTTTCTACTTTTCCCGCGTATGTTTCTAGATTTTCATCTGCACTCTTATATTGCAAATCCTCCGCATTAACTTCTACAGTCAAGTTAGTTTCATCTGTAATTACTGTTTGTTTCGGAGTAGGTAGTTTGGTATTCATAGTCTGAACCTGAAGGTTGTTTTTCTTGTCAGTTTCCCTATTATTGTTTTCCAGCTCCTTTATTCTGTTTAACAACAAACCATTATTTTCCTTAAGTATACTGTTTTTGTCCATCACTTCCTCAAGAAGCTTTTTCAAGTATTTTATTTCTAGTACCTGCTCTTCTAGGTCTGATATTATCGATAATTACGATAATATCAATATATTTGATAATATCAATATTATTGATTCGACAGTATCAATGTTATCTTAAAATATCATTTTGTAAAATCGTCCACAATGTTCATTTTTGGCCCCAAAGAAGTAATCGATAAGCAATTTTGTTCTGAAGTAACACAATCACCTCCATAATTTTAATTTCATAGTGTTCGTAATTTCGGAGATTTTAAAAATATGATCAATTTTTTTCTGAGAACTTACTGAGTAATTTTAGAACTCATGTTCGTATTTTGACTTCCTCCATCACCTCGCTACTAGGGCTACAAGTATTTAGAGAAAATATCGAATGTCGATAATGAGATTATATCGATATTTTTCCGATGTTATAGATAATTACGATAATATCGATATTATACATTCGACAGTATCAATGTTATCTTAAAATATCATTTTGTGAAATCGTCCACAATGTTCATTTTTGGCCAAAGAAGTAATCGATAAGCAACTGTTCTAAAATAACACAATCACCTCCATACTTTTAATTTCACAGTGTTCGTAATTTCGGAGATTTTAAAAATATGATCAATTTTTTTCTAAGACCTTACTGGGAGTAATTTTAGAACGCATGTTCGTATTTTGACTTCCTCCATCACCTCGCTACTAGGGCTACAAGTATTTAGAGAAAAATATCGATAATGAGATTATGTCGATATTTCCGATAATTTCTATAATTACGGTAATATCGATATTTCCGATATTATCGATAATATCAATATTATCGATTCGACAGTATCAATGTTATCTTAAAATATAATTTTGTGAAATCATCCACAATGTTCATTTTTGGCCAAAGAAGTAATCAATAAGCAATTGTTCTAAAATGACACAATCACCTCCATAATTTTAATTTCATAGTGTTCGTAATTTCGGAGATTTTAAAAATATGATCAATTTTTTTCTGAGAACTTACTGGGAGTAATTTTAGAACACATGTTCGTATTTTGACTTCCTCCATCACCTCGCTACTAGGACTACAAGTATTTAGAGAAAAATATCGAATGCCGATAATGAGATTATATCGATATTTCCGATATGATCAATAATTACGATAATATTCATATTTCCGATATTATTGATAATTACGATAATATCGATATTTTCGATAATATCGATATTATCAATTCGACAGTATCAATGTTATCTTAAAATATAATTTTGTAAAATCGTCCACAATGTACATTTTTGGCCAAAGAAGTAATCGATAAGCAATTGTTCTGAAGTAACACAATCACCTCCATAATTTTAATTTCATAGTGTTCGTAATTTCGGAGATTTTAAAAATGTGATCAATTTTTTTTCTGAGAACTTACTGAGAGTAATTTTAGAACTCATGTTCGTATTTTGACTTCCTCCATCACCTCGCTAAGAGGGCTACAAGCATTTAGAGAAAAATATCGAATATCGATAATGAGATTATATCGATATTTCTGATATTATTGATAATTATGATAATATCGATATGTTCCATAATATCGGTATTATCGATTCGACAGTATCAATGCTATTGATATTATTGAAATATCGAAAATATTGATATTGTCGAACTATCGAAAATATCGATATATGATATCAGTTGTTTCCAATATCGCTTATCGATAATATTAATATATGGATAACATCTGGCAGCCCTACTCGCTACCCCATACCTAAATTAAGTAAGAATAAGAACATGTCTACTCAATAAACGTGAGAAAGTCTAACAGTCACCTTCGATTGTGACATCACATGCTACACTCCGCCTTTATAACTGAAGTAGGCCCTGGTTAAGTCCTACACTTCAAGGTCAATGATGCCCAGCAATAAACAACAAAAGCTGTTTCTACTAGTGATGCTTTTTATAGTTCCTTATAGCTGTGAATTTTATAGTTCCTTATAGCTGTGAATTTTATAGTTAAAGTTTCCGATAGAGATTTTAGGAAATAGAGTAAGTAATGAAATAAAAGATCAGAAATGAATATTTATTTTATATTATGTCGTAGGTCCTATTACCATGTTTTACTAAAAATTTATTTATAGAATGACCTACCAAACAATGTTTTGTTGATAAATTTACTGGCCATTTTTATTATTATTTGAGATTCACAAAAAATAATATACAATGTATATATTTTTGCCTAATAAACACGTTAAAAAATGTATAAAATTAATATGAGGCATGTCCATCCGTTTTAACAGCTTTTGCATGTGTGAGTGTGTGTCCTTAGGTCCGGATCTTGCCCGAGCCAGCTGCTGCAGATGCAACCGACTGAGCATCATCGGCTTTTCGCATCGACCTCTCAGCGTCTTAAACATAAAGAACGTCCCAGTGTACTTACGCACAGGTGTGTGTTTTTTGCACAGAACAACTGCTAATAATTATTCTAACAACTTTGCATTTGGACAAACTAACACTTTTGTCGCTTTGTCTGTTTGTTTTGCGTTTTGTGTTTTTTCGTTTAATATCGGTGACAAAAACTATAAAGTTTGTGTTTAATGGACATGAACACGTACCTCCATCCTTTCATATCCTCTACACTGATTTTCTTTTCTAATATATAGCCTAGTTCTTATCCAGCATATTACGATTTCTAAATATTCCTTCCACCTATCTGCTTTTTTATTTTCCGATTGGCATGCCTCCTGCCTTGTTTCCAATGTTCTCGCTGCCAGTTCCAATTTCTCTGAAATGTCTCCTAATTATTCGTAATTATCTTTCCTACTTCGAACTTAACTTGACGTAACTTACCAACTTGAGAACTTTTTTCGGACAATGCAAAATTTTTTTCCAAAGACAACTGCGTGGATTTTTTTTTTGAAGTCCTAAACTTGATATCCCGATAGGTCCGGAGAGAGCCAACAAGGGCAGGCCGGATCAAATACCTCAGACGTGCACCATCACAAAAAATCAAACTCTTTGGACGCAGGAAGCCGCGTCAAGACAGGAACGCAAACGGTTCGTGAAAGGTTTCGTTGCATCGCGCCATATCCGCCTAATAGTGAATATGAATTAGAACTACATGTGAATGACATAATTTATGTCCATAAAAAGAGGGATGATGGGTGGTACAAGGGTACTCAACAACGTACAGGGAAGACAGGTTTGTTTCCTGCCAGTTTTGTCGAGGGTTTTTAGTTTATCTTCTTTCTAGGACAGTAGGTAGCCTATGCATTTTTTATCCCAATTGTTATGTATTTTCTTATGGACTTGGTAGACTTTTTGTTGAATCGGAAAGGGAAAGGAACTGTTCTGTAGAAAGAGCTGTGATGTGATACTTGTAACATCTATCCATCTGTAGTTTGGCTATTAAACGACAAACAGTGCCACTGAATCATATTAACCTACAGCATCTACTCATCTATAGAGTAGATCACATCACTTTTTCTATGTTCAAAGGAAGTGATGTACAAAGGTAGACAAAACGACTCATTTTGGTTATTCAGCTCAACGTATCTGGGTCATCTCTAGGAACCAGTTAACTGAATCAACTCCGTTCCTAACTTCATAGTGGATAAATACAAAGTCTCAAGTTTTTACTCACTTCCTTGACTGCGATGTTGGATTAGTTTAAATTCAATTTGAATATTTCCACTGGGTATCAAAATCACTTTGCTTTGACAAACTTAGTGTAGTGAACCATGAGCTGATCAGTTCTAGAACTGGGAACCAGTTCATTTGGCCCAATATAATAAACCCGTTTTACTTGATCAAGGCGTAAGAAAATGCATGGATTTTGGCATAAAAACAGCACAGTTTACCCTACTTAGGTACCACATTTTTAGCATTGAAGAAATGTAATTTTTGGACAGATTTCAAAGACTAATTTTAACTTTATTTATTGTTATTTTTTTTGTTTTTAATAAGGATACGAGTTGTGTTCAATTTTTAAGTGATATGGTTGTGCCCGAAATGATTTTTGCAGAATTGGGTATGCCCTATTTTAAATAGTGGGCTGTTTTAATATATTTTTGAAATTCGGTATTTTTGTTTTGTTTACGGCTTGGACTGCCATATCGCCCACTTGTTTTTAGCGTTGTTTTGTTTCATTTGGAGCAAAATGTTACACGATTAGTAAAATTTTAAATTTTCGAAGGAAAAAATAAGTCTGAACAAACTAGGACAAATAATTTTGTTTTTAACGCTTAAATAATTCTTTTACCGGTTTGCTGTGATAGCATCTATCTAAAAAAATTCGGCGGTTTTTTTTTGTTAACTTTTTAACTGCGATGTTAATTTTGAAAAGAATTAATGTTACCTTATTGTTTATTTATTATTGGTGATGGGTTTAACGCAAATTCAAAAAGGCCCTTACAAAAAATACTGCATTAAACGCAATCTTGTTTTTTTTTTGTTTTACCAAAAACTTGATTCGTCTCTTATTTTTTGTAATTTGGGCTTTCTTGCTTCTATTAATTTTAATTATCTACATATCAATGTAAGTTGTATATATTTGCATGATTTATGCCTGTAATTCTGTATCGTGTATTTATTATTAGTTTTCCATTTTCCCCGTATAAAATTTATGTATCAAATATCAATAGACCAATTTTTTTTAAACGTTTTGCAACTATTGTACTATTTATACTATTGTATCAAAATTAGTTTTATAAGTGTCGTGTGTTACCCTAAATTGTGTATTTATATGTAACTTGCAGCACTTTTAGGAATTATACTAAAATATAAATTATGTAAAAAAATGACAATTTTAGTTCTGTTCCTTACTGTTTTGTCAGACCTTCAGACCAAATGTGCACTATCTTTTAAGGGAGAAATGCTACAATTACAACTTCTTGATCTTGATATCCACATCGTATGTGAGGAGTGAGGACTGAGGAATTGCATCAAAATATTTCTGCCTTTCTCAGAATTGCCCTCGCCACCTAGTCCTTGAAAAGCAAGTTTGCTGTGGTGCATTAGTGAGAAACGGTTATTACCCGTAGTTCTCGAAAAAGTTAGGTTAAGATGTTTTATACCTGGCACTGACAGATGTCAAGAGCACATGGCAAGTTTTTTTTGTTTGGAATGAATACTGTCTTACCATAGAATAAAATAATATCAATTGATCTATGGTCTTACCTTCGCACTTAATGAAACCAGCAATCCCCGCCATATTGGAATTCCTCGTCACGCCGAAATTTGAGCTTATATTTATGTGCTAAACGAAATAATTTGAATATAGAAGTTACAGGAGTGGACCTAAATCCATTAACATCTCTAATACAAATACAAGAGGGTACAACATTTTCATCTATATTCCAAATTTCTGTTGAAATGAAATCGCTATTTTCCATATTATTCCTAAAAACCCGGTTTCTGCCTTGCTATTCATTATCAAAATTTCTTAAGATATTCAGGTTTTGACAGATAGTAGATGGAAACGTCAAATACAGGGAACACAAATAAAAGGTATTTTTCGCGACACACCAAGTATGTTGCGGTATGTGCGGTATGTGTAACCGATTCATTTTCGCGAGAAATGGTATGAGAGGGGAGTACAAATGACATCACCGCGGTATGTTCTTCCAACATACCGCACCTTACCGAGCTTTAAGCACGGTTTGTTCCGGTTGGTATGCTATGGCGGATGACAGCCGCGAAGAGACATTACGATATTATCATTATCAAGGAAATGTTCGCATTTTCTTTTTCTTACTGTATATACAGTTGCTCCGTCCATCATCAATTCGTGGTACATGAAAATCAACAAATTTTTATTTTCACCTTCCATAATATTGTGAGGTTAGATTGCAACAAAAACAATTTCTCCATACCACACATATTTTCGCGGCAGTCACAGAAATCGACTACATTTCAATGGGGGGGATGACTTTGTGCTAACCAAAGTCATACCGGGCGGTTACTTGGGGTTAGTCGCGAAAAATACCTTTAAATAAAAATTAGGATGTCAAAGTCAAACCGATCTTATGCTGTCCAATGACGTCTAGGGATGCTAGTATCGAAAGTATCGATACCAGTATCATTTAGGTATCGATACCTCCCGATACTTCGGATGAAAGTATCGATACCTTCGAGTATCGGTATCGCTTTTGTAAAATGTCTACGAGGGTGTTTTGTGAGAACGTAAAACTGGCAAAAAGAAAGTAAACTTTATTTTTTATAATTACAGCTTTTCAGTTGATAAAACATACCTCTGAACTCACTACAAAACAAAATTTAAACAAAATAAACTTGGATGGGTGACGCTTGATCTTGACGAACAGGTAGAATTCGCCGACTCTGTATCAATATCTGAGACCTCCACAGTCCTTTCCAAGACTACGGAGGCGTGGAGACATTTTACACCAAATTTATTAAGCATATAAAACACTAAAAGTCCTATCTTTTTGACAGCATGATATGCGCCAGTCGGCAAGGGAATGATGAATACTGTACAAAGCGCAGCTCAGTTAGCGCCTACATCGCTTACAGCAGGTATCGTTTAGTCGATATCGCTTTAAAAGTATCGATACCAAACAAGTATCACATGTAAGGTATCGATACCAAATATTGATACTTTTTTGTTGAAAGTATCTATACTTCAGAGGTATCGATGTATCGTTAGCATCCCTAATGACGTCACAGGAAATACTCTTTCTGTCGTTTTTAATTTTTGTTGTTTTCTTAAATTATAGTTATCAACGGCAGTTGCGAAAACAATCCGCAACAGAATGATAAAAATAAATGACGCATCTCCATTTTCGGTTTCCAGGGAACGCATTTACGTATTTTTTTTAAATAACAGACCACTGAACAGACTTCAAAAATGCTGTATTTATCATTAAACCCAAAGAAATTCCTCAACTTTTAATTTTTCTACTATGCGAGGTAAATATCTATATTCTCTTCCTCTAGAAATACCACCTTACATTGACGTAAGCGTTTCCTCAAACACAGCAAATTTTAGAACTGACAGTTCCGTACTTTTTAACCTTTGGCGTTGTAAAGGTCAGTGATAGATCGGTTCATAAAAGGTTAGGGAGGAAATTCAAATAAAATTAGATAATAAATATCTCAAGTAAGTATATTTTCATCAAGTTTGTTTAGCTTTTAGACAGTTTGCGAGTATCTGCGGAAAGATGGGTCGAAAATTCATCGTCGGTGGTAATTGGAAGATGAACGGAAATAAGAAACAAATTGATGAAATTGTTGGCTTCCTAAAAGAAGGTGTTAAAGACGACAAAACTGAAGTTGTGGTCGGAGTACCCGCTATTTATTTAGAGTACGCCAGGAGTAATTTACCCTGCAATATTCAAGTTGCTGCGCAAAATTGTTACAAGGTCCCTAAGGGGGCTTTTACTGGTTAGAAAAGTTGTCGCTTAAATGCGATCAATGCGTAAAAGTTTGGTTTTGCAGGTGAAGTTTCCCCTGCAATGATCAAAGATGTGGGTGCAAATTGGGTGATCCTCGGACACTCGGAAAGACGTCATATTTTTGGGGAATCCGATGAATTAATCGGGGAAAAAGTTCAACATGCTTTAGACGAGGGTTTGAGCGTCATTGCCTGTATCGGCGAGACTCTGGAAGAAAGAGAGGCAAATCAAACGGAATGTGTTTGTTTCCGTCAAGTAAATGCTATTAAAGCTAAAATTAAAGACTGGTAAGTATGACAAAAGCATTTCAGATGAAGTATTCATACCATACCACAATTTTGCAGGTCCCAAGTTGTAATTGCCTATGAGCCCGTTTGGGCTATCGGTACTGGAAAAACAGCAACCCCTGAACAGGCTCAAGAGGTTCATAAAGCTATACGAGGTTGGTTCTCGAAAGAAGTAGGAGGTGACGTATCTGAAAATTTACGTATACAATATGGTGGCTCTGTCACAGCCGCGAACGCAAAGGAATTGGCTTCTCAGTCGGATATCGATGGTTTTCTCGTAGGGGGAGCATCTTTAAAACCAGAATTCATCGACATTGTTACTGCGAAACAGTAAACACGTTATGTTAAGTAAAAAATTGAAATTTGTACGTGTGAATTGTAAAGTTTAGTAGGAAAATTCATAAATCTGTTAATTGAAATAAAAATTTAATAGAATGATTATTGTTTTATTTGTTTTTGTGTAGTGGGAGAAGTTATCTTTGATACTGGTCCTTCTCGAAGTGTCGTAAGGTTGTGAAAGTTAGAAATACTCTGAGTGTTTTTCAGTTTCCAAAAGTGATTAAAACATTAAAATGTATATTTTGTGAGTGATGCTGGATAGTTTGAACTATTCCATTATGCATTGAATAAATTATAAAACTAAATCAATATTTTGTGTTTGATATGAGACTTCACAAAATGATGTTCAGCTAAGCTGGCATTGAAACATTCATAACGTGTGTACAACTTACTTGCCAGCAGCTTATGTCAAATTAAATGTAGCTTTTGTGGAACTTATACAATTTCTAGATGTATATAAAATTCATACTATTATAGTAAATTTTTCCACGTATCTATTATGTATCACTATGACCAACACAAAAAATATTTATGTTTGATAGTTCTCACCGTATTATATATTTTAAAAATTATTTAAGACAAAGAGAAAAGAAGCTTATTGGAATACGATTTCAAATAAATATTTGTCCCCTTTTACATGTGCGGCTGAGTCCGTCACTGCAGAGTTGAATGTCGCTTTTCAACATGAATAGAATGGAGAAGGAGTAAAATACAATAAACTGTGGTGGGAGGAAGTCGGACATACTTAGACAGAGAAAGTACATACGAGAACAGATTCGCGAAATAGAGACGGAAGTTAGCCAGATGTTGTATGGTTTGGTACTGCGCTAAACTAAAATATTATTCTAAATTAAATGTTTGTTATCCATTTAGTATTATCTGCACATACTTTCCATTAATTAAGTTATTTACGCGTAGTTCGAAGGAAATGCGGCACCCACAAATAAATCCAAAAGTGATTCTCTCATTGTTAATGTGATGTGTTTTAAAATGGCGATAGTTTAGTTGGAGTGCGAATGGTGGATATATGAAATTTGTTGCTTTCAATCTTTGACAATGGAAGATACTTCTCTTAATCATCAGAACGGTGTGCAAATGGCCCCACAGGGAGGACAAGTGATCAATAATAAACAAAACGAAGAATCTGACCCTAAAGCCCAATACTCTATACCCGGAATTTTGCATTTTATTCAACACGAATGGGCTAGGTTCGAATTGGAAAGATCCCAGTGGGAAGTTGACCGAGCCGAATTGCAGGTAATTTCGGGACCACCAGCCCCGTTATTAACGACTCAATTAATATTCATTATGTGTACATACTATCAGAATTCAACATTTCAGTAGCTGTCTTTTGTCTTCGTTATTGTTGCAACTTTTGTTGCTGTGTTCCTCTTCCTTTAATTGATGTTATGAATAGATACACTGCAACCCAAAATTAAAGAAAAATCTTAGAAATTGCACTTTTTCAATAAGTACTTACACTTAACTTTCGGTAAATTGTAAAGAAGTGCACTTGTGATGTATGTGACAAATTTTGAAAATTTCCAATACACCGTGTGTAAACTTTAGATGTAACTTACATCTCACAAGTGGCGTGTCTTTGTTTATTATGTTTTTCTCGTAATTCGGGTATGGGTTGGTTTGTGTATATGTAGTTTGTAAATTCTCAAGTAAGTACGTGCGTAAACCCATGTGCACAATAAATTCAACAGTTTCAAAGAATTACACCCGTCACAGCCGCGTTGTAGTTTAAAACGTTCCATACACTTACACACTTTCATGTCGCTAGATGTAAGGCGCAGCAGAACTTAACCAAATTAACATTTTCAACCTTATACACAGCTTCACATGAAATAGCAACTTGTGTGTGTTAGCTCCGACGCACGAATGGAGTTTACTCCTTACGAATGATTATTTTAACTTCAATCACTTGATAATAGGGTACACGCGAATGTCAGTTTTATACCCAAATGTGTATTTATCGGATGGTTTATGTTCGAAAATGTCCAACTACATCAAAATATAAATTGTTTATAAATTCAGTAATTAAGTGACAATCTGCTAAACGTCGATCCCATTGGCAATGAAATAAATACTTTTCCTGGTGTTCGAATAGGCATTGATTCACATTTCGGCACTAAGCAATATTTGAAGTATTTAATATTAGGTTTTTCTATATTAAATCAAAAGATTCAACAAATTTAGGAACGAACAAACATTGTAAATGCTGACTTTACAACGCCAACTGTCATATCTACTCTATGCCACTCTATTTTCACTATTTCCATAGATACGTACATAATTTCAATATGACAGATAACGTAACGCTTGATTTTACTCCTCATAAAATTTCCGTACTGCGGGCTATAACTGAAAATCGATTCTTAAGGAGTAAACTCCAAAAAGAACCAATTTTATGTAACAGGGACATACTGCCTCACCTAATAAGTCATAAGATGTCTTATTTTATGATTGATATCAGGTAACACTAATAAATTATTAGATAAATAAAATACTAAAACTGTCGTGCTGGTAAAAGGCGAAGTTTTGGTAGAAGTCATTTGACAATGCCTTAGTTTATTTTGACAGTAGCCTAGTTACCCTACAATGCTAAGGATGGACATTTTCTTTTTTAATAATATCAAGGCATCAATATTCAAGATATTGCTCCATGCATACGCCCTTTTGTCTGTGTGCCGTTTATTCCAAGAATATTTATGCTTATCCTGTCTGAGTCAGGTGTATTTTTCATTTCAATAAATTCTATTCACCCTGTATGAAGAAACTCACGAGTTCTGTATTTATTTTATTCAATGTTCACCATTAATAACATCTTGAAACTAATCAGTGCGTAAAACTTCACTTTCTAACACAAAATTTCTCTCTTTTACATTTCAGGCGAGGATATCATTTCTTCAAGGTGAAAGAAAAGGCCAGGAAAACCTCAAAAATGATTTAGTTCGTAGAATAAAAATGTTAGAATATGCGTTGAAGCAGGAGAGGGCGAAATTTCACAAATTAAAATACGGCGTCGAATTGCAACAAGGCGATATGAAACCGCCCGCTATGGAAGAAAGTGTGGGGGGTGACCCACAGTTAGATAGTGAAACTTCATATACTTCAGTATCAAACGCCACTTGGAGGCAAGGTCGGCATTTGTTGAGAGAGTATTTACAAGAAATTGGATATACCGATACTATTATTGATGTGAGATCTACGAGAGTAAGGGCCCTGCTGGGATTGAACAATAATACTGAACAAGAGGAAAATCTTAATGGAGGATCGTTGAATGGAAATGAATCTAACAAGAGAGCTAGTGAATCGCAAGGTAAGTGTTGCACAGTTTAAAAAACACACTGCAAATTATTATCATTTATTTTCTATTATCACGATTGTGTCTCACTTGTTGAAGGTCGAAGAACTCCGGCCCTAAAGAAAACTCAGCCTGCTTGTCTAACAGAAGCGATGATGTTAGACACAAAAGCGGCAGTTTTGGCTAATTTAGACTTCCTAGGCAATACGGATGTGGATATGGAAGACGATGACGAAATGAACGATGAAGTAGATATAGAAGCTTCGGATGATATGGTCGACGAAGTGAAAGCGTTCAAAAGAATAGGAAAATTAGACAACTTCAGAGATGACGTGGATGCTGAAGCCATGGAAGTTTTGAACGAACTAAATTTATTATCGGAATCCGATGCCGGACAAGGATCGATTAAAAATGAAGCCGAGTGGAATAAAGGTACTACCACAATTATTGAGTAAGTAATCCTTATTTTTATAATCAAATTTCTTAGGGATGTACCAAGGGCCTACACCAGGACGTCCGCTAGGTATGAATGAAGACGAGAACATGGATTCTGCCTTAGGTTTAGGTGAATTAGCTCAATTGACTGTTAATAACGATGCCGTAACCACTTACGACATCGTCAACAGCAAAGAATCGTTCAGAAAAACATGGAACGCGAAATATACCCTTAGGAGTCATTTTGACGGTGTTCGAGCTCTAGCTTTTCATCCAATCGAACCAGTATTGGTTACAGCCAGCGAGGATAACACTCTTAAACTGTGGAATCTACAGAAAACCGTTCCTGCGAAGAAAACTGCTTCTTTAGATGTAGAGCCTTTGTATACGTTCAGGAGCCACAGGGGGCCAGTCTTGAGCCTAGCGATCTCCGGTACAGGAGAACATTGCTACTCGGGAGGTTTGGACGGAATTATTCATTGCTGGAACGTCCCCAACTCAAACATCGACCCGTACGACTTGTTCGAGCCGGACGTCCTCAATACTACTTTAATCGGACATTTGGATGCTGTTTGGGGACTAGTAGTCTTGGATTCAAGACAGCAATTACTCTCCTGCGCAGCTGATGGAACTGTTAAACTGTGGTCCCCACATTCGAAGGTAATCTTCACCTCCGATTAGATTTTTTCGGCTCAATTTGTTTTTGGTTTAGGTTCAGTTATTAAACACGTTTGTTTCGGAGCAAGATGGGATCCCGTCTAGCGTAGATTTCGTCTGTGACGAACCAAATCACATAGTAGCTGCGTATAACAGTTCGCATTGTGTTGTATATGATATAGAAACTGCCAAATCTGTGGTTCGGTTAGAGTCGAATCAGGAATCCATCGGCGTGAATAATAAGCCGATAAATAGAGTAGTCTGTCATCCTACGTTACCTCTAACCATCACAGCTCATGAAGATAGACATATTAGGTTTTGGGATAATAATTCGGGGAAGATGGTGCATTCGATGGTTGCACATTTAGATGCTGTTACAAGTTTGGCTGTTGATCCCAATGGGCTCTATTTGTTGTCAGGTGAGTCGAACATGTTTGTACTATCTCAATTAAAAAATACCATTTCCCCGGGCATTTCCCTTCAAATATTTCCTACAGCTTCTAAAGGTGCTCTAAATTGGTTCACAAACATGTAGAATATCTAAAATATACCAAGAATCACTGGAAATAATACCACACTGTGTTTGCATATCCCAAATATCTGAGAATAGTAAAATTAGTTCAAAAAAGGGCTGAACCTGTAACAAAACTTTGCAAAAAGCAACCTGAAATATTTTTAAAATATTATGTATACCCATCAACATCATTAAATACACTCAGTTGCAAAAATTCGATCCATTATTATTTTTCATCATAATTATTTTTCTGTAAGATATTAACTTTTCGGTATATGTATAGTGGAGTAAAAACCAAGGCAAAAGTTGCTTCGTTCTCGATTTTATTTTTTTTATCTTAGAACAAACTGAGACATATCTCATTTTATTAGTTAGGTCATTGTTTATGAGAAATCACACGATACGACATTTTTTTGTGGTCACGAAATTCTTTATTTCCAAAAAAGTGTGGATACGTACCTTTTTTGAAAACCTTGGTTTTTTATATATCCACTCTAATATCTAGGTATCTAATTGAGCTATCCACATGATCTTTTTTTTATTCTACAACACACACTTAGGCGCTTCTTTCTAAGCACAGTATTGGTTGGTGTTTTTTGTTTTAATATGCTCAAAACGTCGATAACCTAGGAAGTCCAGAAATTACGCAGGCAAATTTTCACTAATCGAGAAACTTTTTTGTTTTGGAAATTTTTATATAACATGCTGCGAAGGAAATGCCGCCAAAAGACCAAAAAAGTTTTTGGCAGCATAATTGTTATTGTGACTTTTGTAGTTTAGGCGCTATGATTTTTTATATCGGCTAATAATAAGGAGCGACCGATGACAATATCGACGCGTGCGAGATATAACATGAAAGAAATAAATAGTCTTTTTTTGGGTTAGGTCGAGAGTGAGGTTGTAAGTGCCTACCTCAGAATAAAAAACTACTGAGGTACCTACAGTCTACACTTTTGTTTGCTGACTTATATTTGGATAAAATACACTTAAAATATAAAAATAGGAAACCGGATAGCGTACAATAAAAAATTATCGAAACTTTTAAGAATATGTACTACAATAGGCAATTTATCTTAATCTCTTGAGGGGACAGGAAAAAGTACTTATGTATAAATAATCAAAGCGGCCAAAAAGAGGGGCGATATTGGAATGGTTGCAAAGTTCACCGGTTATGACGATTTGTTTGCGCATGATGCGAAATATCATAGGTCGTGTTATAGCCATTACATTTCGAAATATGTATAACATACAAGCATTTTTAAATAAATTGAAAATTAACAAAAAAATGGCCCAAGTCCCGACTTTTTCATCAAACTCTGATAAAATAGAATCAACGAGAGAATCAGATTCAAGTTCTTCCTTTGTATCTGAAACTGCTAATAATGATGTCTGTAAGGAAGAAATTTATCAAAATGAATATGACATTTTGCATCAAATCAAGCAGCTGGAATTTTTAAGAAACACACACAATTTCAGTTCTCCACCAAAAAATTTTCCTGTTCCTCAACTCCTCATGATATTAATCAAAATGAGTTTACAAAGCAAGTACCAAATAATATGTTGCTTCAATTTATATTTTGGCTTATCGACGATAATAGTTATAACATTAGTAAAAATATAAATCCAAAAGCTGTTATTCCTTGCAATCTTATTTTGGGGTTGTTCGTCAAGTTATATAAAAAACCATTTTAAATTTGGATTAGGCTTATGTGTACACCATTTACTACGAAGTAGACAACTTTTTGACTTCCTATCTGAAATTGGTATTAGCTGTACTTATAACGATATTGGACAATTATTAACAACCAACATTGCCAAACAAAGAATTAGTAATGACAAAATTTATGTATCTCCAGGTAAAAGTTGTTGGTAATACAATCAAAAATTACACACGCGAGTATAGATAATTTTGATTTAAATGAGGACACAATCCACGGAAAGAATACTACTCATTGCGTGGGTATGGTGGTATTTCAGCAACGTTTAGAAAACATTACATTTATAGGTGAAAATATACCTAGAAAAGGTCCTTATTCATTAAGCTTAGAAGATCTTGATTTTCCCTTTCGACACATATTGCCCTTTTTTAGCCCTCCAAATAGACCAGAGCCTTTACCATTTAAGTCCTTTGAGTTTAACAAAAAAACGATGCAGTATTTACAAAAATAAACTTGACATGGAAACTCTTTCAATATTTTAAAGGCACTAGTCCATTTTTAACTCGATCAGGCTTTAATCATTTGTATCTGAGATGCCCAAGCACTGCAGATCAATAACCGAAAATACTGAAAATAGGCAATAAACACAGCAAAATAAAGGTGCCGAACCATTACCCACTATTATTGCACCGTGCGCGAAACTTAGATATTACCCTCCAAACTAAAAAAATCATATTATAAAAACTATTGAAAATATCTAGATTTTTTTTTCTAAAAACTTTTTTTGGTCTTTTGGCTATATTTCCTCATCATGTTATATAAAAATTTCCAAAACAAAAAAGTTTCTCGATTAGTGAAAATTTACCTGTATAGTTTCTGAACGTCCAAGATCATCGGCGTTTTTATCATTTATTTAAAAAACAATACCATTATTATTATTATACATCGAAAGAAGGGCATAGGTGTGTGCTTTAAAACAAAAAAAAAGATTACGTCGATAGCTCAATTCATTTTTGAGATACATATGCCAGTAGATATGCAAAAAGCATGGCTTTTAAAAAAGTACAAATTTTATAGTTTTTTATAAATAAAAAATGTGATCGCTAAAATATGTATTTTGAGTTTCTATGAATATAATGCTGTTGTTGACAATACCCACTGGGTCTGATCTTGTTCTAAGCTCTAAAAACGACACAATTTTATCCATTATTTACTCCGCTAATAATGTACAATACATTCAGATTAACATTTGGATTAACAACAGATAACTTTTTACTCCGATTTCTTATGGGTCATGTTACAAAAAATGTACGGTGGCACATTCATGTTCCACAAGACGATAATATTAGTTTTGGTTGAGAAAAATGGCCTTAACCCCAACGCATGCGGCAAGTGCAGTTGCGGAGCTAATATTTTGATGATGCCTAATGTTTTAAAGGCAGCAGGTACAATTGACTTAATGTGCTGTGAGAAAGAAAGTGTGGAGTCGAAGGTAACTCCCAAATCCATAATACTGATATTTCTAGAAAGATCAGCTGAACCGCTATGATAAGTAAAATGAAAAGGTTGCAGTTTTCGACAACATGGCACTTTGAAATGATTAGTTGAAGCTTATTAAAGTTCCACCATTCAGTGATTATAATCTATCTGAATTAGAAGAAATTGACAGTCATTCAGAGACTTAATATTTAAAAACATCTTCAGATCATCAGCATATACTAGTTTAGAATGGTAAATTGAATTGACTAAATCATTAGTAAAAAGAAGAAAGAGTAGAGGGCCTAAATTCGATCCTTGAGAAACACCTGAGCCAGCAATAAGCTATACCTAGGTCTATAATTATTATTAGCAACATCACTTAGGTTACCATTTTTTAGTACCGGACAAATACGAGTAGCTTTCCAAATAGTTGGAAAAGTTGAAGATTTAAGTGATAAATTGCAGATAATGACAATATTGGCAAACTATTAATTATGCATTCTTTTTCTTCCGAAAAACTTTATACTTTTTACGAATAACTTGGATAATTTCTGGCCTGAACCATACTGGATAATGGCATTTCTCATTTTTATAAAGGGGGATATACAGTGTGATCATTTAAAAACGAGCCCCCTCAAATATCTTAGGAAAAAATAGAAATACGTCAAATCGCCGAGACACATAAATTTAGGAATCGAGGGGCATACATTTTGACGTACAGTTGACGTTGGTGAAACCAACCCCCCAACCCTCACTTTAAAATCTTAAATGGCACCATATTACTTGTGACACCTCATTCGAATCGAATGATGAATGCAGTGGTAATGTTTATTTTTTAATTATTCCTTATCTCAGTCTGCTAGATTTTTCTTTTGTGGCTATTTTAAACCAGCAATGTGTCAAACCCACCCTGAAAATTTAATTGATTTGAGGCGCGCAATATCCGTAACATGCCGAAATATTCCCTCCCAAACATTCCTGAATTTGAGAATATAGGCTTTATTATTGTTTTGCAAATAACTGGGCCCATTTTGAACATCTAAGATAGATTTTCCTTAAATTATTCTAAAAGTTATAAGTAGTTTCTTGTTTTAACTTCCAAAGCTTCTTTTTTGTATGAAATGTTTATTATCTGATATCTACAAGGTTTAACTCTTATTTTGTATCAAATTTAACCCATTATTTTTCTTATTTACTGAAAGGTTGAAATGACCTTATTTTAGTTTTTAAAGCTCAAAATAAGGAATAATTAAAAATAAATATCGCTGCTGTATTCCTCATTCGATTTCCTTTAAAATGAGATACCACAAGTGATATGATGCCATTTGAGATTTTAAAGTGAGGGTGACTGTGGGCTAGGGGGTAGGTTTTACAGACGTCAACTATACATCAAAATCTGTCCCCTTTGCGTCATAAATTTACGTCTCGGCGTTTCTTCATAATTCTATTTGTTTCGTAGATATTTGAGGTGGCTCGTTTTTAAATGATCACACTGTATATGCATCAAATATAAAGTAAAGCTTGTCATAAATAGCACAACATGCATCATTTACATCCGTGTAGTCCTCTAAAAAAGACCAATTTGTCATCAGTACGGCATTATATAGATTTGGAAAGTCAGCCCTATGAAAATACTCTGTATTAATTTTGTGAAATAACGTATTTCATGAATATTATTTAATTTTTTCGTTATCGGACATTTTTATATAATTTTTGTTTCTAATTCGATAAAATTTCTCTATATTTCTATAAACTATTCTCTTCTTGCTCAAAATGTATTTTCTTCCGCCTAATACTACTTGGAGAATTATGATTAAAAACCTTCATATTTAAATCGAATATATCCAGTTTGTTGTGGCTGTTATTTTTCTAACCGTGGGGGTGTTGCGGTTACAATCTGGTTTATATACTAAGCTGGGATGGTTCAAAATCCAAATACATACCTACTGTTAAAAAAGGAACGTACAGAAGAGTACTACAATTAAGAAATGAGTTATTTAGAGGATCGTATAGATGGGAACATATACTCGACGTAGAGTATATTTTTTTACAATTTTTCAAAAATAGTAATACATGCCACGTTCATGTTCCCATCTGTATGATCCCGTTCATAACTTGTTTTTTTGATTTTAGTGCCCTTCTGCACATTAGTATTTTTGACAGCTTTTGTATTTTGAATTACTAGGGCACGAGATTTTTATATGTAAAAGTTTCAAGTTGTGACCGCAATTCCCCTACAGAAACAATTTTTTTACACATATCGCATTGAGCCAAGCACCGCTACAAGGAAAGCACCGGAAGTAACCATTCGTCTGTATAATTATTACAAAATGTATTTCATTATCTGCAGGTTCCCACGATTGTTCAATTCGATTGTGGCATCTGGACAATAAGACGTGCGTGCAAGAAATAACGGCTCACCGTAAGAAATTCGACGAGAGCATATTCGACGTGGCGTTCCACCCGACCCGGCCGTACATAGCTTCAGCGGGGGCTGACGGACTCGCTAAAGTGTTTGTGTGAGAGGAACTAAAAGAGACCCACGGTCTCGTGTAAAACGTACTTGGATGATTTTAGTATCATCTGAACAGTTTTCTATCTCTTCGGTGGTAGTTGTTCGGTTATTTGTACGCAAGGGTGGTTGTATATACTTTTTTATGTTTCCGTCGTTTGAAAATAGTGTACATAGTGAGACCGTTATTTATTTATTTGAGTTTTCGTACGTCGACCATCGAATCAAGCTTAGAACCGCAAATTGTGATGATGTGCTTTTTTATAGTAATTTTTTTTTTGAAAATGCATACAAATAAGCGTACAATTGTTGTCGAAGTTGTACGAACACAAAAACGTATATTTAATTATATATATTTAGGAATTAAAAAAAATAAACAGCAGGTTAATGGACCGTTAGTTATTAGGAAGTAGCGCTCGTTTAAGCGATATAAAGAATATATTATATATTATAAACAACTTTACATTTTTATGCCTTCCCTCATTTGTCGACTGTAAATTCGTTCTCTCATTGGTTTTATCGCATACGCCGTGCATCCTAAGTGATGCTGCAAGAGTCGCTGAAATCACGACTTACCGTGACTGTTTTGTGAATGAAAACACACAGATATTGTGCATGTATTGCCTTCACATCGTGAGAAAAAACGAAATCTTGAATAATTTGGTAGGCTTTTGCTTTATGTTGATCACAATTTTTGGTTCACAATTCATTTACGAACTATTCGAAATTGTTTAAACACAGATGTGTCATGAATAGTATAAAAAAATTAGGAAAATATACAGTATGTCCACAGATGGGGTTGCCAAGAGGAAAAACTTTTTTACCATTCAGTTTTGGTAAAAAAATTATTCTTTATAAAAAGCCCTACTTGTTCCCAATCTCCCATAATATAGGTCTGGGCAAAAAATCGATTATTCGATTCGAATAGATTTTCTTTTTGAATCGATTTTCTTTTTGAATCGATTCGCAGATTAAAAAAAAAGATTAAATCGAAGTATCGAATCAAATTGACATAACGAATTGAATCGAATCAACATATTGAGTGGAATTGACATATTGAATCGAATCACATCTGCAAATCGAATCGGCCTACCAGATCGAATCGAATTATCACTTCGAGTTTCATCTACTATCTGAACAATATGTGAAAGGTAAGAGAAAAACATAACTGGGTGCAAAAAATCAATTAATCGATTCGAATCGATTTTCTTTTTGAATCGATTCGCTGATTAAAAAAAAATGAATCGAAGTATCGAATCGAATTGGCATAACGAATCGAATCAGTATATTGAATCGAATCAACATATTGAGTCAAATCGACATAGTGAATCGAATCACATCTGCGAATCGAATCGGCTTACCGATATGATTCGATACTTCGATTCAATTTTTGTTTTAAATTGGCGAATCAATTCAAAAAGAAAATCGATTTGAATCGATCAATAGATTTTTTGCCCAGGCCTGTATTAATCACATGATTAGAGGTTCAGAATACAATACAAGCAACAATTTTTAAATATTTCAGTTTAAGATCTGTTGGTGTCCTAGAACTTCGAAAATCGTCTAAGATGTGTATGTATGCATATTTAAAGTAGATTCACAAATTTAACGCTACAAAATGCAGAAATCTGCAGCACCGATGTTCAGTATTATAGGGTTTACCATTAGGCCTAGGCAAAAAAATCGATATTTCGATTCGAATTGATTTTCTTTTTAAATCGATTCAAGAAAAAAATTCAATCGAAAAATCAAATCGAATTGACACATCGAATGGATTCGATTCGATTCCAATCGATAATTTTTGCTAATTGAAAATCATTTCAGTACTTCCCGAATCACACAGACCTACTCCCATAGCACGTATACCTGTTGAAGGAAATTTGTTACCAATTATTCTTTATGCATTTTTTGGACTTATTGTAACATTGTTCACCCTTTGTTGGGAAAAAACTTTTTGACCAACTTCCATATCGACATGAAAAAACTTGTCTACCATACAGTACTGAATTAAATGAATTTTTACTAAAGTGTCAACAATAATGAAAATTTTTTATGTCGAAAAATGCATAAAAATTAAAAAAAATATTTCCTCGAACACTATTTGGAAAAAAAATTGTATGTGAAATGGGAGTTTTAGAACAAGCAGGGTTTTTTATGAAGAGTGATTTTTTCTGACAAATTAAAATTAAAAATATTTGTTTCCTCTTGGCAACCCCATCCGTGGACACACTGTATGTTTCCCAAAACAAATTTGATATCTTAAATTTGTACAGAAATTAAATGAATCGCAAGTAATTATGAGCAGTGGACAAATTGAAATATGTAAGAATCACAAGGCAGTTTAATGATTAATTATTTCATTTGTGAACTATTTAAAATTGTTTTTTGTATCTACATGTCGCAGCCGCTCACAAAACGACTAGACGTTTTATAAAACGACAGGTTTTGTTATGTGGCTATGACATTATGATCAAACAATGTCGTGTACAATGCATAAAGCGAGCATTTTGCTATGATCACAACTAGGGTTGCAAGTATTTAGAAAAAAATATCGAATATCGATAATGAGATTATATCGAAAATATCGATATTATCGTAAATATCTGGATTATTAAAAATATCGATATCAGTTTTTTGCAATATCTATAATCGATATAAAGTGATATATCGATAACATCTGGCAGCCCTAATCACCAATACCTTGTGAGTAAATTTACCCTTCCAAAACCTAACAAGTTTAAAATTGTGATCACGATAAGTTTTAAATTGTGATCACGTTAGTTTAATTATCTGAAATGATCATTATCACATCAAAGGGCAAAAGTAAAAGTAACCATGATGCTGTAACTTTTCAGGATGTTTATAATTCATTTTCAGTAAATGTTGAAGACTACAAATGCGCAATATCTGTTTGTGGTGATCTAACGAACATTTGAAATCACGACGAGCATTTTTTGTCATGTAAATACAAGAAAAAGATAAATTCATTTTTCTTTGGAGTAATTGTTGCAAAAATACGTCACACTTATTTTAATCGTCAAAATCACATATCGGGTGGAAATAAGAAATTGAGACAACCGTAGAGTTACGCTACGGATATCTCCAATTTTCATAAGTCGCCCGGTATATATCGGTGTAAAATCTGTGTTGTAATTAACGGATTTTATGACCAAATAAATAAAAAGTTCAGACCTCTTCGTTGCGGAGAATAATGAATGTATAAAGAATTGCGCTAATTTCGAGGCAATCGTATTTATGTCAGTAAGCGCTTCTTGGTTATTTTGTGCTCGAGAAAAATTTTCTTTTATTTACACGACTTTCGTTTCGAATTTATATTGAAATACTTATATACTTGGATGTAATAGGTTTTATTTTAATTATTTATGCTCTGTATTCGTCTATTCGATAGTGTATTTACTATAGCTATTTCAATAAACAAGAAAATATGAAAAACTAGGTAATTTGCCACTAGAACATAGCGATAATTGACCGTGTATAGAAATATCCGAATCTCGTTTTAACATTCGTCAAAACGTTAAAACAATAAAGAAACCATTGACTCTATCCGCAAGTCGTAATTTTCCAAAAGTCCACAAATTCTGTGATTCTTTTAACGTTACATTTGCTACCGGAAGTGTACCACTTGTGCAAAATGTGCAAACGATATTTTATTGTATTTGGAACAGTTTGGCTCGATAACTAAAATTTATTGTACACGAAGATCATTTTAACGTAAGTATCTGTTATTAAATGACAGAAAAGGTGTATTAAAAATGCTTTATTCAGGGTGTACCACTGGAAACCTCTGCCTCAAATTATTTTTTAATTCTCTAGACTCCAGTAAGGAAAACTCGAGAGTAATCTAATAGATATGCTAAAAGGTACACTTAACGTAAGGAAAACTCAAGAGTAATCTAATAGATATGCTAAAAGGCACACTTAATGTTTCCACACTCATTTTGTGTCTTGTTTAAAAGATACTCTGAAACTGGCAAGTGTTGGATTCCTGTCCTAACGCTTGTCATTTTGCCATTGAGAATAAAATGGTTCTGTGGGTAGCTTCACCTTAAACTCTAAACAGTTTAATTTGCTACCAACTTCTTATCACAATTTTTTACAGAAAAGAAATTGCGGAATGGACTAGATTAAAAATTACCCGCATCATTAGTTTTCACTGTGTTTACTCATTAATGGTGAGTTTACTACGAAAGCGAAGAGCGGCCACAGAGAGAAAAAAGTTACTCTTCCCAGATTAAACCGTAAATTGGCTTGAATTTACAGTTTGAACTGGGAATATTATAAAATTGACAGTTAGAACTGGGAATTTTGTTAAATTGACTGCTTGAACTGTGAATTTTGTTAAATTGACAGATTCAACTTGGAACTTTGTTAAAATAATAACATAATTTTTCTTATGGAACAAAAAGTTACTCTTCTCAGATTAAACTGCAAATTTGGCTTAAATTTACAGTTTGAACTGGGAATATTATAAAATTGACAGTTGTAACCTTGTAACTGTGAATTTTGTTAAATTGACATATAGAACTATCAATTTTGCTTAAATTTACAGTTTGAACTGGGTATTTCATAAAATTGGCAGTTGGAACTGTCAATTTTGCTTGAATTTACAGTTTGAACTGGGAGTTTTGTTAAAAATGGCAGATTGAACGGGGAATTTTATTAAATTGACAGATTGAACTGGGAATTAAATAAAATTTACCGTCGAACTGGGAATTTTATAAAATTTTCAGTTTGAACTGGGAATTTTGTTAAATTGACAGATTGAACTTTGAATTTTATAAAATTTACAGATTCAACTGGGAATTTTGCTTAAATTTACAGTTTGAAGTGGAAATTTTACACAGTTTACAGTTTGAACTGGGAATTTTGTTAAATTGACAAATTGAACTGGAAATTTTCTTAAATTTACAGTTAGAACTGCCATTTTCGCTTAAATTTACGGTTTTATTATTATTATTATTTATTTATTTTATCCATGGTATATTTTATAAAATTCCCAGTTCAAACTGTAAATTTAAGCAAAATTGTCAGTTCTAATGTCAACTTAACAAAATTCCCAGTTCAATCTGTCAATTTAACAAACTTCCTAGTTCAATCTGTCAATTTAACACAATTCCCAGTTCAAACTGTAAATTTTATAAAATTCCCAGTTCAAACTGTAAATTTAAGCAAAACTGACAGTTCTAACTGTCAATTTAACAAAATTCCCAGTTCAAATTGTAAATTTTATAAAATTCCCAAGTCAGACTGTCAATTTATGCCAATTTACAGTTTAATTTGGTAAATGAAACAACAAATTAGTACCGCAGAAATATACAGGTTATCCCATAGGTAAAGGCATAAGTCCTGTAGAAGTAGCTATATAGGTTGTCCCATAAGAAAAATTATGTTTATTATTATTTTAACAAAGTGCCAAGTTGACTCTGTCAATTTAACAAAATTCCCAGTTATAGCTGTCAATTTTATAATATTCCGAGTTCAAACTGTAAATTAAAGGCCTTCTCAAACCGACGCGGAACAGCGGGAGCGGGAGCGGTAGCGAAAATCACGCTACTGGTGCGAGACGCGGGAAATTAACAAGTAACGGGTGGGCCATATATATGTTGAATTTTAAACTAGTGTCATGAATTGTTGACAGTTGTTTAGTTTTAACCTTCCACTGACAGAATATGTATCGCTTGAATTTGGATCAACGTTTAGAA
The DNA here is from genome assembly GCA_963966045.1 of Xestobium rufovillosum. Lineage (NCBI taxonomy): Eukaryota > Metazoa > Arthropoda > Insecta > Coleoptera > Ptinidae > Xestobium > Xestobium rufovillosum. Next base: position 43,908,879 of record OZ014492.1, read on the forward strand.
ATACTCAAAACTTACTTTGAGTGTGGCTCTGTGGTTGCCGAGACGGCGCGAAATTTGCGTAGAAAATTTGGAAGAAATGAGGCGCCGTCAAACCAAGGAATTAAGAATTTTATCGATAAAGTGCGCAGAAGTGGAATGCTGGTGGACGTGAAACATGTTCCGCATGTTCATCCTAGACATACACCTGAAGCAATCGCTGCTGTGGCCGAAAGTGTGCGTCTTAACACGTCCACATCAACTCGGCGCAGAAGTCGACAACTCAACATTTGCCGTACCACTTTGAGGAGGATTCTGCACAAAAATCCGTACAAAGTCAAGCTCGTTCAGGAGTTGAAGCAAGTTGACCATCAACAACATTTTCGCTTCGCTGAGTGGCCTTTAAACAAGTTGAACGATGATCCTGATTTTACAAGAAAAATAATCTTTTCTGATTTAACACCACTCGACTACTTTCTTTGGGGCGCATTGAAGGATAAAGTTTATGCGGACAATCCTCAAACAATTGACCACTTCAAACAAAACCTTCAAGCTCAAATCCCTCAAATAGAGCAGCAAATTGTTAATAAAGTGCTCTAAAATTGGTGTTCCAGGATGGGCTACTGCCGAGCCAGCCGAGGTGGCCACTTGAATGAAATCATTTTCCTACTTAATCGGAATAAACATTTTATCACATGAAATAAAATAAATAATAACAAATTCAATTTTTCTTGTTCTCATTTCTAATTTATAATTCAACATATATATGGCCCACCTTTTATTTACACCAGAACGAAACATTTCGTCATTTTAGACGTGCTTTTATTACCACAGGTTTATGGAACCTAATTTTTGACAAAAAAGTATGTTCTCTTCATATGATGAGGAAGAAGCTCTTCTGTTACTGGCAGTAGCAGACGACTAAAGCATATTTTGTTTTAGTGTCAAACCAATTTCGTCCCATACTTTGTTCTTTTTTCGTATACATATTTTTATATTGGGTATTAGATAAATCGTACAAAATCGGATAATTCTTGACAGTTTCTATTAATTTTTCTGTCTCCATGATAGTTAGCACGTGTATACTAGAAGCGGGAAGTGCGCGGTGGCGAATAAAAATGCTGCAAGCAGCGAACTGTACACAAGACGCTGCAGTCCCGCGCGGGCTTTAGCGGGAAGTTGTTTCGGTGTGAATGGTATAATATCCCGCCATATGTTTCTATCCCGCGACGCTCCCGCTCCCGTTCCCGCTGTCCCGCGTCGGTTTGAGAAGGCCTTTAAGCCAAATTTACAGTTTAATCTGAGAAGAGTAACTTTTTTCTTTCTGTGACCGCTCTACGGTTTCGTAGTTTAAACTGTTGAACAGAAAATTGACATTTTTAAGTTGGTTCCTCGGTTGGTTCCAACAAAAATATTTGTCAATTTTTGTAAACAAACAATGGTGATAAGACACAAGACGCTAGTAAATTTAATTGATCAGAGCCCTTCTGTTCACCCGCTCAATTCTACCAAAACAGATTTCTCCAAGGGTAAGTTTTCAATGTTAAACCCTGTATTTATATAACATCGTATGTTGAAGTTGAACATGGTTAATGATTCCACTTCTGCTGCTCAAAATAGTTTCAATGTAGAGGAAAACACAGCGTCCGATCCAGTACATTACAAGCAATTGTTTTTAAGTAAATTATTGAGTAGAATTAAAAATAATTTTTGGAGCCGAGTACGAAACAACTTTTTGGCAAAGCATATTTAGTTCAGTCAACATATTCTGGTCTCAGCGACTTACACTTTTATCGTTAATGGAACAGCCTGTGTGAAGTGGAGTAGAGGGTCAAACGCTGTTTTAAAATAATGTAATATAAATTAGAATGAAAGCAACAATACAGAAAACATCTGCCCGTGTGTATACACCCGACTTTACCATTTTAACCCCTCGCTCGCGTATGAAAACTACGCCACTGTAAAAAAATCACGTCATTTTCTAGAATAAAACAGTTTAAACGTGTATTTTTTAACTAAACTAATTGTAAGCCTATTTAGATAATAAGTAGAGACATAAATTGGTTGTTGAAGTTGTTTTTTTTCTACACAACAGGCTTGTGTCTTGAAATTCATTTGAAAACATTCGATAAAATATGCAATCTTAAGTGTTTAGACGAAAAAATTGGTGAGAATGTATGTGCAAAAAATAATAAACTGTAAATATAATTAAATGGCAATTTATATACCACCTTCACCAATTTTCAGCCCCATCAAAAAGAAATTTGCAGGGAAATAAAATGCGTTTTCATACTTCTGAGGATGCCGACTATTTTGGCGTATTTAAAGTTTTTACATGCAAGCACAACAGAAAATAAATCATAGAGTAGATGGAATAAACTGCTTCCGCTGCAAGACTGCTACATCACAATTAAGTGACACTGACAGACGTCAAGAGCACTTGTTTCGTTTGGAATGAGAACCTGACATTTGCGACAACATGCTTGCAATTAACCGTTGACTGATTATAGTCAATCAACGAATTATCCTTGCTTTAGCGTTTATTTATATCCCAACTATATTTTGCCAATGCAATGTTTTAGCGTGCTATTCGTCCCTTGTTTTCATTAGCAATCGCGGATTTTCTTTAAACAAATACCTTTCCTGACGGGCCATCAGACAACACATGGAATGCAAAATTCTGTAAATTACAACAAGCTTTAGGAGAAAAAACAAAAATGATCGCTTGGATTCGAACAAAAACTTTCTCGCGCGTCTTTCGCTACTGCACTAAAACTGTTGCTTGCAATGGCACGATGTTTAAGTCTCTAATCTATGGTTTAACAGTCTATTAAAGCGCGTGAAAGTGCATGTGGCCTATTTGGCAAAACCTAGTTAGGATATAAATAAACGCATTCCTTTAACATTCTTCTTCTAACCATAGATCAAAGTAAGAAAAAATTTATGTGCAGATCGCTGTTGGTGTTTAGGTTTGCATCAAAAGATGGCTCCAGCGGTAAACGTCAAAGAAATGGGCAATTTACAGTTATTTTCACGTCGAGTACCAACCGATAAGCGGATAACGCAACGGAATACGGAACCGAATACGGAATCATTTTTATCGTCGACTCCGAGTGAGGTGTGTAAAGCGTTTATTCAAGATTAATTTCCAAAAAATCGTTTATAGAAAGGACTAATTTGCAATGAGTAATGTGTGGTAAAAGCAGACTGCCTAACAGCCGTTTGATCTTCATTACACAATAACAGGTAAACACATTGATTTTTACAAGCTTTGAAACTTTCTATTTTAACAGTGGAGCCATTTTATAAATTTATATCTGATATTTTTGTTGAATCGCTTATCATCAGGATTATTCATAGATGTTTTTGTTGTTTTATAAAGGTTTGTAGGGTTTTGTCGAGTGTAAAATCAAATTTTTGGTGTATTTCTTATGCTTCTCGAAAATTAGTTTCTTAGCCTAAAATTTACTGTACTGAATAGGTTTTTCTCTGTTTAGGAATATTGCTTACAATAAGTACAGTTCTTTTTGAGAACAGTACTCGTTACATCGATCCTACATATTGTAGTAGAAGACGTAATAAAAATTGGGTTTTATAAACCCTTTTAAGAAATATCACAAAAAATGACGGATATGATGAATTTGAACAATCACGTTATGCCACAGCAAACAAAAGTGTAAGTATAATCCGAATAATGTACTTAAGTGCTATGTTTACGATCTTTCTGGTATGGTAGTCTTTTGTTAATGAAATTCGCGTTGTTGCAGAGACATCAAGTTATTGGACGAAGCAGATCAGGGTTGGAAAAAGAATTTAAAAATTCCCCCCAAAGACTTGAGAATTAAAACAAGTGTGAGTGTTTACAGTTATTTATTTTTTGTTTGGGATATAAATTGGTGCATATAACAAAGGTCAGAGGTGTTTTGACAATAACCAATTGCGTTATCAATAAATTATCTGTAGTATGTCAACATAACCATTGTTGAAACTTGATGCTTACGTAATTCGATCTGTCAAAAATTCTTATCAAAATTGCAATAATATTTACAATAATTAAAGTAGGTGCAGCACTTCTTTGCACAATCATTTAATCCACTTGTTATATGTATAAAACAAAACTAAAAACATAACTCCTACAATACAAAACATTCACAACATTTGAGGTTTTACATGCAACACCCCTATAACCTATAATGAATGAATTTGAGCTTTTGACAAATCAGCATTATCCGGTTTTATTAAAGATTGCTTTTAAAATGATGATTTTTGGATTCCCCTTCATTTAAGCACAAATAAATGATATATTCCTTTCTGACTTCCAAATAGCCTTCTCCATCATATTTCTTTTTAATTGTTTCTTGACACTGGCATTTGGGCGCAGGATGTCGCAAACTTGAGAGGAAATGACTTTGAAGATCTGTGCCTAAAGCGAGAACTCCTCATGGGTATCTTTGAGCAAGGCTGGGAGAAACCATCCCCGATCCAAGAAGCTGCAATCCCACAAGCCATGACGGGCAAAGATGTGCTAGCTCGGGCGAAAAACGGTACAGGAAAGACCGGCGCATATTGCATACCGGTTTTAGAAATGGTCGATCCACAAAACGACTACATCCAAGCACTTATCATTGTACCCACGAGAGAACTAGCTTTACAAACTTCGCAGATTTGTATGTCTTTAGCGAAGCATATGGGGACACGTATTATGGCGACAACAGGCGGTACGGTCTTGAAAGACGATATTATGCGCATATATCAGAAGGTGCAGGTCATAATCGCCACCCCTGGAAGAATCGTTGATCTCATCGAGAAGAAAGTTGCGAATATGAGCCAGTGCAAGATGCTCGTCTTGGATGAGGCAGACAAGCTGTTGTCCCAGGATTTTAAAGGTAAGAAGTGAAGATCCTTTGATAATACTGCTCTAAAGGTTGGCAAAAAACATATTTTTTTGGAAAACTTCTGGCCAATGGGCAGTGAACAAAGCTGGAAAACTTCAGTGATCTGTGTGCCACTTGAGAAGACCTGTTTCTTTAATTAAGTCCAGAAACTTTTTGGTTCTACGATTTTCAGTTAAAACTGCAGGTGTATCAAGATGCCTAATTTTAGTGGCCTATGAGTTTAGCATTGTCTGCTGTCAATTCTAAAATTTCAAAATTACTTACATTTTAAGACGGAAATGTTTCTAACTTACTTTGCTTGCTTGTAAGTATCATCCTGAAAGCTGTACTCAAGTATAATAACATCATTACATAATTAACTTTATTGAGCATGTTAGTAGATCTGATTCAATAAACAATATTGAATTGGAGGGACAAATATGCAAGACGATCAGCTCGATTTTAGCCTCGATTTGCCTTCTAATTGTTTTTTGTTGAAGGCAAAGCAAAATCGAAAACATCTTTTTTTACTATTTTAGTAGGAGCAGTAAAAGTTATGACATATTTTGTAAACACTTTTACTGGTTTTCCTCAGGCATGTTGGACCAGATAATCAAGAAACTCCCACCAAAGAGGCAAATACTGCTGTTCTCAGCCACATTCCCGTTGACAGTAAAGGAGTTCATGGAGAAACACCTGAAAACGCCGTACGAGATTAACTTAATGGAAGAATTAACGTTGAAGGGTGTCACGCAATACTACGCTTTCGTCCAGGAGAGGCAGAAAGTCCACTGTCTCAACACACTTTTTAATAAGGTTGGTTTTCTCAATTTAACACCATAAAATTTTCTATCCGAATACTGGTGCCCTACCATCTTATCTCTCCTATTCTTTATTGTCTTCCATATATTTCCCTATTGCCAACCTTACGGTACCGTAAATCCGCAAATTAAGTGTTCTAGGAATTTTGCACGATTTAATAAATTAGATTCACAACTAATCTACAATTACTATAATATATTTAAAATATTTCTCTATTATCTGAAACATAATTTGTAAATCCAGCTACCATAATTTCCAAAGAAAAATTTAAGCTGATCAATTTCACACCATGGAAAAGTTGAAATTGATCAATGTGCATGGAACCGTAGACTGAATAACGGAGATGCGGTTTTTAACTTCATAGTAATTGATAAATTTCATAGATGGCGCATACGTACAAAATTCATATTTCCAAGCTTGAGCTACGAAAACAAATATTTTATCTCTCCCGCTGGCATCTGCCATCTGGATGTATTTGCAGGTGGCAACTCGAACAGCAAGGGCCCAGGGCCGGCCTCAACATGTCTGAGTGTAAGAATTTGCCAGTAATATTACAAACTAAGCCCAACGTTTTTAACGCTTTTATTCGTTGTGGAATATAATTTATGAATAGCAAATTGAATTATTATTATGTGCCGTTGAAAGCAGAACCCCCATTGAAAATTTAAGAGCTGGCAACCCTGACTTTGAGGTACAACTTTATTGTACTAAAGACGAAACCTTGTTAAAAGTTGTCATACCTCAAAATCATATTGCACTGTGTAAAAAACAATTAAATATTAGAGTTATTATTTGAAAAAATTCGTGCAGTGGTTGGAACAGTTTAATAAAAAGACAACTTGACTCAAATTTTATAAATAAAAAATATATCTGGAACTCGATCTTCCTCTTAAATAAGTGCAATAGTGGGGTGAGCGATAACTGAATTTTCTGCTTTTCTATTGGCTGAGCAGCAGGTAAAAGGTAAATGCACACGGGACGACAGTTAGCGTAAAAGTAGGCCAACTTTTCAGAAATTTCATTTATGTCGATGTCAAAGTGACTTCGTTTCTTAACAGGGCTGCATTCGAGAACGTCGCACCGGAGTGAAAAACATACGAATACTCGTTCGAGAACTCGGATCGCCTGTATTCCCCTATCGCCCTGTAGGGTTCGAAAACTCGTGGGGCTTACTCATAGCGTCGCTCAAACAACAAACAAAAAATATCGAGATTTTCTTCCAAATTTGAGTCAATTTTTTAAAAATGGCATAAGTAAATTTCACTGACACATCTTTCTGGATCTTCCCATGGGAAATTAAATCATAGTTTTAAGCCCGGGTTTTTATATTTCTTTTTATGGCAGTTGAAATAACTGCACAAATTATCAGTCATTTTCACAATGCCAATCAAAAATCACAACTGAATGCGGCTCTGTACTTCAGATTGCTTTACATTAGCGGCATTTCTTTATTGGTAAATCATTCAAAACGGGTATAAATACAGTGCAACCTCGGTAATCCGAACTAATTGGGACTGGGCTATGTTCGGATTACCGAAATTTTCGGATTATTGGAATTACTCTAAAAACACGCGAAATTTTGCTGAGAATGACATTCATTGTATTTAAGTGAGAAAACTGGTAAAACATATCTACCTACCTATAAAATGTCTAGAAGAATATCAAAACAATTCTTAGCCAAGTACAAATATGTATGTATGTACATATGTATAGGTTATTTATGTACTTACATATTTTTTACATGTTAAGTAAGAAACCCGGCAACACAACATAAAATTTTTATAAAAATAAAGAAATAAACATTGCCTATAAATATTTCTTGCGCACGTTTACGTTACGTTTACATAACCTTAAAATTTACGCGCAGAAAAAATCGTCAGTTTTTGCTTGTTTCAGTCTACACAACTGTTCGGATTATCGAGGTTTTTGAAGATTTGTTCGGATTATAGAGATAACGTTTTTTCGATCGACGGTTCGGATTACTGGAGGTTCGGATTGGCGCATGGTCGGATTAGCGAGGTTGCACTGTATTAGATTTACGTCATTCTTCTAAATACATTTGCATTTGCAATCGTAAGTCACATCTTAGTTGTAGTAGAGGTCACGAAGCCTCAAATTGTGATTTTCGTTTGCACTTTGAGGTTAAAAGCTGAAACCAATTTTAAATGATTTCTCATCATTAAATATATCGAAACCCAGGAGGCATCAAAAATCGTCCTGTACGGGGTGGCTGTAGGGGGTAAAATGTAAAAAACACCCCAAAATTTTTTTCTTACAATCTGAATCTTCACAATGTGTAGTTTGCACTTATCACAGCTCAGGTGCATAAAACCGAAAAAACCATATATTTTAGCATATTTTGTACGACCGAAAAGCATGGCATTAAATGGACAACTCCAACCTTTGCCGGGCCCTATTGAAATAGACCTTAATGTTTAGACAGATTAGCACTCTACACCGTCATATCTGTTTTATTCGCACTCTGATCGAAAATTACGCATTAATAATGTTTTAGGGTGTAATCTCAGCATTCTAACGCACTGATTACTTTTCATTTTACTTTATTCTATAAATTTATATCAATTTTTTCGTGAGCGCGCGCGTAGGGTCGAACAAGGTCGACTATCGCGCGCGTTCACGCTTAGGCGAGGTTCATTACGGTCGAAAGTCGCCTGTTGCTCTCTCGTGGCCGTGCTCGTATATGTATAGGATTTTATTGAAACTAATATTACACAAACTTCAACTTTATTAATAGGTACCTACTAAACTAAATAACAATAATAAGTTTATTTTTGCATTAATATAAGTATAAGTAAAAAATATAAAAGATTAATATTAATATCATAATGCAAAAAAGGAGCTGAAAACAATAATTCAAATTGATACAGTTCAGCCCCTAATCTACTACTAATACTACTAATCTACTACTGCATCTACCACAATATTGATACAAAAAACAAGAGGAAAGAAGCGAACAATCGCCAACAAAACATACTCAACAAAATACCACAATTAATTATGTAATTATTTGTGGAGACACATTCGAAGCCACAGCTAGTTAATAATTGCATCAACTCTACGGAACACACGATGCAGACGACACACCGCTCAAAATTGTCTAAGGGACGCAAATAATTTTCATTGTATGATATTGATCTCGTATTGATCATACAAGTCAAAGTGAGTAGGTTACACTATTTATTTGATTAGCTTGTCTAGTACAAAATTGGCTGAAAATAAACTTGTAATGTATTGGATTATTTGTTTAATAATGAAAATAAACATTTAATTGGAAAACAATACATTGTGTATTAAAATAAAAGTGTATTTCTGATAACGTTAATTTTTTGAAATTTGTTCTTAATACGATGTATTGCTTCCTCGGGCATTGATGACTGCCCGGCACAGCCTAGGCATACTTAAAATCAGCTTGTCGATTGTGGGGACAATACCAGGAGATTGGCAATGTGGCCGAAAGACACGAAGGCCGTAGAAGAGAAACAACATCTGCCCAAGAAAGATTTATTATTTTGCAAGCCAGGCGTAATGCACCTATTACGACACGAGAACCTTCTACGGATCTCCAAAATGTACATGCTGTAGCGGTTTCTGGTCAAACCATCAGAAATAGTATAGATGAAGCTGGTATTCATTCTCGTTGACCAATTAGAGTACCTGCACTTCGCCACGGCAATCGCGATGCTCGTCTTGAATGGGCTGAGGAGCATACTCAATGGGGTGAAGCAGAATGGTCCAATATTCTGTTTACCGACGAATCTCGGTTCAGATTTCAACCTGATAGCAAAAGAACGAGAGTGTGGTGAAGAAGCGGAGCCTTGGAGATGACTAGGCACTTCCAGGAAGTTCACAATTACCGAGGAGGGTCTATGATGGTACGGACTGGAATCGATTTGCACCATAGAACGGACCTCGTTTGTCTGGATGGAGCCATGAACCAGCGGCGTTGTATTGAACAAGTTCTTGTACTTGTTGTGCAACCATATCCATATGCTGCTGGTCCAGATTTGCTTTATATGCAGGACAATGCTCGTCCTCACATTGCACATCAGGTACAAAATTGGTTTGAAGAAGAGAACATTGCCTTTTTACCATGGCCTCCTCAGTCTCTTGACCTCAATCCCATTGAGCATGTGCAGAACATGCTGCAGAGACAACTTCTTCCATTTATGGCAATGATTCAAGGCCGCTTTGCATATGAAAATGCACTGAGAGAGCAGTGGGCCCTTTTGCCACAAGATGCAATCGATAAGCTAATTTTAAGTATGCCTAGGCGGTGGCGGGCAGTCAATAATGCCCGAGGAAGCAATACATCGTATTAAGAACAAATTTCAAAAAATTAACGTTAATAGAAATACACTTTTATTTTAATCCACAATGTATTGTTTTCCAATTAAATGTTTATTTTCATTATTAAACAAATAATGCAAAACATTACAAGTTTATTTTTAGCCAATTTTGTACTAGACAAGCTAATCAAATAAATAGTGTAACCTACTCACTTTGACTTGTATGATCAAAATGATACGATGAAAATTATTTGCGTCCCTTAGACAATTTTGAGCAGTGTGTCGTCTGCATCGTGTGTTCCGTAGAGTTGATGTAATTATTAACTAGCTGTGGCTTCGTATGTGACTCCACAAAGAAGAAAGACGTGATGCAGAGTCTGATTTGTACATAATTAATTGTGGTATTTTGTTGAGTATGTTTTGTTGGCGATTGTTCGCTTTTTTCCTCTTGTTCTTTGTATCAATATTGTGGTAGATGCAGTAATAGATTAGTAGTAGATTAGGGGCTGAACTGTATCAATTTGAATTGTTTTCAGCTCCTTTTTTGCATTATGATATTAATAATTATGATATTAATATGAATCTTTTATATTTTTTACTTATACTTATAATAATGCAAAAATAAACTTATTATTATTATTTAGTTAAGTAGGTACCTATTAATAAAGTTGGAGTTTGTGTAATATTAGTTTCAATAAAATCCTATACATAGGTATACGAGCACGGCCACGGAGAGCAATAGGTGACTTTCGACCCTATGCGCACGCTCACGAAAAAATTGATATAAATTTATAGAATAAAGTAAAATGAAAAATAATCAGTGCGTTAGAATGCTGAGATTACACCCTAAAACATTATTAATGCGTAATTTTCAATCAGAGTGCGAATAAAACAGATATGACGGTGTAGAGCGCTAATCTGTCTAAACATTAAGGTCTATGTCAATAGAGCCTGGCAAAGGTTGGAGTTGTCCATTTAATGCCATGCTTTTCGGTCGTACAAAATATGTTAAAATATATAGTTTTCTCGATCTTAGGCACCTGAGCTGTGATAAGTGCAAACTACGCATTGTGAAGATTCAGATTTTTGACGCCTTCTGGGTTTCGATATATTTAATGATGAGAAATCATTTAAAATTGATTTCAGCTTTTAACCACAAAGTGCAAACGAAAATCATTTGTAGACGACTTTGACGGAGCTGTGATCTCTACTATTGATACAATATTGAGCTTAAAATCTACATTTGGTTATAATTTTTTAGAGAATCTTGTTTGGATTCCAGTAGCTTTATTTCTGTTTAACTTACGACGTTTAATACGATAGAGTGCAATAGATGAATATGCCTCTTGCAAAAGCTTCAGAACTACCTATATTTGCCTCTACCGACATCTCAGAAATTTGTCAAAAGTAACGTTTAAAAACTACGCCATTGGTGAGGCGTCTTTAGTTATTCTGTCTACGATAGAACATACAGAATATGTACATATTAGGTAAACATATTAAAATGATTAAATTCGCCCAGTTTTAAATTCGGTTTGACAATTTTTCCGAAACACTACTTGGGGTGAAATTTATCAATCTGAACAATTCAACGACCCATAATCTTCACTTTGTTTTAACAAGTTCCTTCCTTGTCCAAGTAGCTTTTAGCCAAATACTGCAAATCATTGATGACGAGTGGGTATTCCCAATTTCCGCAGACTATGGCACATTTTATTATTGCCATTTTCTCCGTTTTAGTGAACTGGGTTTGACTCCAATTTTTTTACCAAGATACCCCCGATATTTATTGTACAGTGTATCAAATGATGCTTTACGTATGCTCCAATTAAATTTTGTTCCAAGATTTTTTGAAAGGCATCTTCAACAGTATGTGCATCGTAATCCTTGTAGCGCCTGCTTCCCAATTTATGTTCGTACCCACGTGGCATTGTTAAATAAGTAGCCTTCGGTTGTGCAACAGTATAACGGCGTTTTTTTAGATTAAAAAATTGATTGTTTCATGTATGGGGTGAAATTGATCAAAAGTGCCCAAGAGAAATGATCCGAGTGGTACTGGGCCGTTCAAACAATTACTCCTCGGGCAAATACCCCGCCAGGCATTGAATTATAGAACTAAATCCAGATTTTTCTTACCTTTTATAGCATTGCACAATCCTTCGGTGGCTACTGATAGTGATGCCAACTACAAAGTGTCAAACGTAGGGCGCTGGTATTTTAGGAGTGGGAAATTTAAACTTGTAAGAACTACATCGTGATCAATTTCACCTCGCAAGATCATTTTCATCCCGAATTACGGTATCTTCTTTATGCATCTGTGGCACCACATTCCAAACGCTTCTATTTTTTTGCGATCTGCTTCTGTTATTGTCCATGTTTTGCACCTGTACAATGCTGCACTCCTTATAAAGTTGAACTTCCCTTCAAAGGCCAAGAAAAAATAATTAAGTTATGCAAAATTCGAAATAGAGAAATCAGAAAAAATAAATAAAACAGTGACGATTTAAAGTATTTTATTGCATATTTGATATTTGGCATCTTCCATGTGTCGTGATGGTTAGATTATGTTTTTGCAAACTAACTAACTGCCCTATCGTTCCTATTGCCTAATCCCAAGAAACTGATTATTCTGTCTTCTCTCCCTGTATCTGCAGTCGCATAAAAATTAACAATTATTATAAAATTTTCGGGCCCCTTTACAAAATCTATTGGACGAAGAAAATTTGTGTATTAACGATTCTTTTTTCCCAACAGTTAAGTATCACACAAAGTATTATATTTTGTAACTCGACGCAACGAGTCGAACTGCTGGCGAAGAAAATCACCGAGCTGGGGTACAGCTGTTACTATATTCACGCAAAGATGGCACAGGCGCATCGTAATAGGGTGTTCCACGATTTTAGGGATGGGCAGTGCAGGAATCTAGTCTCCTCTGATTTGTTTACAAGAGGTGAGATTTTAATCCTCGTTGGCAGATTTTCTTGTTTGTACAACGTAACTTAGCAACATTTTGGTGTGTTATCGTTTAGGAATCGACGTGCAAGCAGTGAACGTGGTGATCAACTTTGACTTCCCTAAGATGGCTGAGACGTATTTGCACAGAATAGGGCGGTCTGGCCGTTTTGGCCACCTGGGCATAGCGATCAACCTGATTACGTACGACGACAGGTACGCACTGCACCGCATCGAGCAGGAGCTCGGCACAGAAATCAAGCCGATCCCGAAAGTGATCGACCCCAATCTGTATGTGGCGATGTCCTTAGCGGACGACTCCAACGAAAACTCTAATAACTCTAACAATAAGTAACGTGATGCGTGATATAATTTATATATACTTATATAAATGGACGATTTGTACATAGCGCGAAGTGAACTTTTTAATTTCTCCTGGTATTCTGGTGATTAGAAAATTTGTCTTCTGTTTCGGTTCTTTTTTTTTATACAAGCGGATCGCGGTTACCTCTGATCCGAAAGCGAAATTATTTCAACTACGTCCATCGGGGACGCGTATTTTGTACATTTTAAAAAACGCTGCGTTCTCGAATTCACTCCATTCTCGTCGTGAATCTTCCGCGTGTTTGTATAAGAGCGTTTTGTACGTTACCCGAGCGCTCTTAACCTACACACGGCGTTTTCGTTGACTCGATCGGAGCGTATATTGGGAACGCCCCGTTTGAACTCCGAATTTGATGGAATGAATCTGTCCGGCCCATACAATCGTCATCCTGAATCTCCGCGGTCGTACGGATGAATTGAATCAAAGAGCGGAGTTTGCCGGATCTCGCGAAATGTTATTTAAAGTAATTTTTAAGTTAATGTTAATAAAAGAAGTGCTAACTGAGAACTTGTAGTTCCGAAGAATGCGTGAACGTTAAAATATAATGTGTCTTGCGGAGATGGGACTCCCGTGCTGCGGAATCGCGAAAAGACTGAAAGTCTGCGTGTGCTTTATTTTTCGATGAGGAGATTCGCTTGTGGCCCGATGTTCCGAACCTTTCAAATGGCCGCAATTACTAAAAAAAAGGTTCAAAACTGCTTGAATTTGGCACGACTTTTTCGGGGACATTTTAAAATTCGATTTCGGCAATAATATTTAGAAATTGTGCCAATTTTTGCGGTAATTTTTTTTTAATTGAAGATGAGTTAATTTTCTGATTATTACATGTGATATTTTTGTTTTTTTTTTGAGTAGTGGGGGGTTGTGTTGGAGCGCTCGGGTGCGAGCAGAAATCTAGATTTTTCTGTTGGCGATGGGTAACGGGTTTCTGCACTCGACGAGTGTTCAAGAGATTATTTTGTTAAGAAAACGGTAGAAAATGCGGAACAGTTTACCACCTATTGAAAATTTATTATTTGTTATTTTTACATCGTATAATTTGCTTGATTTTCTTGGTCACTATTAAATGCGAAATTGTCAAATTGTTTTGTTTGATACTGTAAATTACTTTCTTTTATACTTTTCTGTTCTGGTGTAATTTTTTTAGTAAACTGTGTTCGCAAATTGTGTTTTTTTAAAAATATCCTTTCACGTGTATCAGCAGTTGCTAAAGCAAGTTTTCAGGTAAATCCAAATGCACTGGCAAGCAAAGCAACAGAGATGCTCAAGATTAATACAATCATCTGCAATAATGATCAACTTTACCAAGGATAAGCAAACTTGAAGATAATAATAATGACCTTTATTGTCCATGAAAACAAATTTATGTAGACGCATAAGTAGCCGTGGTGGCGGCTTCTCTTTAAGGTTAATTGGTCATGACTCCTAAAATATTCTAATCAAAATAATAATTTTAGTAAATATATTTTTAACATTGGAAATGTTTATGTTCGTATATGGGGGTCCAGTTACGAGTTTTCGTTCAAGGCCAAAAGACAGCGGTGTCGCTACGTCACGTAAAACAATTTATTAGGTTTTTCGCCTGTAACGCTTTATTTTGTAGAGTTAGAAAAAAATTCACAGATTTCGCAATCCTTGAAACCATCGGGACATTGGAAATGATGACACCATACATAAAACATAATTAGCTTTTTATCGTGGGAAAAATAGTGTACATAACTCGAAAGTGTATTTCCTTTAAACTCGCGTGATTTCTTTTCTGCACTCAGCTACGCCTCGTGCATAAAATTTCACGCTCATGAAATTTGTCACTTTCTACGACTGCATATAAACAAACTTGTAGAGCACAAGATTTACTAAAAAAAGTCCGCAGGAGGATGTAAGTACCTCCAATAGCATAGGCCATAGGAGATCCGGGTGTCCAAAGTTGTGCGAATAAATCGTACAAACATTTGGGCGCCTGTAACTCCTGAACTATTGGAGGTACTTACACCCTCTCGTGGACTTTCTTTTAGTAAATTTTGCACTCTACAAAAATGTTTACGTGCAATTTTCTTTTATCTTGCACCGTTTTAGCAGCGTTCGTTGTGAAACCGGCAGAGGATCTGATTCTGGAACTAAAATAATTATTTCCCAGCTCAACTCAGCGAAATTGAGATACATTGTATTCTCAGAATATAGAACGAATCATAGGAAGCATTTTTAGTATTGAAACGTTTTTTCTAACTCTACAAATAAAAGCGTTACAGGCGAAAAACCCAATAAATTGCTTTACGTGACGTAGCGACACCGCTGTCTTTTGGCTTTGAACGAAAACTCGTAACTGGACCCCCATATATGAACATAAACATTTCCAATGTTAAAACGTTTCAATACTAAAAATGCTTCTTATGGTTCGTTTTATATTCTGAGAATATAAGGTATCTCAATTTCGCTGAGTTGAGCTGGAAAATAATTATTTTAGTTCCAGAATCAGGTCCGCTGCCGGTTTCACCAGGAACGCTGTTAAAACAGTGCAAGATAAAAGAAAATTGCACGTAAACATTTTTGTAGAGCGCAAAATTTACTAAAAGAAAGTCCGCGAGAGGGTGTAAGTACCTTCAATAGTTTAGGAGTTACAGGTGCCCAAATGTTTGTACGATTTATTCGCACAACTTTGGACACCCGGATCTCCTATGGCCTATGCTATTGGAGGTACTTACATCCTCCCGCGGACTATTTTTAAGTAAATTTTGTGCTCTACAAGTTTGTTTATATGCAGTCGTAGAAAGTGACAAATTTCATAAGAGCGTGAAAAGAAATCACGCGAGTTTAAAGGAAATACACTTTCTATCGAGTTATGTACACTATTTTTCCCACGATAAAAAGCTAATTATGTTTTATGTATGGTGTCATCATTTCCAATGTCCTGATGGTTGCAAGGATTGCGAAATCTGAATTTTTGTCCAACAGTCTCAAATTTAAAATCCTGAGGTCTATATTCGCAGCATTATTAGAAATGGCCATCCCGCCCACAAGCCTGGGAAATGAATCTTGTTTCGTTGGGGGGGGGGGGGGTGACTTAAACGCTAAGCTCGCTCCGCTTCACCAAAACCGGAAATAGTGAGCCTTGAAATCCCTCTTTTTTTGGCTGTATTCAGTGGCGGGCGAGAGTGAAAGACTAGAATGAAATTGTGATTTTCTCAGGATATTGATTTCTGCCAAAAATATGGATCACAAGGCATTCTGAGGCGAGTCTTATCCATTTACACCGCAATCGTCACGGAATTAGGATGTAACTTAAGAGTACGGATAAACGGGACATGTAGACATATTTTTATTCCAACACCATTCTGAAATTAAAGTAGATGGGGCGTTAAATAAAAAAAAGATTTATCAGTAAAGGATCAACTTGGAGATTCACACTACTTTTATAGTAATATTTTTCATTCGCCTTAAATAAATCTCTCAAATTATTGAAAAATCTGCAATAAATTCGACACCTTTTTTACTATTTGTACACATATTTATCGTAATTAGAAAGTAGGGTTGCCTAAGTTAATTATTCGTTATTCATTTTCGACCAAGAACGTCTTGATATATTACTTGGTCGAACCGCTGTGTTTGAATAAAAGTTATATTTCCAGAAATATAAAGAAGAATACTTCAAGAAGTTGGAAGAAAACAACGAAACTGAATTTATGAAATATTTACCAACAGTAAGCAAATTATTAAATAATTATTAAATTTGTTGAAACGACTGCAGAGATGAATATAATATGAGTAATAAATGGGCATAGCAGTCAAAAACTGCACAGAAGGCCCACCTCACGAAAAATGTGAAACATGAGATGGAGAAATTATTTAGCCGAAATGCACAGTAAACTGGACGTTCGACAGTATAGTAGTAATGTGGGCATTGCAATGCAGATGGCGCTGGCCCTTGAGTTCTTTCTATTATTTCTAAATAGAAGATAGGGCCGCCGACTAATCCTCCCAGATTTAATCGGTTGCCGCTAAAGCAAAAAATCTTGAAAATTCCAAGCTGTAGGGGTTCCGTCTGAAGTTTTTGCAGTTGCGATAGAAACAAATCATAATAGATTGCGACTATATTTTGATTAATCCTAATCACACTTTTGGGCGATAGGTGGCAGCACTAAATCGCAGCCTTAATGTAAAAAATGACCGAACATTGAATTATGAACGCCGCACAGTGGGGCAGGAGACCCCAAAAACTGGTATTAACTCCAAAATTAAAATTGAGGGAAAATTGTCGCTGATATGACGCCAATGTAGGCAACCCTTGAGTGTATGAGACAGCATATATCTCATGACTGGCAACATTCTAGCTTGCTCTTCCCGCCCCGTCAAAAATAAGGGACGCGTCGTGACAGTACTCATAACTGTGACTGAGCCATTTTATTAAGTGAACTTTGAACGTTGCGCATTGTGTCAAATCTTTGAAATTGTTCTTTTTTTGGTCTGGAGCCGTCAGCTTCAGTTGTTTTATATTTTCAGTACAAAATATTTATGAAAAAGTAGTAATACTGTCAAATAATGACGTTGAGAAGTAATCATTGTAAAACTTGCCGCAAAAATAGTGTGTTGGCTAAAGTTGATAAACTTTTAGTTATGTATCGAGCCATATCGAGCACTTTTGCTTTCGTGATTAAATCTTACATTTATTGTAGAATTTGGATCCAATTTGATTTTTTGCGATTTTCTGCGATTTCGTGTTAAAAAAAAACATTTTTGAAAAAGCGATTTTTCAATTTTCATCCCCAAAGACATCCCCATTTTTTGAATGGGATTTTTTATATTATTTTTCCTACAATAACGGGCTTATGTTAAATTGGTCTAGGAAGTTTCAAAAATTTCCCGTAACTATTTAAATTTTAACCCCCCAAAACTACCCCATTTTTTCGATGAAATTTTTAATATTATTTTTCCTACAATAACGGGCTTATGTTAAATTGGTATAGGAAGTTTCAAAAATTACCCATAACTATTTAAATTTTAACCCCCCAAAACTACCCCATTTTTTCGATGGAATTTTTTATATTATTTTTCCTATAATAACGGACCTCTATTAAATTAGTATAGCAAGTTTCAGAATTTTTGTCAAGAATTCATGTATTTGGCCCCACTGTGCGCCGGCTTGAAAAAAAGGATATTGGGCGACCGAAACCAAAAAAAGATGAATAAATGATTTTAAAGAATCGATGAACCTAACCTACAATTTGTTTGACTGAATTTGTGGATTTGTAATGGGAAAAATGCGTTATAGCGATATACTCTCTGTTTATCCAACAGAAACAGATGCAGGCAAAACTTCTCCCACGAATGATCTCTAAATTTGAATAGAAAATCACTATTGGTAGGACGGTTTTACACAGCTTTACTACTAGTAGATAAATAACGCGACTGAATAACAAAGATTGAGGATTAGTGACAGAGAATACCTGCTGCTTTTACCGGAAAAATATATTGTTACTATTTGAAAAAAGTAATCGATGTTACCTGGAATTTGAATAGCGCCATCTACGTAATTTATACATCAAAATATGGGCAAGAAAAAAATTAAATCGACGTGTCCGAGGATATTGCTCAACAATGGGCAGATTTAAAAATATTGAGTTTATTCCAACCTTTTTGAGCTCAATGTATATTTTTAGAATTATTTAGAATTATATAAATTCAATGATTGTTTCTAGCACAGAATTTTTGCTTTGCATTGTATAAAATATAACAGCGGATAGGTAAAAAAATAGTACCTATATTTTAAAAAAAGAAGAAAATTCTGAGAATTACTAAACCTGTTACCAATAGAAAATAAATTTCAATTCGTCACCTGCCGTGTAAGTAAGCTTTTTGAACTGAAAGTGCACCTTACTGTAAACAAACAAGTGCATCAATAAATAATTCATGGACGCTCCAGGAATCAAAATTAATATGTGAAGCCGCCCAAATACCTAGAAGTGCTCATTTATAAAAGCAATCTCAACTTCATGTCCAATTGCATTTTCTCATACACAGTAAAACTGTAGGAGTGGTCGCATTATAAGAGGGTGAAATATTTTTTCATAGTGATATTTTTCGTTCGCTTTAAATAAATCTCTCAAATTATTGAAACAATACAAAACTTAAATAACACTTTCAGTGGTCGTAAAAACTTTCTGGAGGACAATTTCCTGGGAAATTAAACGTGAACGATGAAGTATCAAAAACTTTTTCGTTTGGAGAATCGTGGAAGGATTTCGTCGTTGTTATACAGACTGTATTGTCTGCATTCTGCGAAAGCAAAAACAAAAATATTTAAAAGCAATTTTCTAGACAACCTGAAGAACATATTAAAATAATTTGCGGAAGAATAGAAAGTTGTTGCCAAGGTATAATTTGTGAAACCGTAACTAAAATGAAGCCTTTTTTGCGTTTGGTCAATTATGGGACTTGGCAGTATAGGTATTCTTTTGGCGCATAACTTCCAGTTCTCTTACAGAGAGCAGGTAGATGCGAATATACGTAAAATGGTGAATTTATAATAATGTATAAGTTGCAATAATATATTTCAAACAGTTTTATACCTACATACACAAATATTTGTATTTAAATTTAGTTTTAGTGTCGTTTTTTTGACAGTGCAAAAGGTAACATGCATTCTAAAACTAAAGGGGAACAATTATGGAGACAGCCAAAGGTGAGTTGATTGGATAATAAAAAGCCTCCCAACTGATATTTTTTATATTTTGTCCACGACTACCTTATAATATACTCTTTATACTTGTGTTTCTTCAATCATAATTAGATACATTAATCACTGCCGTGATTAATGAATATTATTCACTAAACCAATAGGAACATCACTTTGACCCTTTTTTTCATTTATTTAGTAGGCCGCGATCGCGATGTGTCAGTTCAAATTGAAACGTCAAATCAGCATGGTTTGCTTTTAATTTGAAATGCATATTCTAAAAAAGAAGATATAATCAGCAGTGAGAGTGAAAAACGAGATTTCTTTAACAGCTGCAGAACTTGCCTCATTAGATTGATTGCCCAAAAAACCAAGAAAATTATACCTGAGAGCATACGTATGAATCTTTCTTACACTGGAGAAGGGAAATGAAGGTAAATTCTTTCAGGGAATCTGTTTTGATAGTCGTGGACAAAGTATAGTATACAACTCGTTATAATGATGCTATTATTACTTCGGATGATTACAAAACTCGCTCGTTTCACTCGCTCGTGTTGTAAACTTCATCCTCGGTAATAATAGCATTCATTATAAACTCTTGTATAATATACTATTAAGTTGTCTTTCAGTTGCCTTCCGCATAAAATTGTAAAGTTTAAACTTTAGATGCGTTATTTGACTAAGATTGATTTATATTTCTTCGTTATAAACTGCTAAATAGTTAAGGAACTCGCGATATGTTGAGGTAATACTGTAGTCATCTATCAGTTTTGATACGTTTGGCTTTGCCATGTTATTAACAACCGAGAAATTGTCTAAATCAACTTTAACAAAATCTTGCTCAATTTTTCGCACACAATACACAATTGACACATTTGAGATGCACACAAACAAGCAAAACTAATAATTACAATAAAGGCAAGACTGTCAATGTCAAATTTTGATTCTTCATACATTGCCCCCTATCTTTACCGACTCAAACTATCAAGTATCTTTCTGTATTAGATCGCCATTCGCCAGTTGACCAATCACAAGCGTTTTAGGCTACTGACGCAACAAGGGACGCCTGCGTTTCTGTTTAATTTGTGCTAAAATAGTGATTTTTTCAACCAGCCATTGCAGAGGAAAGCCTCTTAGTGCAACAAAGTGCCCTCATAGCTCTCGCAGTGGTATAAAGTGTATAAATAACTGTTGTACCGTAATAGCAGAATATAACATTAACCATGACATATTCGTGTGAAACAAAAATGTTTTTGTGACCTTTACAAACTCTACCAGACATGAATGGTTCTGTAATTACAACAGTGCACCTGTCAGAGCATTTCTATAGAGTCCCAGGTGTCCAGAAGTACGGATAAAATTAAAACGGCAAAAAGAGGAGCCCTCAATTAATTATCTGCTAGTCGCATGCCACGGTGCTCTTAGCTCCCGGTTATGAACTCCGTTGCCAACAAAATTCGCGAAATTAAACTCATCATTATGAATGAAGAACCTCCGGGCAGGGAAATTAATATATAGACTGTCCCAAAATCGTTATCTTTAGGTAGAGGGCGCCCTATTTCTAGATACGGAATAACGTTTTTTTAGATATTATATCGCTTAGCAGCGCCTCACTATGGCGAATTTATAAATGTTTGGTGGTAATTCAGTTGTCGCCTGTCAGTTTAAGTTTTCCGAGTATCTAGGCAGGGAATATTATTGGTGTTAAATTAAATAAAACTAGGTATAAAAATACAAATATCAACAAAAATATGACAGCTCAATAACTTGCTCGATGAAAAATATACTACTTTCTCTTTTCGAAAGTTGCTCCTCATTGGGCAAACTTATAAAAAATCAAAGTATTTTCGGCGTGTTCAAACAACCCTCTTGAAGCACTTCAACGTGCAAAACTTGTGGAATGTTCAGAATGCCGAAATTCTCACATAAATCATTTTCTGCTGAAATATGTCAAACCCATTATTCGACCAAATGTTTTAAAAGAAATTCATTATGGTAGCGCGTCTCATGCTCTCATAGGATTCTCGAGTCTCGGCAGAACAGCCGGGGTAGCAGTATCTGTTGTACAAACACTACCCCAGTCACTTTTAAAAACAAACGCGCCCTCCACCCCGCGACAAAAAAGGTACAACTTATCACAGAACACCCCTCATTTCAGTTGTTGGCTCGTTGACTGCATGCATGTGTAATGTGTAGTATGGATACATGGGAATATATTTATTACACAGGGTGAGTTGGGAGGGAAACTCCAAATAAGTTATAATCCGACTTTCATTTTTGTTTCCGAATTATAACGCCTTGGATGTTTGAGGTTAATCAAGTAGAGTACGTTTCAATCGAGAAAAACCGGTGATGTCACGTGCAAAAACTAATTAGTATTAGCTTCCTACAGTGTAGAGAGCCGCTGGCATCAACCACACCGATCTCTTCGGTTGGTTTGGACTCGAGACATGGCGAAAACATTGTAATGTCTGGAGGACGATGTGATGAGATTCAAGCAATCAATTTCTAAACATTTTAGTTGGTTCTAGCGTCATTTCTGAGGATTTATTGTAGATATGGAGTAGTAGAAAAGATGTGACTCATTGTCGAAATTTCAAAGACTTTTAGCGTTTTAGCAGCAGTATGTCCGTTTGCCGTTCCTTTGAAGCTGAAAATTGTTCACGAAACAACATTCGTCAGTTTCGCCGTCATACAAGAAAAAAATATTTTTTGAAAATACATACATCCTAAAATGGTTTACTGACAAACTGTGCGCTTTACTGTAAAGCTGTAAACGTAGTAGCGTATGGGGGGCCTAGGGTTGGTGGCACTTCCTTCTTGTCTTCAGCATTTAGTTCTTGTTCGGGCTTCGGAGAACAGTTATGTTAAGTTGGTGCGCTGTTACTTAATTGTATGTATAAGCACAAGTACCTACATTTAAATAATGAATAACGAAGTGGGTAGGCTAGCGCAAGCAAGTTTAGTTTTTCGACAACGGAAGCGGCCAGCGGTTCTTTTTACGGTGTTCCTGAAATTCCACGGTAAATTCTTCGCCTAAACGCCTAAAGAGTGTAATAATGGAGTTTATATTTTTAAAAACTGCAGTGGAAAATATTGTCAGAAAAGTTAAAATTAACAAATTTTGGAAATGAGGTGAGCAGTTCTTTAACCAAAGATTATATAGAGTGGTTCAGTCTTAATGGTCTTAAATTCTTAAATAGAAAAAAATACATAAGTTGTCTAGATTTTGGAGATCTATGATGTTCTACTTTTGGAGAAATACGTAGTTTAGCTTAGAATAAATCATCGAAAACTGTTTACTTTGAACAATAAACTTTTGCAGATATCCAAAGAAAAGTTTTCCTTTATCAATCGAAAAATATCTTCAGACAAAACCTAATAGTAGGAGAGCCCGCTGCAAAATTATGCACCCATCTGTTAACGAAATGAAATGTGCGGCAAAGGCATGTAAAAACACCATACTCAACGGAACGGCACCCGTGCCGGTCACCATTTGGTGCAAAAAGGTAAAAACAATGGCACTTCCGGTACGGAAATTTTCGGAAAATTGCGCGATTTGTTAACGAGATGAAAGTTGTGCCATCTTGTAGCCTGCGATTAATTGAATTGAAATGGGTACCCGCGCCATCTTTTACCCTAGTACAAGTCCCCGGCACGGCGAAATTCTTGCAGCCCGTAACTCGGACAAATTCCCGTCATGTGTTAATGACTTGAAATAAAGTTCAATGGAAAGGGCATTATGTCCCCTTTACGAATATCCAAACGTGCCGCGATTCAAAGCAGTCTAAGAAGGTGGCACGGCCCGATTTATAACGCGCTACGCGGCGTCAAAATGTCACTTGTTAATCAATTCCAATGGTCGCGCAACATGTCGAATATTAAATGTTTTTTGTGTGGTGCACAATTGACATCTGTCACTGTGACACCGGTTAATGGTAATGGTAACTAAGACATGATACAAAGAACTAACTAACTAAGTAACTACAGTCCTTTTAACTTGATCCTTAGGTCATCAACGTAATGTGTAAGTTACTCCGCACGGGCAGTTGTAATAGTGCATGTTAAAAAGAGACACTTTCGAAAAGAATGTCTGGAATGCCGGTATGGCGATTTGCATTGTGCAAAAAAGGACGGTACATAAAAGTAGCCGCTGAATTGCATGCCGGCTTACGTTCTTTTCAGCGTTCGGACTGCTGGACTGAGTGACATTAGGATCAAGTTAAAAAAAAAGGACTGTATAGGGAGCAAGTAACTAGGTAAATTTTCGCTATTAAATCATGCTGCAAATGCAACGCGTGACACTGTTGCTGAATTTACGAACATAAAAACATTTCCAATATTCCAATGTTAAAAACTCGCGCGCGCCGAATGCCGATTTCCCTGAAAATGGCGCCGCGTAGCGCGTTATAAATCGGGCCGTGCCACCTACTTAGACTGCTTTGAATTGCGGCACGCTTGGATATTCGTAAAAGGGACATAATGCCCTTTCCATTGAACTTTATTTCAACTCGTTAACACATGACGGGAATTTGTCCGAGTTACGGGCTGCAAAAATGTCGCCGTGCCGAGGATTTGTACTAGGGTAAAAGATGGCACGGGTACCGATTTCAATTAAATTAATCGCAGGCTACAAGATGGCACAACTTTTATCTCGTTAACAAATCGCGCAATTTTCCGCAAATTTCCGTACCGGAAGTGCCATTGTTTTTATCTTTTTGCACCAAATGGTGACCGGCACGGGTGCCGATCCGTTGACTACGATGTTTTTACATGCCTTTGCCGCACATTCCATTTCGTTAACAGATGGGTGCATAATTTTGCAGCGGGCTCTCGGACTATAACAAGCATAAATCAAAACAACAAAGTGTCGAGTGTCGCCATCAAAAATGACAGTTTTCGACAGGACGTCAGAAACAATTCAAAATTGGCGAGGCATCATGGCGCATGTGGATAAATTTGACGCGCGGAGCCTATTTTCAAACAAAACCGGCAAGCAAAACTTGGCTTCGGCAGAAGCAACGCGCGCGTTGCTAAGTGACGGTGTACGTTGATTACTTTCATGGTTTCAGTGCGACACGCGACTACTTTGATTTCAGTGTTCACTGATTACAGCGTGGACTATGAACCCTGAAAATGTTTCTTCGTTTCTAGTACCACACAAGTGAAGGGATATTTGTATGGGGATCTTACGAAGTTTTAGGGTGAGTATCAAAAACAAATATTTCCAGAAATATTTAGTACTTACTCAATTTTGTTTATTGTGTATTTATAACAAAAAAAATGCTTAGATACAAATATATACATATATAGGGTGTCTCAATAATTAGTAACATGAAGTCTCTTAAGGGAGACTATTCTGAATCCTGGGGTCGTTCACCATAGCGGAATTTCACTCATTTTTTTCATATTTCTCAAACAAACATAAAACTGCGTATACTGATTTCCTGACTTGTTTTTAGTTCAAATTTTTTCATTGCCGATGTTTGTGGAGAATTGAAAACTTTGTTTATTATTTAGTTAGTTGGTATTGCACGGTTGGTCATGCGTTTACCTATACAACGCTTCACAACAATAATTCGTTTACGTTGTCATAAATTTGTGTGGCAAGGTAAATCTCTTGTGACGTAACTTTTCGAATTTTATATTTTAACAATGAATTTTCGCGTTCTTAGCGATCGAGTTAAAAAAAAACGAACACCTTTTCCAGTAATCGCTTTGTGATATGTTTGAAAATAAGCTTGGAGAACGTGATGACTCGTTACCACCGAGAACAAGGCCTGAGCGCTCCCGCGTGACGTCAGCATAAGTAGGTCGACCGCTGTGCTGGCTGCCTAGGCGCCGTACACATTAAACATTATAATATGCTAACATTTTGGTGGTTTTACAAGATTTTAGGTGTAAAGAGGGTGCCATTCCAACTTTCATAGAGAATCCATGCAGGAAGATACATACCGAGATACATACTTTCACGTATCGTTCGGGAAATGCTGAAAACATTTAGCTTAAAGCCAAGTTTCAATAGTCCTTCCTTCGGTCTCGTTAAATTTAAAGCAGGCAGCTAAGTCTGGTTACACATAAATCATTATATTCGTTACAGTGACTATAAATAATGATGTTACGTAACTGGCTGAGTGGAAGACAATAGGTGCATACATGTAATGGCGAAACTAGTCCTTTTAATGATTGAAATTAGTTACGTTAATTAATACACATAAGCACAGTACTTAATGCCCGCCATAAGGATGTTGTTGTTGCTATATTTCCGGTACCAGATTCTTCTAACGCATTTTCTAATTACAAACATGCCCTGTTTAATTGGAGATTACTGCCTTTAAAGATTTAATAAAATGCCGGCTGGGACGGAAATACGAAACAAGAACAGAAACTCGGGTGACTGTCAAGTTAATTATTGCTGCCCCTTTTCCGGAAAGCTACAATCTCGATTTCCGCTCTTTAGGTTTTGGGGTTTTCGGACTGTTCAATGGGGTCGTTGCATTAAATAGGAAATCGACATAATTTTGATAGAAATAAGTAACTAGGTGTTTAATGACCCTCTGGGTTACATTTATTTACTCACCAGTAGCCCAAAATTTAAACAATGGCGATTTTAGCACGAAGCGCGCCTTCGGAGAATTAAACAGAAACACGTGCTGTCTCCGTTGCGTCATTACCTTAGAAGCGCTTGTGATTGGTCATCTGAACTGATGTTTTGATACCCAGAAAGCGAAAGTTACGTGGAATTTCAGTCGGTATCGGTAAAGTAGGGAGCGAATAATCAGATTCTGACATTTGGAGGTTATTTTTATTTGTATTGGGCGTATAAATAGTTTTCTGTCGTTTATTTATGTGTTTTTATTCCTACTTATTGTGTCAGTTAGTGTATTTGTGTACGGAATATAGAGCAAGGTTTCGTTAAAGCCGATTCAGACAATTTACCTACAGTTAGTAGTGAAATGGTTGACAATTATTATTTATGCAATTTGGACTATTTCAGTGCTGAAATGAAAAATATTATAACGAAACGGTGGGTGCTTCATTTATTTGGGAACTAGACAAACTGAAAAACAACACTGCGATTGTTTATTACGTTTGACGCGTTTGACTTGACACAAAATGACGTTTGCGCTAGCAAGCATATAAACAAACATTTGTACTTTCCGGCTAATATCGACAATTCTCGGCATTGCCGCGGATACGTCATCATTTAAAAGTCTTAAAGGGCCAGGGTCTTAACTTTGATGGTGGTTTAGATGCCTAAAACGTTCGCTGTGAGAAAAATAAAAAAAATACGGGTCAAATATTTTAAGAGAATCTTCGGGAAAATATGATTTTTAAAAATTGTGTAACGACCAAATTCTTCCAGTTCCGTAAATAGTTTAAAGAATAAACTATTGTTGCATAAGATCAAAGAAATAGTATTTTTTCAAAATATTTTCCGTGGGGTCTTACTGCCGAATTTTGTTTGATCTATTTATAAGTTGTTAGTGTATTTTTTCAACTTGCCAAGTCAGTAGCGAAAACAATAAATATTTCTATGAGTACGTTTAAATCTAAACAGACGACATACAGCAAAACAATACAATAAAAAAATAAAAACGAGTTATTTTCTAGTACTTATATCAAATTATGTATGTTCAGTTTATTGATTGGAGCTCTGAAAGATTATAAGTTGCTATGGAAACTTCTGTGGCAGTTTCACTTCCGATCCAGATGTCAAAACAGCAAGCAAGTAGTAAACAAGGTCTTGCAAAATTAAATTAAACATAAAAGTTTGTTTGAACCCCGAAAGAATTGGCATTTTAGTAATGAAGCGAACCTCCCAACAGCATTTGGAACGATTTACTTCAACAAATTAATATAAGTAATGCAAGACGTCGAGTTATGTCTTTGTCGTCTATCACAATTATTCATTACTCTATTCGGAGCAAATTTATTTCGAGGACATCAGTTGCTACTTGACTATGTTTGTTCCCTTTGTTTATTCCTACCACGTAATTTGTGTGTATTAAGAAGAGAATAATGTAAACATCCAAATTGGCATATTCTGCATCGTCAAAGAAGATTATATCACGGGCTCGGTGATTAAATTGCTTTTAAATTGAATGATGAGATATAATGGGATCCTTAAGGAGGCCCAAGTTTGTCTCAGTAAATAAATGGACTGAATTGAAGACGCCTGATACAGATTTCAGAGGCGCATTCAAAAAAATTATAAATTTTATGTCTGGCAATAATTAAATTCTGGGAATTATTACCTCAAGATCATCCCCCCTTCTCTTCACATGCATTTTAATGTCATGAATATCGGAAAGCTGACTTCCTTAACAATTATTAACAAAATAAGGCTAAGGATTCAAAATCGAGAATGGTTAGTGCAGTTGCTCCGTTCGAGTGATTTGTTATATTTTAATTCTTTTAGTGTCTAATCAAACATTTTTAGCAGCATTTTTTGTCCATTTAGAAATTTCGTTTCTCCTCAAAGGACAATTTTTGTACCATTGTCTGGTACCTACTATGTTTGGTCTAGAATCGGTTGCAAGTTTTTCTTACGGGAAAAAAGATTCCAATAACATTTTTGACGTTGCCCATAGAGGGCGCTACTTTATAACCTATTGTTTCGATAAATTGACCCATAACTTTTTACCATGTACATCTAACGTCAAATCGGCTCCAAAATCTGAAAGACCAACCTTTTTTAAATAATAAATTTATTCTTGTCTCATTTTGATATTCCAGCCCATTTCCAAGAAAAAAACGACTTAATGCAGATAGTGTTTAAATTCCAAACTTGTTCTAATAGGCCGTTCCGCATTAAACAAAATATTATCTAGATAGCTGCGTTTTACAAACAGACAGTCGATAGTAATATGACATTAGTTTTAAAGTGTTCAGTGTTAACCCAATAGCTTTTTCATTAACTTTCTCCATAAATTTATCAAAAGTATTAAAAAATGCCGCGTCATAATGACTTTTCGAATAGTGATATGAGATATGATTTGTGTTTTTGCTCAAACCAATTTTAATGGGCTCGCTGCAGCCCGAAGGTATTCAGAGTTATATCCCCACCGAAGGCAACCAAATCATAAATTATAAATATAAATTTATTTTGTTAGCAGTACTTATAATAAGCGTTTCATTTCTAAGATTTAAACACTATCTGCATTAAGTCGTTTTTTTCTTGAAAATGGTCTGGAATATCAAAATGAGACAAGAATACATTTATTGTTTAAAAATGGTTGGTCTTTCAGATTTTGGAGCCAATTTGACGTTAGATGTACATGGTAAAACATTACGGGTAAATTTATCAAAGCAATAGGTTATAAGTAGCGCCCTCTATATGGGCAATGTCAAAAATGTTATTGGAATCTTTTTTCCCGTAAGAAAAACCAAAGGATTGCAAATTTTCAAGTCGACAACCTAAGAAATTTCGGTTTTACTAGGTACTGTAAAATTTTAGCAAAAGCTAGGAACCGTTTTATCAGTGTAATACCGCTGTCATTGGTTGAATTTCATATTTCTCGAAATTTGATTGGTTGTTAGCGTATAGCAGGAGATAATCACTACTAACATTTCTGGAATCTTACGCCTAGGGCACAATCTTTGATGCAGTTATGCTATAATACGACTTTTTGGGAAATTTACCAAATTATGTGGTATACTGGAAGTATTGTATAAAAAATAATTTTACTAACTCGCGCACGTAGCTATAAGAAACATCGAAACGTTGTCTT
This sequence comes from Xestobium rufovillosum, assembly GCA_963966045.1. Taxonomy (NCBI): domain Eukaryota; kingdom Metazoa; phylum Arthropoda; class Insecta; order Coleoptera; family Ptinidae; genus Xestobium; species Xestobium rufovillosum. Next base: position 43,938,599 of record OZ014492.1, read on the forward strand.
TATGAACCTATTGTCCAAGAAATAATATTATACGACCCTACTCTATTGTTCAGGAAAAACATCAATTTTTGGCATCCACGGTTAACGCTTACATATATTTTTCCATTCAATGATTTTTTGTAATTGTTTTCACTATGCTTGCAAAGTTTTTAGTTAACATTGCATCTTTCCACTCAGAAGAGAAATATGCATATAAATGTTAGTGTTTCTTACCCCCTTTAGCTGTGTAATCTTTGTAGACAAGTTATTCGATTAGCATACCTGGTTGAGTGCTGAAAACAGCCTCACTTTTCATTCAGTGTCCTAAATGACCTACTAATTTAATATTCAAGTCGAGATTTATTGAACGCGAGGTTATTTCGAGTGCCAAACGTCATTTGCTAACGCTAATGGCTTGCTCGTTTATAGAAATCGCATTTTCAAAAATAAGTATTGGCATAGTTCGTCATAACAAGCTCCACTTACATTTTATCGTTTTAGCTAATCGTTGGGCACTTAACAGAATATTTTTAAATGCAACATTTTTGTTTTATTTTAATTTTCTGTTATATTTGCTGGATAGTTTGTTATCTGTTTGCAACGCTCTTGCTTCTACCCTCTACATATCGGTCTGCTTCAGTCCCAACATGTCCTTCTTGATCCTCCAATTGCCATACTCCAATATATTCAGAATTTGACATTTAACAGGATATTAGCACGTTCGTAGCTACGAATTTAACGTTTCTATAGTCGCCAATGTATAAGACGATCCATATTTCATATCCCAATTTCGTTCGTGAAACCCTGAAAGATTAAACTCGCAGTTTGTAAAGTATTTCCATGCGAAATATCCTTTATGTATTACAGACCACGTGAGCTTTTAATTAAACTCTATAATCCGGCCGTATTTTAAGCTAGGACGTTTTGTTCAATGTGTACTGTGCCCCTATCCGTTCTTCCTTCTCCTAGCGGTCTCCACTTATCCCTGGAGTTAATATGCATAAGTCGACACTAAATCAACATAAGAAAATTTCATTAACCGCTTTGCCTCGCGGAGTTTCGAATCTGTACCGTGGGAGGGCAACTAATATCTTGCACCGCAGTTGTAAATTTACCCGCGTATTACTTGCGGCAAGACGATCAACGAATTAAAAAATAAATGTAAAATTTCACGACTTTCGAGATTCGACGTGAAGTAGAAAAGATGGCTGAAAAGAAGCTTAGCTTATCTTCATCGCGAAACTGCTTGGACGCGTAGGTCTAATATTTTGCGTTGCCGTTCTCGAATTACTTATAAAAACTTATAGTCACAATTTCTGGTGTGCTCTGACTCACGAACTTCAAAGCAAATCATTGAAGCTTCTTCGTATTACGACGTTTCCCATGCTCCATACGCCGCTGAATCCACCATCACCGGGCAGGATAGTTTAAGTAGGCCCCTAACCCTTTTTATTCTTATTTTTTCCAGTTACAAATTAGATATCTACTATTCCATTTGTCAGTAACGACCTGTACTTATTTGTATCTGCAATACGATATAACCAAACGCTCACTTTTCTTCGCAAAACCTATAGAATCACTAGAAGTATGCACTTCACCCTCACCCCTTTTTATACCACCACTTGACACAGCACGGGATGTTTCAACCGATATGGTATGTACTTGCAAGTGGTCTGTAAATACAAGCTACAATAGGTACTTGGAAATAAAGTAAAATAGAGCTAGCGTAGTAATGGAAACAATAAGGAGAACCGCTGGATGGACAGAGAAAAGTAATACGTTCAATAGATTTTATAGTCGCCCCTTATGTCGCGATCGCATCACTATTGCGAAGGGAGTAATCACATGTTGATTTATGAACGAAGTGTCTTATGTCAATTAGTTTTATTGTTTAACTGGAAAATAAAGTTTTGTTGCTTGATCTAGATAGTCTTGCTTTAAACATTTACAAGTAATTCGAGAACGGCAATACGAAATATGAAATAATCGTCGTAGGTACAGACGATCGGTGTGCAACTTATGCGCAACTGACCCGTCACCTGGAAATGGTTTAATTGTTTAATACCCACTTTCTAGAACCTTGTTGTTAATTTATTGTTATCAAAACTTAATGACGAAAAACGTTGTTTTAGATATGCAATAAGCAACGTTAGTCGCAATTTCACACTATTTATTCCATTAGTTTGATGTAATTTCTTATCTTCTTGATGTATCTGCAGCTTTTAAGTGAAACTTCAACTCTTCAGCACTTCAACGTTATTAGAGGAATGAACTGACCACAGATTAGACTTACGCTTGCCTGAGAGAAACAGCGCGAAGCATGAGACAGAACGTGGCTAAAGAGTGGGGTGGCGTTACGAGAAATGAAACGTTCTGGTCTCGCTTCACTGACGCTTGCCTGAGAGAAAGAGCACGAAGCATGAGAGAGAGTGGGGCGTTCGATATTCTCCTTCTCCTCTGCCCGTCTTCTCAGACTGCTCCCCTCCATTCGTTTGACTTTTCGTGACGCTCGCATTTGCCAACAAAGGAACTTACACTACCGGGACAAAAGAAGTTTCACTTCAAAAAAGTTTCCGATAATGCATCAAAAAAGTCTCTCGCCACATCCACTGAGCCCTAAATAGCAAGACTGTATCTCGGTGGATATCCGATCTATTTTTATTTTATATAAAAATATGAAACAACAAGCTATTTGCTGGAGTCACAGAAATAGATACAGACTTCCGGGAGAACATAAAAATATAACGAATATTTTTCCAAACTGTTTTGTTGGCTTTAATTCATTTTGTTGGCAAAAATAAAATATAAACATAATTTAGGAGTGGAAAGAAAATGAAAATATCTGGTAATGATGACGTTGACCTGTATAGTTGGACTTTTTTATGGTACATAAGCCTGTTTTTTATAGTCTAAACAAATTACCGCGCCCTCAATGCAGACTTTTTGTGATTCACGTTAAAGTTTTCAAACACAAAAACTGGCCCAGATGTTTAAACAGATTTTCAACACAAAAATAAAAGTTCCGAGGTCTAGCATTATTGTGGTGTAAAACAATGTTTCGTAAAAAACAATTTTCCTTACAAAAACTTTCTAGAAAGAAAACAGACGTATTTCCCACAATAATTTATCTTCTAAGAAGTATTATGACGACTTTCAGGAGAGCCGCTCTAAATGTGAATTATCAATTAATGACACGTTTCCCGAGTGTGATCGAAACTTTTGAGGCACCCAAATAAATAATGTAGGTGCTCCAACGTCATTACCAATTCTGACGGAGTTCATCGTAAAATTTGACGACGCGTCGTTATAAATCTTCGCTATTCTCAAACTTTCCATAACATCATTATAATAGTCCGAGCCCCTTGCTCCTCGTCGGACACATGTTCCGATTAATCTCTCCTCAATAAGTGCACCGGCGTGTCCTTCGACACCTACATGTGGCGCGTACATGCATATTTTCTCATTAAACATGCCCCTGTCTCCAGAAATAGTTCGACGGCCATTCAACGGCACGGCAGAACTCGAAACAACACCTGGTTTTATAAATATTAATATTTCGGCCAAAATAGCAACTGTGATGTTTACGAAAGTCTAATTGCTCCACGTTACCCTGAACAAATGGACCCTACAGACGCTACAAATTAGCTTTTTTCCAAGAAAAGTGGACTGTCATTAGATGCCCACTTTCTGAACTCAAATCCTGCCTTTTTAACAATGGTGGTAACTTCTTCGCGAATTTTGATGGTTTGTTCTTTATTGTTGGATCCAGACGCGCGCTGTGCCGACCCTTTCGACATTACATTTTGGTATACAATAGATCACCCCCGGGGGGCTAAATGTGAATGTAGGTCAGACGTTCTTGCATTTCACTTTTCAACTGCGGTTTTACATTTGCCATAGAACGTTACACGGGGGTTGCAAAACACCCTTAAAAAGTACGTTAATATGCTTTGCTCTTCCGCGTCAGATGACTTACAGCGAGCTCATTTTTGAGGTAAAGAAATTAAACTTTTATTTTCTAGGTGATGGTGCAGCTGCCTCGGACGCTTCTTCTTTTCACCGTAACTCTGACCGTCGTTGGTACCTCACTGGGCTGTCCACACGGGCAGTACCTCAACGAAAACCTCCAAACGTGTGTGAACTGTTCCGTTTGCGATAACGACAAGGGTTTGGTTGTCTTACGGCCTTGTGAGGTCCATCGTGACGTAATATGTACCCCAATCAACGACCTTCTCAGTTACATCAACCCGGACGGCCATCGTCGGCGGCACGATCACAAGCACCACCAACAAAAGAAGCAGAAAGAAGAGATAGTGTGGAGATACGGTGATGATGTGACGAGTGCTAATAGTGCGGAAAGGGTCGGAGACAGTAATACAGGGGGTAGTGAACTTTTGGACTCGGTTACTAGTACGGAAGTGCCGTTTAACGGGACGGAAGCTTTGGTTTGGGACTGGCAGGCCATCGCTTTGACTCTTGCAGTTTTTGCTTGCATCCTGTTTTTTCTAGTTATAACGCTTTACTCTTTGCATCAAGCCAAGCAGTGGAGGAGGCTGAAGGAGAATTTTGATGCTGGTAAGTTTCCATATACATATTTCCTTTCGGTGGAATCTTCATTTTTTGATCAGATACATCTTCAATGTCGTCAAATGAAGAATCCACGATTCATTTATCGAATGGACGCCACATTTTAAATTTTTAAAGCATTGAAATATAGAATGTAACACACCTAGTAGAACTCTTTAGAAGTGATTACTTGTTTCCCAATAATGTCATATCAAACTATATCGGAATCGACTATTCGAGGATGTGCGCCGGAGGGTTTGAAAAACTACTAAAACAATGAGATTGATCTTGAAGTTTTCTCTCATTATTTTCCCTTAATTACGTAAATATTGGTAGAAACAACTGAGGAACTTCAAAGCGACCGTTTAAACCGTGGCTTTTATTGAAATAAAAATACACTTTACGGTCTTCAAATAAATAACGGGCCTTTTTAACGCTGCTACGAACTTTGTAAATACTTGTAGATTTTACCTGTCTGTTTGTACATAACACACAGGGCTCTTTCTCAATTCAACATAAATTTCGCGTTAGCCTTGCTCAACCCAGAATATCTAAAAATAACGATGTAGTTTTTCTTGTACTCCACTTATTTTCTTGTCACCAACAGACTTTCGGAACTCGTTTTCTAGAATATCGAGATCAGTTGGGGAAAGTTGAACAGCATTGTATTATACTTATGTAAACTTTTTTATTATTGTCTAGCAATTAAAGATGTGCCTAAAAACAGTATTAATTTGAGCCCATAATACTTGTTCGGTAGGTAGGTACCTTCACAAATCCGGATGGCAGTTTTGTACTACTTAATGGGTAGATATTTTCAATAAAAAGTTATAAAATCAGAAAAACAATAAAAGCACTAATTCCGCGAACTTCCTGAAACAAGGCTCTGACGATTGGATTAAGACCTAAGTCTGACTGTTTGCTAGCCCTGACTTAGCGATTATCTACTAACCATGACTAGCAGCTCACTACTTCGAGGGTTTTACAATGTCCCATACATGACTAGGTACTAACCCTAGTCTTCTAGAAATTATTGCTTTCGACTAGCCCAAACATGGTTATGTCCTAATTCTGACTATCTCCTAGCCCCGACTAAGTGGTTATCTGCCCAAAGGCCGGGCAGAAAACGTTGATGATGGCTTGAGCTAAACTAATCGATAAAAATATTTTTTGCAAATTTACATGCATTTTCGTCTATTTTCGGACGATCCCCAAAACGTACGGCGGTATTGGATAGGGTGGTTAAGGTCAGGATTGCCTAAAGCTGCACCCACTCACCCACACTTAAGTATAAAGATGATTAAATATATTGTTTGAAGCAAATCATTGATGAGGAGGAAGACGGTAACAATATAAATCAAGCAACTGGTTTAAAAATACATTTGGAAGATTCAAAGTTATTATAATATATAGGAAGTTGCCTAATGCCCGTAAAGCGCTGTAGTACCGCGTGAAGTACGAGTGGGGGAAGCAAGTGACGTCAGCGTCGGACCTCAGTCGCTCTCCGCAAGCATACTTGTACAGACGTCTGCATGTGATTCCCGATTCCCACGCTTTATGCATGGCTTTGATGGCATAAATTTATGTATAACCTGCATTGTTATAAAGTTTCATCGTTCTGCAGGGTGTAAGTAAAGGTTATTCTAATATTGTAGAGTAATTTAGATGTTTGAATTAGCAATATTAACCTAATAGTTAAATTTAGATTGAAAATGAAATCGCCCTCGATGCCGTTCATTTTTAACTGGAGATGATTAAAATAACAGTATACCTACTAAAAACTAAAATCCACATCCAGTATGTTATTTTCAGAAATAAATACATACACCCATACTCCGACTAATTCCAAACAAAGTAAAAAGTTGAAAAAAGTATCGCATAACTTGAAATGTAGTAGGCAGTATAGATATAGATAACATTATGTACAGTTATTTGAATAAAAATACCTACTTCTAAACACTTTCTACTCGCCGATGTGTTTTTGAAAGCAAAACTAAGTATATACCTACCTAATACCTACCTGCCACTCGAATAAATACGTACCTACTTGCCTAATATCATTCCCGAGACTAATCTGGAAGTGTCTATTAGGTACGTAAGTACTGAATTTTGTGCATTCATTGATTAATCACTCATTATGGCGAAGAAAGTGTACGTACCTACTGAAACAGATGTTCACCGAAATTTAGTTTTTGGGTTAATAATAAATATTATTTTATACCTAACGATGATTATTTTATTCCACCGTTCTATACGCTCCGCTTATCGGCTAATGTACGGCAGGAAATCGTTGATTTTTTCGTAAATTTTAGTCATATTTCTCGTTACTGAACAATTTGTCGTGTAATATAAATCGGGTCGTTTTTTTTCTAGTTACGAGAAAACTGATTCATCCGTTCGGTAAGATGATTGATGGAGCAATCTTATGTTTAGCAATTTTGTAGTTTAATATAGAGGGTTGGGGACGATTTAACAAGGGGTGCTCACACGGAATACCCAGGCAAGTAGGAGGATGTTGATAAAATAATATTGTCAAATGAAATTGTTTTTTTTTGATATTCCATTATATTTTGTAGGTACCTAGTAGTTGTTTTTACGTGACCATAGGTATAGAATAGGCCGGCAGTAGGAAGTTGTATGTTTAATAAACAGTAATAAAACTAAACTGTTATGTTAACCGAGTATACAATAGGTAGTGTTCTATCCCTACGTTCTATAAGTGTAGAAATTTGTTCGAAGTTGTTTGGCGAATCTTCTTGAAAAGGAAATTGGATTACTTTGAGAACAAAAAACGCTTCAGCTCACTTAAAATGTCACACCGCGGAACCCAAAACGTTACAATATAATCTTACCATCGGACATGTTCTTAAAAACACATAAATAAAGTATAACAGCTTAGGTATGTTACGTAACACTAAAATCTTTTATAATCTCGGTAACATTAAACGGGCGTTCCTCAATTGGGGGAGATATATTTCTGGTGAAGAAGTACATATTTAGGGTGTAACCGAATCTTCCACTCCCCCACTAATTGATGACAATTCAAAGTCAATAAAAACCCAATTATAACCCTACCGGAGTTGTGAATATTTTAAAGGGGAGGGCGCTGCAAACCAGGAAGCAATATTCTTGGCATGTGCAGTGATTTGTAGCCATAATTCGAGCCCTGACATAACTTTGCGTTTCTCATGGTAACCTCTCCAACATGACTTGCTCCGTGAGCCTTTTTGAGATAGCAGTCCAATACTCTTCGTAGAGATTCTTGAAGACGGTAAAATATCTAGAATTGATCCTAGCATCGTCGTTCGTCCATTCCCAATGAACAATTTTCAAGCGTCTTGTAGCCTTGTAGGCAGATCTTCTTCACGAGGATGAATTAATACATCCCCGTCGGTGTGTAGGCCCCTGATTGAATGCAAGCCATCCCTCTTCTGATGGACCTCCCACTCCACAGAATATTTTGCAACTAATCAAGTCATCAAATAAACACTAACACATGTGCAACACAATTTTGCATCATCCATTATTCGCAGAGCGCTAATTTAACGTATCTAAAATTTATACAGTATGCAAATGTAACAATTATACTGATGTTCCCGACATCCATTTGCGGTCTGCCGTAAACCGCAGCTCGGTCGTGTTTCGAGTTAAAAAGAACATTACAAATAAGCTGCTAGATCGGCTAGAAGCTAAAGGATTAATGGCTTTTACTGTTCCCTTTTTATTCCTCTTCGTTTCAACTAATTTGAAATGGTAAGGTGGGATTAAAGTGTTCTTTCTAACCCTGCTCACACCCAAGCAGTGGATTGAATTGAATTTATCGCGAGTGCAAAGTAGAAAATATTTAAAACTGGCCAGATTCTATTACATACATAATACCGTTATTGCAAGAGTGTTTTTGATGTACTCTTACTATAGTAGAAACATTGAAACAACCAATTATTTGAAACCTAAATGCCCATTTTATTTTGTAATGTAATCTCCAATTCGATTTTCTTTAGTGAGCGATTCATTAATCCGAATCGATTGTGCTTTACCCCACTTTGCCACTGAGGGTCCACATCCTTGACTGTGAAGTCCCTTCTCGTTCTTCGGGCCCTCATTACCTCGTTCTTCTTCAGACGCGAAATGAATCTTACGATGGTACCCCTCGCACCATTTCCGACGACGTTTCACCCAAGTCGATGGTAAGCATCGACATTCCCGGCATCAAACGGCACATTCAAGGCCTTGAAGATCCAGAAAAGCCGCACGGAGAATATTGCCATCACGAAACGCACCTCCAAGAACCTGGTAATACTCCGGTAGGCAAACATTCAAGATGGCATTGTTCTGAACAATTTTCAACCGGATAATTCAAACATTTCTTTTCACACATTTCTTGTCACACTTTTTCAGATCGAATTTGTTCTTTAAAACACGAAAATCTAAAACTCAAACCGATTTTACAGAGTTACTGCATAACGCACTAAAAAGAAATTTATAACCAACTCATTGAAATTATGGCAAGAAATAATTTAGGCATCCACTATTCCACTTCTGCATGTAAGCTGCATAAGGAAATTAAGTATCATCCCTGATATAGTAGCTTGGCATCCGTAGAGATTCATAAATCACAAAAAAGAGAGCAAAATGTGTGTAATCCCCTTATCTTGTTGGCCATAATAACTGTAACTGTTATTGCCATTTGCACTCGGCGGACACTTGGCCATAAACGAACATATCATGAAGCAATCTCATTTTCTCTTTCCGAGAAAACGCCATTTGCCTTAACAATCGCCTGTATATGGGAGTTTGTATTACAAGTCTCAGTAAAAACCTTCACTCCTTGTAGAGGAATATTACGGGCGTCTTTTCAAATTGTTCGATGATGACATGATAGAGCGATACACAAGATGCACAAAAATTCGAAGGTTTCAAATTTTTTGTTGCCACTTTGTTAAATTGACAACCGTTAACATGGGACATTTGCATCATTCTTATCCCTTCATGATATCTACCTCGACATCTTTTCCTCTGTTCGTTACTTTCATCTAACATGTCTTCGAAAGACCTACCCAGCCCTACATGAGCAACGAACCAGGTTTCATCGATTGGAATCTTCCTGATTAAAAATGTCCATACCTACACCTAATTCCGAATTGTTTGTTGGTTCTTCTAAAAGGTCTAATGCCCTGACCTGCTGCAGTAAACGGGAAGTCGTTCCAAAGATAAATTTGCAAATTCAATCGGTACCTTAACCATAAAAGCACAACTACTATCCAATCCACTACGTACGACCACTCATTACCAAACTAGTCTCCGAATTTGAATATTAAAATTCGACGAGCGATCTTTCTATATGCGATTAATTTATAGTTATTCTCTATTAACGACCAAACAAAATCGCATTCTTCATATTCGACACTCGTTGTCGGTGTATGACCATTTAAATTCTGAGCACGATGGGACGCATGCACACTGCGTTATTGTACTTTTACGATGCATTTTTCGTTACTTAGCTTGCACTGTGAAAGCCCGTCGATATCAGTAAACGCTTTATTAAACCTCTAGTAGACGCAGACGATCAAGGAGCGATAATTTATTTTTAATTGGCGTATGTGATGAATAGCCTCGTGCAATATACATAAGTGTACTTCTTTGAATTTAATCAGGGTCAACTTTATTTAACAAGGCCATGGCCTGCAAAACTGAAATACTATTGCCCAGGATCCGCTAAACGTGACGCCTATAAGCACCTGCACCTGCTTGATTATCTTCCCCCTTTCTATAAAATGAATATGTTTAATCATATTTGCTTTAAGGTGCGTGCTGATACCAATTCTGTCTAATGAATTGGTTTTGGCGTCCGTCTGACTGGCATTTTATCCCTATTTAGCCCCAGAATTCAGCAGTACTTTCAGGTGACAGTTATTGGTATATATTGCCCTATTACATTTCCCTATCAATTTCCTAGTCACCCTTTATTGCCTCACTTCTGCTTGTTAAAGATGCATTTATGTGATTAACACACGCAAAATTTGTATTAATCATACTAAAAGATGACTGTCACAATGTTTCACAATGTGGCCCCGTTACACTCGGAAGCAACTCATAATACACGACCCCTTCTTCGTCCCACTAGATGCACAACATCAGCTTACGTGGATGGATACCAGCTTTGGCTCAGGTGGTTGCCTTTCTGTTAAGACTAAGCCATTCTTTTCTGTTCTTGATGTTGACGTAAAGACACCATTTTTCGTCACCAGTAGCAATCTAGAACAAAAGCGGTCGATGTTGTCTGACGCGGATCATCATGAATTAAAGCGTTCAAACGATTTTCGTCAAAGTCGGATGGTCTTCCTGTAAACAGCACACGTGGTTCTATCGGCATCCGATGCCTTAACTCTTCTGTCATAAATACCCGTTCTTTTCTACTTGACATTCCATTTTTTTTGCCTCTCCAGGGCATCTTCGTCATAGGACTAGCACCACATTTCAAACGCTTCTAATTTTTTCCTATCCACATTGAACTACTTTTGCACGACCTCGTATCTTATAATTTTTACACAAGTAAGAAATTTATGTTGCGGTTTGCTCTGCGAACCTTCGATTTGTTTCGCCAACAATAGAGCAACTTTTATAATACATTCAGCGTCATTTAATAATCTATAATTAGTGTCTCACCGTGAAAATAAAATTTGTTAGAAATAAATCGGGGAACGAGCACCTTCCTGGGGCCTCGAGATGTTATGGGTTAGAGACGCGTTCGCGATAAGAGCCAGGCAACGGCACACGCGGCGGGAAGACGGGAAAAGGACTTGCTTTTGAGATATCGAATGAATGAGATGTAATTTTTGCCACGGAGAATAAAGTTTATAATTTGTGTTTAGTACTTTTCGCGTAAAACTATAATAATTAACATCAGAAGTGGGATAAAGTACCCAGTATTGGTTCGTGGTGGTAGTGTTGCTCTTGGTTGTGAGTGAAAAAAAAACCTGTGAAAAAGGACCCCAGTGCGAAATGCCCAGGTCTAGTGATCGCAGGGGTGAGAGTCGACGATCTCATCGATCACAGGATGAGATGGGATGAGGGTCCCGAGTGGTGTGCGTGGTAGAAGTAGAAAATCAGAGACTTCAGGGAGTAGTGGAAAAAACGGAGAGCAGAGAAGGCAAGAGGAGAATGTCAGGCAAAAAGGGTTGTTCGACGTTCTGATCGCACTTCGGAACGAGGAGAGAGAAGCCGGAGTCGATGGTACTCCAGGTCCGGGTCGGAAAGGCGAAAGCGGAGTCGGACTCGAGAGCGCTCCAGGTCTAAGAGAAGCGATCTCAGCGAAACAGTTATCTACGGGGAGGCGATTGCTGAAAGTATGGGTAAGGTAGTGAAGGAACTTATGGTAAGGGAAGGTGACCAACAGGTAAGCGATAATTATGCAGATTGTGCAGCCCAAATCTTACAACAATAAACTTATGTTCAGATTTTCAGATTGCGAACGCGCACAAATAAGGTAAATTACTTAGAAAACGGAATTATACCAGAATCACAGTCAACTAATGTAAATCGTGTTTTACTTGTAGCGAAGAAAAATGAAAAAAATTATGCGTAGACTATAAAGTCCTCAATAAAATTACTGATAACGGCTTGCGTTGGTTCGTACCGAAATTAGCACCATTCCAGGTTGTCCGTACGTGTCATGAGGATATGGGACACCTTTTTAAAGACATACGAACTTTTGACAAGTAAATACTGGTTCAAGCGAATGCGTCGCTTTGTTTCGAAATATGTAAAAAATTGTTTGAATGTATCTATTTTAAGTCCCCAGCCGGAAGGAAGCCCGGTTACCTTAACCCAATACCAAAGAAACCCGAACCCTTCCATACAATTCATATTGATCATCTCGGTCCCTTTAATAAAACTCAACAGGGTAATACTCAAGTATTAGCTATAGTTGACGAGTTAACTAAATTTGTAGTTCTATACCCGGGGAAAGACACAAAGAGTAAACATGTTATTGATTATTTACAAGACTTGATAAAAACTTTTGGTGTTCCTAAACGTATTATTTCTGATAAAGGTCGAGCATTTGATTCAAAGGAAATTTAAGAATTTCTTGCGTGAGAAGGGCACGACTCATCATTTGAACGCCGTTGGCTTGCCCCAGGGAAATGGGCAGGTCGAGAGACACAATCGCAACATACTGGAGTCCCTAGCAACCATGGGGGCTGATTTGGATGATGATCATGGATAAAAGCCTGATGGGTATATTTTGTAAATGACGATTAGGCAGATAAAAAAAAGCAGGAAATGCAGAGAAAAAAAAAGCAGGAAATGCAGATAAAAAAAAGCAGGAAATGCAGATTAAAAAAAAAGGAAATGCAGATAAAAAAAGCAGGAAATGCAGATAAAAAAAAAACAGGAAATGCAGATAAAGAAAAAAACAGGAAATGCAGATAAAAAAGCAGGAAATGCAGATAAAAAAAAACAGGAAATGCAGAGAGAAAAAAAACAGGAAATGCAGAGAGAGGGAAAAAACAGGAAATGCATATAAAAAAACAGGAAATGCAGAGAGAGAGGAAAAAAAAGCAGGAAATGTAGATAAAAAAAAAAACAGGAAATGCAGAGAGAAAAAAAGCAGGAAATTCAGATAAAAAAAGCAGGAAATGCAGATACAAAAAAAAGCAGGAAATGCAGATTAAAAAAAAACAGAGAGAAAGGTAAAAAAAATTGGAATCTTGCCTGAATTGATCTCTCAGGCAGAGACATCCATAGTTCTAAGGGGTTTGACGAACTGATCATTCGGGCCCGAGGACACAATGAATCAGGAATCAGCTAACCCTGTATCTAAGCAGATCCGTGTGTTGATTCATTGGTCCATAGTTAAGTTAGCATAAGTTATACTATAGAATTTCGATCCATGAGTATATCGGAAGTGCACTTCGCCGATGTTCATAAAAACAACAACAATGCCGTAGTTTACTCATGTAACATGTTTGGTTTCCAGTGAGAATTTCCCCTAGTGGCAGTATTGGTCAAGCGCGGACGCTTGGAACGTCAGGAAAGGCCGTGTTAGAAATAAATCGGGGAACGAGCACCTTCCTGGGGCCTCGAGATGTTATGGGTTAGAGACGCGTTCGCGATAAGAGCCAGGCAACGGCACACGCGGCGGGAAGACGGGAAAAGGACTTGCTTTTGAGATATCGAATGAATGAGATGTAATTTTTGCCACGGAGAATAAAGTTTATAATTTGTGTTTAGTACTTTTCGCGTAAAACTATAATAATTAACAAATTAGAATTCAGCTGACTGTAAGTCAATATGACTTCTTTGTTTTGTTGAGATTGAAAATCGATTAGTTACGTAGAATTACGATTCTGGAAAATATCGCTAAATGCATGTAGAAACTTTGTATATACCGGCAAAATCGTATATACCGGCAAAATCGTTTGTACCTGGTTATTTGCATATAACAAAAAGATCAACTGGTCTGTGGCTGTTGTAGCGCCAATATTGGGACGTGTCGATAGTAGATAGCATAATTTATGAGATATTATTATCGTATACTACAATTTCCGATCCATGCCTTTTGTCATTCACCGCACGGACGTGGCTGTAGCCTCGCCGGTGAGGAAGTGACGCTACTGTCATCTTTGAAAACATCACTAGTTTATTGTAGAAGAGGACTTACTGCTTACATTGCACCTGGTCACCCGGCTTATTTTAATGTTATTATAATACAGAAGGATAGAGAAAAGTTGGGAGTGATGGAGGAAGAAAAACATTTAACAGTTTTTACAAGCAATTAAAAATAACGTAGGGTCCCAAGATCAGATTTCGCATGTTCTGGATCTGGTTTGCCCAAATATCAAGTTTCAGCACTAATTTTACTAATAGTTCTCAACTCAAACAGACCCGCCTATTACGAAACTAGATCTACTAAACATTTTGCGAAATCTGATGGAGGATTTCCTAATGTTTTATTGTAGTTTATCGAAATTAGATTTTAAAACACGTTTACGACAGGTAGTGTAATCGATACTAAAATGTTATTTGTTTATGTTACTAGTATCTCTCTATGTGTTAGTTCGTTATAATTGGATCTTGGCCAAAATTTATAGGTAAATGTAATGTAATTTTACAGTGTATGTATATTATTATTATAATCTTTGGTTTAGCAGGGAATGCAAAACCAAAACATTTAATTGAAAGGTACAAATTTTACTTATCTTTTATACATTCTAAAAATTCTAATAACTAAATGTGAGATAAGGGCCTAATGAGATTTCTACTTGTTACCAAAACAACTTTGCAATAAAACTGGCTCGTAGAGTGAAATTTTTATGTTAATGCATCCAATGATACGATTAACCCAAAAATAAACGTTTACTATCAATTAGTCCGATCTATTTTTTTATTGTTTACACGAAACGTTATAATAGTAGACATTTACTATGCCCCTATGCAGTTGGCTGCCAGCCAATTACATAAACAAATGAGTAATCCCGTTTTTTTTACCGAGAGTTCAATACGTAAACACAGACAAACTCCTGGGGGTCCCCAGAAATCTTTTATTGATATTGATAAACTTATTGTTGCTTTCTTTAAAAACTATTAATACCACCAGCATTTTATATAATTTTTATCATGCATGACTGATAAGTAGTAAAACCTTTGTGAGGGTAGCAATATAGTTGTAAATTGTTTGAATACATTGTAGGTTATCTACGTCAGGGTTGCAGTATCAGTAAGAGATTTCTCTTATCTCATGCTGCTCTGCCAAGCAGACTGCAGAATTGCTGGGGACGAGCCAGACCGTTATTTTCTCGAAAACTTCAGATTTTGTCGGAATTGATATTCGACTCCCCAGAGTATACCATAGTGCAGGAAATAGAAATTCATCAAAATATGCTCGACCAGTTGTTGCATTCAGTGGTGTAAGTTTGGGGAGTATGCGGATGGCGCACCGGATCTTCATGTCTTTCCTGAATTACTAACGAACTAACCACTAGAGAAGAAGTAACTGTAAAGGAGCATTACTTGAAAAAGGATCGGATATGTAAATATACCACATGTGTTTCTCAAATATAAGACGCATTTGTCCCATTGCTTCAGAAATAACATATTTACCAGCCTTTCTTTTCGGCATAATATACACAAATTTTTACAACGATGTTATCATACGACCCTTTCGTTACACCCAACAAATGGATTTCCCAGTCCTGCGTTGAACTACGGAAATGCCGACTATTACCTACCGTTTAAACCAAAATTAGGTGTTGCGAAATAGTACGACAAAAAAATACCAATGTTGCAAAAAGAAACTATTAGGCCAATAACGCGATTAAAGGGCCACGAAACCAGAGTTTACTGTTTTTAAGTGTGTCGTAGAATTAAGGCAGTTGAATTTAGATTCTTAAAGAAATCGGTCGAAATTTATTTAAACTATCGAAGCATAATCAATGATTAAACGAACTTACCCTAAATGGCCGATAATGGGACCTGCACTTCAAGGTCGATGAAGCTCAACCGTAAGCAGCAACGGGAGCGCCGCGAGTGACGCTTATATATTATAGATCTTATATATTATAGATCTTCTCTGGCTATACCTAACGGCACAATTGTATCTTACTCGAATGGTTGTAGTTATACTGGTAGATTAGGGAATTAACCATCTTCCGTTTATTACGATTTATTCAGTGGCGGCTCGTGGGTCAACAACCAGGGGGTCGTTTTGATTTTGGAACTTATAATGCCATAACGTAGTCATAAAATTATTGGAAATTCTCAGTGTAAATATATACGAGTAATACCAATAAATTTAATTATATTTGTTACTCCGATTTTTCTTTAAAAGCAGAAATATCTGTAATCCGGACCTGTTTTCTTGCTTGTTTACATTACAATTACAAGGATTCACTGTTTACGTATCACAAATTAATGCATTGTAAAGTAATCCGGAGGTAAGGCCAAATATCTTGCAACCTGCTATACACATCTTCAAAAATATAAGAAAGGGGCTATACGCGCCGTATCTATATTGTTAAAGTAAAGTATACCTTAAACATGGCTATATTTGAAGTCAATTCTGCTCTCCTTCAGTTCTGCAAAATGGTCTATGAGTAGCGGAAGAAACATGCTTTTTAATTTTGTCTTTTAAATATTGGTTACTCCATGTTTAGCCCATATAACATCATTAGAAAATAATAAGCACGGATAGCAAAAAACGCATTTTCACACTACATCCACAAATCCAGTCGCACAAATCTTTACCTCGATCCTTTATTGTTTGCTTCGAATTCAATTTTGGTTTCGGTCGCCCACTTTCCCTTTTTTTAAGCCGGCGTTCATAATTTAATGTTCCAGCTGGCTTTAAGGCAAATAACTCCTCAACAGCACTCATTTTGTTTTGCTAAAAGCAAAATTTCACAACAATTACAATTCACAACCCCAACTATAAACACTTCCGCCCACTGTCTGAGAAGAACTGAGCACTGAATACTGAAGAAATGATCAACTTGATTTTGCGCAGTTGTCATCGGGGCACTGACCGTATTAGAGATATAGCAGTAAAAGGTGACTCTCACTTTCACTCAAGAATTAGCTATCTGCTGTCACAGTTCTTCTTTACGTGCATTTCTCCATAAGCCATATGTGCAGGGCCAATTTGCTGCGAATGTAGACCGCTGAGGATTTTAAAATTTGAGACTGTTAGACAAAAAATATTTTTATTAAAATTATGGTTTTGATTAGAATATTGTCAGCACGATGTCGCTCAGGCAACCCCAAGTCCTTCAAGTGCTTCTCCGAAAACAAACTAATTTTAGCCCAAGAAATTTACCTGTTTAATCAATCAAATTTTGGAAACTTGGCAAGAACCATCTGGCGAATTTTCCGACGAAAACTGCGTCTTCTTCCGCAACTGATCGATCATTTCTGTATCTGGTGCGTTTACTTTTTAGTAAACTTCCTTTTTTTGAACGTTAATTATGGCAGATAATGTAAACTCGCAGGTACATATTAAAAAAAGATTATGAACAGAAGCCGGGGTCGTCATAATTCATATTTGTTATTTTTAGTGGCAGCCCGTGCAGACGTTAACGAACATGTTTTTTTAATTTATAACAGATTCAACAAGCAGAACGTACTCGTACCGATTTGCAGCTGTGTCAATAATAATTGTGGATATATCGGAGACTTTTCGAATTTTGGATTTATTGACTTGTAGACTACATTTACTTTGAAGTTACAGGGAGCACATTAATTTATTATAGATTAAATAAACGCGAGAAAAAAATAGATTTATAGCCGTTTTTTTGACATCCTCTCGTTCCATTTCCTTCCGTTTCTACCGAATTCATCTTAAAACTATCTCTGATCAGAAATACGATTGCATTCGGCTTTTACATTTCGAGCACTTAGAGCGAAATTACGAGACCATTGTAAGTCATAAGCAGACATTGTTTCACAGTTGCGTAAGGAAGATTTCTATTTTTGATCTAAAAATTGCACATTAGAACTTGGGTTTGTTCTATTTCTGTATCCGAGTCCTGCATGTGTTGAATCTCTTGAATGCACAATCGGCATTCACTAACTTCTGCTTTTATGTAGAATCTGGCAACAAACTTTTCTTAATCAGCATTTACCAAAAAGAAGCCTCGGCATGTTCCCGGTTTGTTATGCGTTATGCTGTAGGTACAGGTAAGAAAGGTAAAAAGAACGTCTAAATTTCCCCTGAAATAAAAAAGGACACGATCTTGAAGCTCTTGAATGAACACCGCGGGAACAAAAATAAATCTCATTTACGTCGACAAAGGAAACGACGCCCCATCCTTTAATTGATAGGCCGTAAATAAGTCGGAGACATTCTCAAATGTACTCTACACCCTCGCCGTCGAAGCACTTAAGAACCTCATTCTGTTTTTAACAAAAAAATCAGGCAATATTTCACATTTCGTCGAGAACTTTTGCAGAGTTGTATATTAAATTTAAATGGAGGTTTAAACTTTAGTATTCGCCATGAAATAATGACAGAGTACAGAGAATGTTCAGAAGTGGGATGGCCACATTGTATTACTCAAATAAATCTCACGGTGGTAAATATTTTAGTTTATTATGCTCTAGAATGCCGGTAAAATATTCGAGGTGTTGAAGTAATGATGAGAACAGTGGAGTTAATAAAAGAATCCCGAGTGGGTGGTAGGCATAAAGCGATCTATGAACTATTGAAAATATGTTGAAAGCGTGAAGTATTTGCCAAGAAATTTTACGCTTCGCTGTTGGATAATGACTTATAATGTATGTTTTGAACTCCTAAGATTGTAGTGGATAATTCTGTCTTCCTACTGCCCTGCTAGTAAGTGGAACTACTTAAAAAAGCTTCTACGTTTTGTTATTTAAACGGGTCAACATAGTCTGGCAATATAAACACATCTACCCTCACTTTAATAATATTCCATTTTTAGAACTTTCAGGAACTTTCAGGGAACACCACTTCAAAAGGCTTGATCTTGTTAGATATACTAAAATAACTGTAGATAGTGGAATGAAAATTTTCGAAAGTAATCCGCTTTAGTCGTTGTGTCATCGATTAACTATACTATATGACCAAACTGAAGAATCAGAAGTGGGATAAAAATCTCAGACGTATGCATCTGTTCCATTCCCCTGTTTCCGCACACAATCTTGTATTTGATTATGCAAGAGAAGTACTCGATTGTTTACACAAAATATTACAGCACAGCACGTGCAATAAAATCGTGAAATCGTTAACGGAAACGGTAGTTCTTTCGCAGTTTCTTACTGACACGAGCACACATGCTGTACGCGAGTATAGAGAGAAGAAAAAAATACATGCCTTCACCAGATGTGTGTGGATGCGAAGGTTTTTTAAGCGCAGATTTGTTTGTTCAGTGGGGCAGGTAAAAAGTTGGATGAAGCAGTTTCGTAAATAAAGTGGGAGGATTTATTTCATACAGGTGGTTTGAAACATGCATAAACATATGACATTTTAGAATATTGTTCATGGTATAGAAGATTCTTTGGCTATTTCCACTAAAAACTTTATATTAGGAAATTTTCATTTTTTTGAATGTATAAAACTAACTGTATCCGACCAAAACTTTCCGAGAAAAGAATTATTAATGCCTATGTTGTGGCAGACTTATAAACCGGATTTATAATAATAATTTTATAGCCAGTTCCGTTTTGGTAATTTCGTGTAGCCAATCAAAATTCAGGCAACGCACCTGCGGTCGTTAATGGCGCGTGCTAATCGCTAATAAAACACAATCACGGGGGGCGAACGAGGAAATCTGAGATGTCCAGTTGCCAAGCAAAGTTAATTGTTAACGAACTCACCTACATCTTATATTATAATTTCTTACGGGGTAGGTTTCTGGCCCCTAGCACTGAAGCTCAAGCTTATTGTGCCCCCATACATGATTATCTCATAAGTTTGGTCCCCTCAAAAAATTTTAGGACAATACTTTTGGTTCTACAAACATAGCTCCAAAACTTCTATGTCTAGCTGCGCCAAGAGCCGGACATTCGCTTAGTATGTGATGAGGAGTTTCTTCCTCTTCTCCACACATCCTGCAATCAGGATTGTCCTTCACTCCAATAGTGGTAAGATGTCTCATAAGTGAACAGTGTCCCGTAAATAGTCCTACTGCCCATCTCAGCTGGTTCTTACCCAGTCGTATTAACTCTTCAGCTCTCTTGCTGGATGGTCCGCTATTCCGCTAATGAACATCCGCTATTGCCTCAGTCCAGGAGTCCCCATCCAGTAAGAGGTATGTTTTTGTCTTAATAGGTCCTTTATCACTTCTTTGGCTATCTGATATGCCAAACAACACGTAGGTTCCGGCCCTATCAGCGGGACTTTGGCTCCCTTGCCCTTGCCTATTTGTTGTTTCTTCGGTCTCTTGTAAGGAAGTTAAATAAATAAGGTTTATACTTAGAAAACAGTCCATTTAAATTGAATAAAAAGTTACATATTCCGTCTATTACCGTTAGACACCTTAATTTGTTATGATGTTATCCAACATTCCTATGCCTAAAGAGGTGATAAATAACTCCCTTTAGTATTCACCACGACATCCCTTCAAATATCAGATTTGCCTCAACACCCCAACCCGTGGGAAGTAGTGGAAAAGTGGGACAAGTAAAATTCATCGAAGCAAGCAAAAGATTTGAGTCAATGGAACAGGTATTTTAACTTCACCAGAGTACGCAGCAAATAGGAATCAGATCGATTCAAGAAAATACTGAACGATCGAAACTAAAGAATGAGAAGTGTGAAGCTGTTTGATATCATTGCTCTGGTGGAGATTTGGCTGGATACATATACTGACATCTGAACTGTTTCCTGAGTTCTCTCTATATCGGGGAAGTGTAGTACTGCTTGCCATTGGGGACTACATTAAAGAGCCATGTTATGTATCTGAATAACCTAATGAATGATATAGTACCTTCAATTGACTGTAAATGCCCTTGTTGTGTACATTCCACTTGCTACTTATCTCCAGTTTTTGAACAGTTTGGTATGTCTAAACTTTCAATTGTTCATTCAACTTAATGCCCAAACTAATTTTAATAATCCAACTGCAACGTTTATTGCTGGCTCAGGTGTTCCTCGAGGCTCGAATTTAGACCCTCTTCTCCTTCTTCTTTTTATTAATGATTTAGCCAATTCGATCTTTTTATAATACCATTGCTTTAAGAACACTAAATCAGGCTTTAGTTCGTTCTAAATTGGAGAAAATGAACTTCCCTCCGTTACCTTCTACTGATAGTAGTACCAATATTGTTTTAAAACGTTTGTAGCTATTTCCAGGCACAATTTAATTGACACAAATAAAACATTTTATCGTCCTAAAAATTTTGTTCATCTATATTTTATTTTTGTTATTTTTAGATGTGGAGGAACTGTCGGCCCGTCTCAGTCTCATGGCAGCTTCGTCATGTGAGAAAGGGGAGATATTAGAGCCGAGCTTGGGTCCTATCCATGACGGAAACTACCTCAACAACAGATGTGTTTATTTAGAGCAGCTACTCAACGGTACGTAACACACGAGCCAGTCTTTTATTTCTGTTTTTTGCTATAGGGCTTGAAATAGATTTACTTGAACAGGTATCATCCTATGAACAGGAATACGAGCCCTTCAAGGTTAAGCAATTTCACTCGCGATTAGCAGAGTAAAAAGAAACAATTTAATTGGTGGGGCAGATTTAAGTAACCTTCCATACACTTATTGCAGTTTTATAACGGTTTTTAAGAACAGAAAAATTTAGTATTTACTCGCTTCTCCACGTATAATGCACTCAATTATTGTGCTCTTGTAATGAGAGGCTGCACGATTCCGACTGAAGCTGATGTGCTAAAACGACCACAAACCAACAGCTGTGGAGAAATTCCATTGAACTGGACTGTACTGAATTCAATATCCTTCAGCCATTTTTGATTTCTACCAATACAAAAACAAAATGTCTCTTTAATTTCCAAAAATTAGAAGTCGGGCAACAATGCCATCAGGTCGGCGACTTTCTGCCTACTGATACCACATTTTCGGTTTCAATCAGATAAGCGATACAAATTAATGTTAAAAAGCTCTCCATACCAATATCCCTTTAATACAAAGACCAGCCTGCCTAGGAATTACAGGGGCGATATCTACTACGTCCTCGGTAGCAATGGAGACACTACTGGGCCTACCGGCTCTCCATTTAGGGATTTAGGCGGAGGCCCTGAGAAGAACCTAGACTAAAGAACACAACAGAGGAAGGAAGATCGGAGGAAGGCCACTGTGCGTAGTATCGTTGATCAACGGTAGTATAAACTTAGCCAGATAGTCAGACCGCCCTAACAGCGCTTGGGTCTGTTAAAATTCAAGACAAACTTGCCAGAAGAGCAAGAGAAAAACAATTTATCGGCCCTTAACCAATATGTGGAATAACATTTGCCAAGCAGGAAATTAAGACTCTGCTGCGATAATGGCATCATACAGTGGTCAGAAGCACCAGGCATGAGGCACAGTAAAGCCTTACTGACCGGTCCTTCAAATGATAGGACTGCAAGCCCTCTCAAACTCAGCCGAGAAGATATGAGAAGATTCTGACAGGAACTGTTATATGACGCTGTCGGTTGGACAAACATCTCCATATTCTGGGATTACAGATGAATCCTGTTTGCAGGGGTGCGAAGATGATGAAAGAGCACTCCATCCCATGTGCAACTGCGAGATTTGTACGGCATATCGGCGAAAAACATTTGGGGTCGAAAAAAGTGGACCAATTGAAACTTAGAAGCGCGGAGTCAAAGAAGCTTCAGGACTTGATTAACGAAACAAATCTTCTTGGATGGCGTCGAGGGAGAAAGCAGGGTTGTGCCCTCTGCGTCAGGGTACTTGGAGGTCACGCTTGGAATTTACCTAACCCGCTCCCCTCTATATTGTCATTTTAAGTTTATATCAACTGCTTACGAAGGACCATATTTAAAAAAAATGGCGGTGGAAGTTCAAACACCTATTAAGTCATTTGACGACAGTAAAGTATGTGCACTCATTATTTTTCACCTTGTCGGTTATTATTCCGTTTACTTGTATCGCGCGTGTTCCTATACAATTCGTGCCCGTGTACCCTTTATGATAAAATTATTGAAGAGCTCCATCAGTATAATCTGCGAGCCTAAGACGCATCTTTTCGCGTTTATCTCATGTAAATCTGATGACAGTTGAGAATTTAAAGCCGAGTAGGAAATAAATCTGCCCGTTCCTTCTGAGTAGGTGTCTTTAATAATTCAACAGGAAGTTTCGAATCTGTCCCCTGCCTATCTCCGCAATAGCTGCCGTGTTACGTAAAGACGAAGACGTCGCCTCGGGTTATTTTGGAATGACTGATCGTGGGCGTTTTTCACTTCCTCTTGGATTTCGGAAGGACCCCAAACTGCATCTACAGTTTGTACCACCACATTGAACAATTGGCATTTAGTATATTCACAAACTTGAGTTGTTCGCCGGAATCACCAACTTCTGGAGCTTCCTCTTTCGCATGTAATGAGACATTTATTACGTCAGCCACATAAAAGGGATAATATTAATAATATTAAGAAAACAGGGTCAAATATTCTGACAAGTTCTTAAACAAAGTTCTTCTATATTATGAAATAAAAAAGCCCTATTGCCCATTGATTGTCATTTTTATAAATCTTGACAAAAGCCTCAAACGGGGCCGAAACGTCGATTAACAGAGCTTATTATTAAGTAATACAAAGTGTTGGCCCAAATCATAGTTTGGCCGCTCTTCTCCACCTGTGATTTTTTTGAAATTAATTCGCGGTTTCTGTCTTTCATTATTCCTTGTATCCATAGGAAGTGTGTGTCCACTCGTTCAAATATAGTAGGTAAATTATTGGCGCAGCCCCCGAAACCATGGGAAATTATACCAATCTGTCGGTTCTCACATACAAGTGGTCCGCCTGAATCACCATGACATACGCCAGAAAATATAGGAGCTTTGCCGCACATTGAATGTACATGCTGTTCACTAGAGCGATTAAAATATATGTTGCATGAGACGTTTAACAAAACAGTTATATTAATACATTGAAGTTGAGGATCGTATGTTGAGTTTGCTTCTTGAACCCCCCACCCCATCGCCAGGCCTACTTTGCAGGCTCTTATGGATGCTATCTTAAGACCGATTAATCTAATGTTGGGTCCCAAGGTAATCTTCGATTGCAAATTTAATAGGGCTATATCGTAACCTTTACTGCGATAAAGTGCATGTACAAAGACTCCTTTTCCCAAAGAAGATAACACATCTTCTGTTTGATACACCGTTTGTGCACCAGCGACTGCCGTAATGTTCTTCGCATATCCTTTATACGCAAACAGACAATGGGCAGCTGTCAGAACGTAAGTTTGGGATACTAAAGAACCCGCGCAAAAATGAATGGTCGTATTCTTTCTGAGAGATATTATATAAGGATGATCCTGCTCGCTGCAATTTTGCCCACGAACTACCTGACCATCTTTACTAACTTTGGTACAATAACACGATTCACAGTAAAGTATAATAATTATTATACACAATACAATTTTCCTAAATAATATTGTGCAGTGGCTTCCAAATATATCCAAGGAACTCATAAACGTCATTTTTTTGCATGCTCCGTTTTTGTTTTGTGCTTGTATCGTTGCTTCACACGATTCTTGAGCTGTCAATGTGTCAATCCAGTAAAAATGGTGACTGGTTGTCAAAAAGTGGCAGAACTGGACCTAGCTTCGAAAAGCAACATCCAAATTTGAATAAAATGCTCCGTAACAATTTCTGTATCTACTAAACTCAACAAGTTTTAATCTAAGTTCTTTTTCATATTTTCAGTGAGGAAAGAGCACAAGATCGGTTCGGAGGGTGGCAATGTTTACATCCAAGATTCCGCCAATAACAGTACTACGACCGCCGCTAACCCAAAACCATAGCTTGGCCATTTTCGAAACGTGACGTCGGGACTAAACACAGATGTATACAGCGCACAAAAACAAAACAAAATCGGCATGTCTACCCAGACTTGTGCCATGCACATCAATGAACGTGCCCAAGGAATTTATACTAAAAATACCTCTTCGCTGGTTGCTATATTACAAAAATTTTATTTCTCATGATGTTGGGAATAAGTTTAGGAGCGTGTGACGTTTGTGACAGATGGATAAACAAATGAAACGTGAAACAATGTAGATAGGTAGCGTTGAACGTTTCAGATTACGCAAAGTTGTTAAATTTTTGTTGAATGTACATAAAATAGAAGCTTATTTATTGAAATAAACCTGTACATTATAAATATTGCCTATGAAATTATATTTATTTACTTTATTTTTAATTTCATATGCGTGTAAATATCACAGAATGTAGCGGAAGTGGCCACGCTGGGAGCTGGTGTGAATGAAGGAACAAACACAAATATTAGTAAAATAGTACCCAGGGTAGCTGCGATGAGATATTTGATGCTAACACCTAACGCGTGGGTCAGTCTGAAGTTTTCATTTCAACGTTTATCACTACTCATTCGATATTGCATTGTTAGCAGGCTGCTAAAGACTGCATTCAAGTTTAGCCCTAAGCAACGCAAGTCTATTCGACTGCATACGAATAGACAGTTATTCAGTATGCTTGATCGACTCCATCGCGGTATTCAACTAATTTCCAGAACTATGAGGTCCAGGATAATTCCATTGCAGTCCTGGATACATTCATTATACCCTATACCAAAAGATGGTGACAACCAGAGAGGCTGACCTACATGCGACCATTCGAGTCACAGACGTGATATCTAAACACAACAGCATCTCTCTCGCCAAGACCAAGTATATGTAATAAAATTTAGACGAATTTAGATGTATGTATGCTTTTAGAAAACGCAGTCTGCATCGCAATGTGACCACCCAGAGTTCCTCTTAAAATTATTAAAACACAAACATGCGTAACCGACAAGGTTAAAACAAATATTACGAAGTAAAAAACAGTACACGACTTATACAATCCAATAAATTATAGATTTATGTCTATGTAGTAGATAATCCTGGTACAAATGTTTAGTTGTAGTTCTTAGTTAATTTGTAAATAGTCTATTGTATCCAAGTAATGCATATACAAACAACCGAAAAGTCACTATGTATGTATGCATTTCTCTAAAAGAAAATAAACTCTGGCTCTTCATTTCCTTGTTTGATTTATTCGTGTTTATATATTTTAGGATAACAGTGGCCCATTATCTCAAACAAAATGTTTGATTGACGTGTTAAGTTCAGTCTTTGATTCATTTCCTGATTGAGGAATTTGTACTATTTTACAAACATTAGAACATTTCCCTCCCTCTATTGCAACGCAAATGCGAATGGGGCAGATCTTACCAGCACGGGAATCCTTATCAGTTGTCAATAGAGTTGCGCATTAAATTAGATACCACCATAAACCATAACCCCCATGATCTGCATTCTGCGTCTACCTTAATGGATTGGATGGTGGACCAATGCTCGACCATCAGGGTCACCTAAGTCTCGTGGTTCGCAATTTAGATCTTCTGGGGACACAATGTCTGCTCCGGTCTGGTTACTGGCAACCCAACCTTCTATTCGTCCAGGTTTCTTCTCTTGACGTACTCTTATATTTCTTGCTGTCGCGACACCTGTATTATTCTAGTCAAACCTGACTAACATTTGCATAAAGATAAAATGAAAATTTCTCGTCAAACTACCGCCATCTGTCAAATCACATTGGTATTATTTCTGTCGATAAAAAAGAGCTCTGTCAAACCCCAAAATCAGGCATTCTCTGTCCAGACTTTCCCATATTTTTAGCCAAAGTGGCAAATTAAATTTTTGCTACAAAACGAACAAGAAGTATAACTTGCGTCAGTTGGAAAATGTGTTGTAAAAACAAAACGAGATCAAGTCAAAATAATAATAACACCTGCGGCTGCCAGTCACCCAAGCGCAAGAATTTCGTTTGCGCGGAACCTCGACCGGGTATCCCAGTCCTCATTAGAGATGAGCGCGTTCCGACCTAGAACAGATGGTCGCAGCCGTGTTGCCTCATCTATTTTGCAAAATGTAGTACTGGCATGTACCTACTACTGAGGACGGCTAGCTACACGGCAATCGTTCACATCATCCGGCGTAAAAGCAACACCATACATTGCGTTATGAATAATCTCAGAGTAATTAGAATTTGTGTAATTTGTTTCACACAGAGTTGCCAACGTGGTGAGAAAACTGCGTTTGCTCCAGAAGGCATGGCTTTGTTTTCGTTCTGAAAACTGGTTGGATGCACGCCTGCAACGTAACTCCCCGTCTTCTGGTACTTTTCAAGTACAGTTCGACTCTATTACCTATTCCAGAGGGGTGGATTATTTCGCCTTCTCCACCTGTACAATCTGACAACCCTTCACAAAACTTAGCATATTCGATTAACCTGCGATATTACTTGTTTTACGGCTATGGGTTACCTTCTGAATTGTGTGCAAGCCATTCTTTAACTTGGGTCCAAATCAGTTCGGAGCTCAACTCATGATTTTTGGCGGTTGTAACGATGGAAGATAACTTCCTTCTTGATGCATTCTTTCCCAATTTCGCATAGAACCTCTTCAATATATCAGCGTAGTATTCACCTTTTACCGTTTTCAAAGAAAGTCCGTATAATTAAATCCGCCCAAAATATGCCAACCACGACACCAGAGCTTAGGTCTCGCTTCGTTCATTGTTTTGACATCTTGGTCTTCAGCGTATAACGATCGACAGTCACAAATCCTCTCAGAATGCCATTTGTACTCTGCTATTTGCAACTCGGCCCGTTCGGTCATCATATCAAATTATGCTCGTATACCAGAATAATTAAGCCTGTCACCTGTCATCGCATCTTGTTTCTGGTTGCAGCGAGCGGCTTCTGCAGCACATCGCGTGCCCCGCTCCTAGAAATAGGCGATTGATGGATGTCTAGTTCTCTCGCTCATCTCTAGTCCCACCACAACCCTACTTCCTCCGGTCCGATCGGCACAGGTCAACAGGAATGGCCGAAAAGCGGTCAAACGCTGTGCAGGTGTTTTTTAAATGTGGCGTTTAGTGCGTCCAACTTCCCGTTTTGCTATCAAGTAAGTTAACATTCGTGCGTTTTTACCCAAGAAAAAAAGGTTCGCTTAACCGAGTGCTGTTTATAGGTTATGTGTTTATCGCAATTTTATTTTCTGTTATCTACCAGTGCATAAAGTGCAGCGATTTGGGGCTACGTTCCTGTGTACATAACGTTACTTTCGGCCGGGCTGTGTTTGTGTCACGTTGGCGAATTTTTCGATTCATGCCTTGCTCTTTTGACGTTCCGAATTTTGGGATCTCAGAATGCTTACGCGTCGTACCAGTGTGTTGTTATTTACCAGTGATGTAATAGTTTATGAACACGCATTTGGTTTCGAAAGTGTACGGTTGTTTGGAAAAATAGGTCGGATTGCAGTTCGAAATGAATAAATCCGACTTACCGTGCCTTTGTAACGGTAAACTGATCGATACCCTAAATATTTTAAGAATACGCATTTTTTGTGGCTCTAATTATCAACAGGACGTTTGAGGTAAAATCAAGTAAAATAATATATGTACTAAAATCATTTATTCAGAAAAGAAACATGTCACGAAGTTTCAAGCAATTTTACAATGAATTCAGTGGCGCAATCAAGTCTTGCTGAAGACTTTTCTTTACTTAATTCACACTAACACTACTATACGAGGGTATATTGATATATTCTTAGCCTAAGATAGAAACGACAATCTGAAAATTAAAACATTTTCTTAATTTCTGTATTGTATGCACGTTCTCTTTTAAATTTTATCACATAGCAAATTAATAGTTAAATCAAAACTGGAAGTTAACCCCAACTCTATTATTCCTTCCATTTTGAATCCTACGTACTTTTTAGGTAACTTTGTTGGTATATCAACATTTCAAAAGCTTTAGCAATATTTTAACAATAAATTATTTAAAACTTAGAAACAAAAATATAAGTCTTCCGCGTTTATAAAAGATGCACGAATGAACGTTTTGTTTGTAATGTAGTATAGCACCCCCTAGGGGGATTTGTCCCTATTAGAATGCTCAAATTCCGGAATATTTTATTGCGCATCTACCTTTCAGGTTTCAGAGCAATGGTTCGTTTTATTAGTTTATTAGGCAGACTGGACCAAGGACCAGGTAGATTTTTGTCATATTTCGATTTGAGGAATCTTACTAGCTGCTTTGAAAATTTCACTATTGAATTTTATATGCCTTTGTAAGATGTAAAACTGAAACGAGAAGACACTTTAAAGATAGTCCTTCCAAGAGTGCAGTGATAGACGCTGTGTTGCTTTTAGTAAGTAATAAAATTCCAGCTTGAAGAGTCCGCAAAGTAAATTCTATAAAATCGTAATTCTGTAAGTACATACTAATTTTACCACTCCTTAGCTTTAATTTAATTTTTGCGCCCATCAATCGGAAGGTAACTCAAAGTACGTAAATTTTCGTACTTCTCGACTGCCGCTTCCGTGGTGTTAAAATACATTTCGCACATTTTATCTCTTATTGTCTGGAATAAGAAGTCGCAAGGTGCCAAGTCCGGACTGTTTGGGGTTTGGCAGATGACTCATTAATTCTACACCACAATTATCCCAAAACTGTAGTTCGAGCTGTAGTGTGGGATGATGCATTGTTCTGATATAGGATCAAGCGGTTTCGTGGTAGTCATTGGCGAACTTTTCTGAAAACTTTAGGTAAACATGACCATATAACTCTCAGGATTCACAGTGGACACTGGACCCGTCCCTCCAAAGAACGAGGCGATCATCCTTTTGCCTGTACTGCGAGCTCTCGTATTGGGCAGGATGGTTTTGATGGCGATCCCAGAGATCCCTAAGGATGCCTCAATATCCTTATAGGTGATTCGTGTATCCTATTCTACCATTCGATGCACAGCATCGATGTTTCTCTCGATAACTGCTGATTTTGGTCGACCTTCGCGGTCTTCGTCATCAAGAAAACTGCATTCACGACGGAACTTGGCATACCACTCATAGACCTTCCTCTATGATGGTGCTTCTTTTTCAAATATGCATTTCGAAGCTGTTCCATGCGTTGCTTCGAAGTTCACGTCGAAATTGCCCCCATCAATTATTAAACTTTGGACTTCTTTACGTAGCATCCTTGGGCATCTCTTCAGGTGTATTTATTAATATCTATATTTGGCTTAACTTCGAGAGCAAAGAAAATACTGCAGCCTCTTCGATATTTGGTCATCAAGTCATCATCATCATAAAGTTTTCAGTCCGAAGACTGGTTGGACGCGTATCTCCATCCTTTCCTATCCTGAGCTAACCTACGCATTTCCCCAAAAGTTGAACATCCTACATCCCTAACTATTTGAGAGCAGTAGTCTAATCGGGGCCTACCCCTACCTCTTTTTATTCCCATCTCTAACTCTACTATGTCGCAAACTAAGCCTTCGTGCCTCAGGTGTCCTCTCATCATATCTCCTATTCCTTACTGTATAAGTTATTTTTTGTTTTGGCGCGTTTGTGAATGCAAGTAACATTTTCAATTTATAACATTATTTGTCATTAAACTTTTGCAGTTTATTACCTTCTACATTAACAGGCCTGTCTAAGCATTCAGATTGTGTACTTGTTTTTACTTGGCACCTTAACATTTCGCAATAGCGTTTGAACCGTACCGCGCATTTATAGACGAATTTCTTCTTTTTGTTTACTATTTGCGAAACGAAACAAAAAATGTTCGAGCTTACAATTTGTTTCCTCACAGAGACATTGTGAAAGACATCCGAATAGCAAATTACCATGACAACCAAGAGATATGTCAAAGTTGAAAACATCTCGGTCGTTTGTTGTTAGTGTTTAACACTTTTTCTGTCTTAGAATGTTAGAATACTTTATGTAACAATGAAAATTTAACTTTTACGGTGGCAACTGCTCAACCTATCATTTATTCTCGGATTTATTCTTAATTTTTTGCACGGAGTGCATCGTTGCATAGAATAATTAGCTGCTATTTGTTAAAAAAATTGATTTCTCTTGTGTCTAACATAAGTAAGTAGGTACGTGACCTACCCTCATTGTACTGGTGCCCCCAAGGAGCTGAAGACGGTGCTCTATTAAATGATACCATGGCTGAAAATTGACACAGTTCTACTTGGTGTGCTCAATAATATTTATAAAAAAATTGCAGGCGCTTCACACGTTTAGATTCGTGACAGATGATGCCACAAATCATCATATGCAGCAAATTAAGTCGATGTCTCATGGCATCCGGTGCCACAGTAAGCTCCCAAATCCCACCTTCATTTTGAACGACACTGAAGGCTATATGAATTTTTTTAATCGGAAAGTCTGAAAGCCCCTATTTTGATTTCCACTGAACAAAAAAGCGGTAGGGTGTAGACTCGGGCGTCGTATCATCAATGGCAAATTTGAAATTTTGTGGGGTATTCCCCCAGATTGTTAATCGCGGCTTTATTTCTAGGTGTTAATGAAATCGACACAGATGCCATCTTTATCAAAAGTTAGTTGATCATGGCAGATACTGCGGCTGAAAATGAAGCAGATTCGGGAAGTGGGGTTCCCGCACAGCCAGCCCCCGACGGACCGGGCACTCCTGAGGACGAATCGGAAATAAACGACACTAACAGGGTTACAGCATCCAATTCGAATTACGATTCCAGCGAGGGAAATCACAGGTACGGCAAAATTTGATGCGTTGTTTTATCCACCGTGGATTTCGAGCCTTAATTTGGGAACCAGCAGAATTTTAACGATATATTTTTCTTCATTTCACATCTAATAATTAGACCTGTTGCCTCGCGTTGACTATCAGTGCCCATGTGAAACATTGCTTGCTGTACCATCCTTCCCTGTTCGATCTGATTTGACAATAAAAATGTTGCAATGGATTAGTCTATTTCGCGTTTATCTCACTTTGTTCTCCCACAGATGTGACCGTTGCGATTTCGAAGCTGTCAACAGAGCAGCCTTGACCGTCCACATCAACACCGTCCACAATCGAGAGCAAAACGAAGTCAGCATGGAAGTGGAGAATAACAATCCGCCTCCTGATCGGATACACCGCAAGATGTTCGAATGCGACGTTTGTAATATGAAATTTTCGAATGGAGCCAACATGAGGAGGCACAAAATGAGACACACTGGGGTAAAACCTTACGAATGCCGGGTCTGCCAAAAAAGGTTTTTCCGGAAAGATCATCTTGCCGAACATTTTACCACACATACCAAAACTTTGCCGTATCACTGCCCGATATGCAACCGGGGGTTCCAGAGACAGATAGCCATGAGGGCCCATTTTCAAAATGAACACGTCGGTCAGCATGATCTGGTCAAATCGTGTCCTTTATGTAGTTATCGGGCGGGGTCGATGAAGAGTTTAAGGGTCCACTTTTTCAATAGGTGAGTATTAAGTGTGGTGTTGCAATTCTTTTACCTTGATGGTTTAGGCATGGTATCGACTTGGATAATCCAGGTCCAGCGGGATCTTCCGCGTCTATCCTAGCAGCCGCTGCTCAACAAGGATTTTCCATGGATGGAGCGTTGAGTTCTTTGAGTAATTTGTCGGGAAGTGTGTCGGTTAGTGTGGCTGCCAATTATAGTGATTCCGGGGATTCCACGGGAGCTCGTTCTACTGATAATGCGACGCCCCCTATGCACTTTTTGACACCCCACGTGGAGATATCCATGGCGGATGCTCCCACGCCCATGTTTTCACCCGGACTGGTAAGTTTAATTTCACATAGGTTATGAATATTATGCAATGTCACTTTTTATTTTTTTGGGCTCGGGGTATTTAGTAAGTTCTATGGCCACTGAACTCACCTACCTTTTTATACTTCCTAGAACACAGGCTAGGACATCGAAAATTTAAAATAAATAATTTTGACTTTGGAAATCTTTAATTTTCTTCAAAAGCGGAATACGAAAGGACCTTCTATCGTGTTTTTCAATGCATACAATATCAAATTCACCTCATAAATGCTTTACCATCTAGGAACCAAAATGTGCCCACTGCGCATACTCCATGGCAATGCTCTCTAGTTCAGCATTTTTGAAAACGGTCACAAATTGTCGAGGGATATTCACAGTGAAAAATATGTACACCAAACTTCCTCCTAGCAAAAACTTCCCAGACTTCCCCTTAAACTACCGGACTTCCCCGGGACTACCCAAACTTCCTCCAGACTTCCCAAACTTCCTTGAGATTTTCCAAACTTCCTCGGGACTTCCCAAGCTTCTTCCAAACTTCCCAAACTTCCTCGAGACTTCTCAAACTTCCCAAACTTCCTCGAGACTTCCCAAACTTCCTCGAACTTCCCCAGACTTCCTCAAACTTCCCCGGACTTCCTTTCGAACTTCCTTATAGTGTACACCAAACTTCCCACGTGAACAACCCCCCCGCAAATTGTGTTCAACTGTTCCAATTTACATTTGCTACTGTTATTTTAGTTCACTTATAACTCCAAACCTTTCCGACATATTATTTTGTCTCTTAACATAATTCTTGACAGTCGTGATTTTGTCTGATACACCTGCCTCTCCCATTGCTTTATAGAGTTCGTTCCTCTTTATCAAGTCCATAAGCTTGCATAAGTCGATTAACAACACGTGGAGTTCCATTTTGAACACATAAAGTTCCATTGTATATTTGGTCAGTTTATAAATTGATACCTCTTAAAACCACACTGATAGTTGCCTATAAGTTTTTCCACGTGTTTCATTTTTCTTTCTTAGTGTTGCTAATGTAGGCTACATCTGGAAAAGCTATCCTCATTCCTTCAGTCTGGCTGGGTAATACTCAATGACTAATGGATTCTAAATGTTCCAGAACGACCAGCAAAACTCAGTTCAACCCGGCCAAAGTGGAGAACAAGCCCAAAGAATGAACGGCGAATGTCCTGGATCACCTCAATCGGCAGACTCAAATTCCAATGCCCCATCAAGCAGCCACATCCAACCAAACTCGTTAAGAATAGATCACGAGACTACCATCACTCCTTCCATATCATTAATACCCATTAAACAGGAAATGAACGAAGAAACTTACGACATCAACAAAAGAAATGGAACGGTGAGTTTGTCTGCTTCTCCTTCTGGAAGTGTACAGCTACAAAGCGCTACATCTAGTAGTCTTAGTTCGTTGATAAAAGTGTCGCCCTTGAAGAGTCTCTTAAGGGAGGATTTGAAGCGCAAAATTGTAAACAGAGGCGGTAATACAGCTAGGGGTCGATCAACCAATTCGCCTAATCCCAACCCGGAGAGCTCTCCGAATGATCCAGCCACCACAACAAACGGAACTATTACATCGACCGGACCAGAACAACCGTCTGATTCCTCAATATGGCGATCGTCGGGTAAACGTTCTTTGCAATGCGTTTTTTGCGGAATTGGTTTTCCCGATCAAACGTTGTATTTCTTACACAAAGGTTGTCATTCTGACGCAAACCCGTGGAAATGCAACATATGTGGTGAACAATGTTGCAATGTTTACGAATTCAACTCGCATTTGCTCAGTAAAAGTCATCAGTAAGGTGGCTTTGCTCAGTACTGCTACGATTCTTTTAATTTTTAAAAATCGACTACATTTTGTGGCAATATCGATACGAGGAACATTCCAAGATGGTTAAGTGTCCATTGGTTTTCTGGGCACCTGTTTTTCTAACAAATGTCACTGGTTGACAGAATGGTTGTGACTGAGCCACAGATCATCTTTATTAGAACTGGCAGCTAGGTGCCATCCAAAAATAGTCCTTTGTTTCTGACCTTTATCAGGCACGTAGGAGTTTTCGATTCGAATGTAGTTCATTGGCGATAGCATCGAGTACACCTTCAAAACGATGTGTCCTCCAAAGGAAAATTAATTCGGTGAAATTTTTAAAATGAGGACGTCCTGCATTATCGATTTTAAGTGTACCTGGCTGTAAATTCTGGTAAAGATTATTTTGTGGCACAATTTTTTGCATTAAAGAAAAGAAATTAATTATTTAGCCTTTAAAATGTGCCTGTTACCTACCTGAAAATTGTCTGCTCCAAAACGAAGGAATTATTCCGTCCATTGTTGAATTGATAAATAGGTATATTTATACAAAAAATATATACGTAGCAAATATTCGACGAAATATTAATATATTTAAAGATAAAATATACATATGTATAGGTTACAGCTTTGTAATGCATTGTTAACTAGGTTTGTTAAGAATTAGTCTTAGTTTCTGTTGATTCTTTCTTTTTTGCATTCCATTTTTCTGGTGTAACTTAATTTTAGGGGGATTTTTTTTTCTTTGTACAGTATTTATTTTTATTATTATTAGGGAACACTTTTACTTTTAAGTGCAATACTTATTGCAGTGCCTTAATGTTGATGAGATCATAACATTCCATTTTTAAGAGAAAAACGACCAAAACGCAAACGGCATTTTTTGCGTGGAGAACAAAATTCATATCAATTAAAAAAATACCTAAATTTGTATTTATTTTTATAATTTATACCTACTTTTAAAGTTTGTACATTCTATTGTAATTTATGGTGGAAGGAATAATAAATTACTTTGAATTTCGTTGTCGTTTTCAGTCACCTCGTCGTCTGATAGAAAAAATCGAGGAGAGAATTAATTTGTAGGATTACATATCGAGCCATCATTAGTTTCGCAATCGGTTGGTCTCGGATACACGCAGCCAACAAATTAAATTACTATCTGGATGCTCAAATATCTTTCCTCCTCATTCCCGATAAATTTTCTTTTAGCGAAGGAGTGATTGAAGCAGTCAAGTTTGGTGTGCAGAACTACACGAATAAACGATTTTTCAATTACTGTAATCAGTGTGTTACGTACAATGTCATAATAACATTTTTAAAACTATTGTCGTTTATATTATATCAATATACCCTCGTACAACGGACATCAAAAGATTCTGTTTTAATAATTTATTACCTACTTACCTTACGATTATAATTAATTATTCTGTGCCTTTACTTTTTAGTTACACTGAAGAACTTTCGAAGTAAGTACACAAATCTACGCACTGCCACGATTAAGTTTCAATTTTTATACAAACATTTACACAAAACACTGTTTCTAATTAATATGAACCACTTCTTAACAATTATTTTTAATTTCTTTTTCTATCCCCCAGCCTCAGAAGCTCAAAACCCAAAACTAGCGTTATTTTAGGCGGGAAATTCCATTTCAAATCTTTAAATTTCGAAACACCTAATTTCATACTTCTAGGGATGGGACAATCGCATCGATATCTGATAAATAGTATCCATTTCCTGAATGCCAAATGTCGGAAGCTGATGGGTGTACATAAAAATGCCCTGGTCTCTGGCAGCATCTCTAAAGAAATACATTATGTATTATGATATCTGGGAGTGACATAATTATTGTAAGGAAATAATACAGAAGTGAAATTTGGAAAATTAAAGTCAAAACAAAAACAATCAACTTTTCCAAAATTTATTTCAAACTTTCTCTAAAGGAAACCAATAATATGGCACGCAGTTTTTTTCTTTAATACTATAATTTTTCATATTACACTTCTATTTTATTCAATCCTGCTTTAAGTTGCATTTTTTAAACGGTGAATTTTTGCCACTTTATGTTGTCTTTAATTCACTAATTCCCGACTACAAGTAAACACGAATGTCTATTGTTGATTGTTTTATAGGGGCAGATGGTTAAATGTACTCAAGTTTACATAATGTAGGTTTTAAATCTAATGTTAAATATTCTATAGCCATTTTAGACATTGATTAAAAAATATGTTTGAGAAATTGTGAATTCAAATAAAATGTTGTTTTGTAAAACCTACAGTGTGTAAAATTTGTTCCTTTAAAGAAGACTGATATTTTGGGACAAAAATTATGGTTACTAATAGTGAACATCAAATAAGGAATTTTTGGTATACAAAAATAAATGGGCAAAATAATTCTGAATACACATAGTAAACTTAAATTAGATGGATTTATTTCGTCCATAAGATGTCCTAAATTCGAATTTTATCTGCATTCTGTAGTTACTAATTTCTTAATTTTGGATTTCATGTGAATCGTTCTTTTGGATGCTGCGTTGCATTTTTCCATAGAAAACATTGTATTGGCAAAACCTAGTTGGGATAAAGGTAAACGCGTAGTGTGCACACATAATTTAAAAATCTAAGTATGAGAGTGTACAGTAATTAATACAACGTTGCCAAATCACACTTCACGAAAGCCAATTCAATATGCTTAATTCGGGAGATAAGTGGCGCGTCACAAACGACAGATTTTCATTCCAAACAAAACAAAGCCACGTGGTTTCTGACGTTTTAACCTATCCTCTGAAATATAATTATAATTACATATAGTTGTTTTCAAGTTTTTACGCGTAAGCCCAACACACAAATTGAAAATAAACTGTTTTCACTGCAAAACGTTTATAATTATATTGCAAAAACTAGGTTAAGACGTTGTAATTAATATCGATAAACGTCAAATGGCACGTGCTTTTGTTTTGTTTGGAATGAAAATCTGACGTATGACGAAAGCACTTATGTCCCGAATTTGCTAAAATCGTATTCCTCATGCCTAAAACAATATCCTAAATTCTCAAATAAATTCATCTATAGTCAAAGGAACCTCGCGCCACTGCCTGAATTCGGGAGATAAGTGGCGCGTCACAAACGTCAGATTTTCATTCCAAAGAAAACAAAGCCACGTGCTTTCTGACGTTTTAACCTAACCTCTGAAATATAATTATAATTACATATAGCTGTTTTCAAGTTTTTACGCGTAAGCCCAACACACAAATTGAAAATAAACTGTTTTCACTGCAAAACGTCTATAATTATATTGCAAAAACTAGTTTAAGACATTGTAAATAATATCGATAAACGTCAAATGGCACGTGCTTTTGTTTTGTTTAGAATGAA
Source organism: Xestobium rufovillosum (assembly GCA_963966045.1). Lineage (NCBI taxonomy): Eukaryota > Metazoa > Arthropoda > Insecta > Coleoptera > Ptinidae > Xestobium > Xestobium rufovillosum. The sequence continues at coordinate 43,976,620 of OZ014492.1, forward strand.
AATCTGACGTATGACGGAGGCACTTAGATCCCGAATTTGTTTTAAACTAGGGCGTAGCCTTACTTTCGCGGGCTCTCGCCATCACGTTTGACGATTGCTGTAGGTAGGTAGGCTCCTGAACCTGCAGAAACAAAGAACAGAAAAATGATCTATGAATCCGATAACCATATACAAACAACTACCCATTCCTTGTATGTGCAAAAAGCATGACAGAGAAAAGGCGATAAAAGATAGAAATAGTATCTTCTGCACCGTCCTCCGAACCTGATTAAATGCGCAAACTCCATCTCACCAAATCGGAATGCCTCAAAACCACAAAACGTTGGGGGTGAGCGGGAGAGGTATGTTAGCTTGTCAGCTGATTTTCTTGTTCACACCGCTGCCGTTTGTGTTGACAGCGAGAAATTTTATTAGCTTTATTGCAAGCATTCGCAAGTAGGTACGTTCGGTGGACGGTTGCGACTTATGCAGATTTTGTATACATCTGTCTCTTAATGTCTGGTACGGTTTCGGAGCGTAATGCAGACCCACTGCCGATAACTGATTTGTCCTTTCTGCGTCTAATTTCATCTTCTATGTAGGGATTCACAATTCAGACAAAGTATCGATACTTTTATCATATGATAAGTTTTTGTTCAGGTATCGATACCATACCATATTTGAGGGAAAAGTATCGATACTTGAAAATATCGAGTATCGGAGAAATGATTGATTAACAAGGCGAAGAATAAAAACTTCAAAAACTACAAACTTAAACTACTAGAAACTAGATACTCAGTTTGTATCATACTAGCAATAAATGAAATATCTTTCCCCCCTCATAAGTTTCATCTGGTATCCTCTTATTTCTGTTTTTATTTATTTCAAACAAAGCCCGCAAAGGATGTTGCCGGCTCTAAAAGTTTACTGCTGTGCGCAGCTGCCTAATTCGGGAGATAAGTGGCGCGTCACAAACGTCAGATTTTCATTCCAAACAAAACAAAGCCACGTGCTTTCTGACGTTTTAACCTAACCTCTGAAATATAATTATAATTACATATAGTTGTTTTCAAGTTTTTACGAGTAAGCCCAACACACAAATTGAAAATAAACTGTTTTCACTGCAAAACGTCTAGAATTATATTGCAAAAACTAGTTTAAGACGTTCTAAATAATATCGATAAACGTCAAATGGCACGTGCTTTTGTTTTGTTTGGAATGAAAATCTAACGTATGACGGAGGCACTTATGTCCCGAATTCACATTTTTGCACTATAGGAAACAGAAAATACCACGAAACCAGAACATTTGGAGATTCTGTTAGGTATTTTTTTTTAATTTATCGATACGATATCTAAGTGAAGGTATCGATACCTTAGAAGTATCGAAACAAAAGTATCGATGTTTCGATCCCCTTAAAAATATCGATACTTCAAAAAGTATCGAAGTATCGTATGCATCTCTATTTCTATGTTCTATGGTGTAATGGTGTTAAAAAAGAAAAAAGTTGGCTTGCCTTGCCTGTTATGTTGGGTGGGCAGTGTTTGTGATTTACTTATTTGCAGTTTATTATGTTAAAATTAAATTAAGTAACTACCCCAAAAACTTTAAAAACGCCGGGAACCCGAAAAAGTGTACAATACAAATGTTCTTTTACATATAATTTGTCAACAGGTTGCTTTAAAGACTTAACCTAAAAACTTCGCGTGTGTTTTGCTTTCAATGGCTGGGGCCGGTAAACGAAGAGCAGCGAGGGAGATAAATCACTTGAATTGGGATACGGAGGACGAACCTGAAGACGCCGGCACTTTTAAAGTTGCCCCTGAAGACATTCTCAAACAACGCGTCATAAAAACCGCCAGACGTAAACAAATTGCTTCTTCAGCAACAGAGGTACTTTCCTTTATTTTTTTGAAGAAATTTTATGCTATTCTTTCGTTTGAAGATTCCAATTTTGTTCGTGCTTGCTCATAATAATTAAATTTTTAAAAAGTGAGGTTATGTGAAAAAAGTAAATTTCAAATTTTTGTATTTTACCTGAGTTGGGTCGTAGAAAATTTTGGTATTTGAAGGAAACTCAATCTATGTGATGCCACACCTGAGAAACTGTCAAATTGTAATAGAGTAATATTTATTTCTCATGCGCATTAAAAAGAGTTGCTCAAAACGATAGATGAAGTGTCCTGCTCTAACATTGAAATAGGTTTGAATATTATTCTCTTTTGTTGCAGAAAGGTAGTGAAACAATCAATAATAACATTTTTGGAAAGTTTTCTGGGTTTGCAAAAGCCCCTGCCCCGAAAACAACAGCATTTAGTTTTTTGACAAATTTAGTAAATAAGGCTGACGAAGTTAAAGTAAACGGAACCAGTGAAAATAAAGAATTGCCACTAATGTTCAAAGGACCAGAGGATAAACAGGAAACAGGCGAAACGAAATGTTCTGATGATGATGAAGAATATTATGGAAAACTGAAAGGTTTAAATGAATCAGTAGCTAAGGTTATTAAGAAACACGTAGAGGATAATCCATTTATCAATTTAGAACCGATTTTTAAAGATTACGAAAAATATTTTAATGAAATAGAGAGTTCGAGGGGAAAATCAAAAAATACTCCGGAAAATAGTACTCTATCTATGGAAATAACAAAAACAAACAACGATCCTCCTAGTATACCTGGTTTGAGTTCGTTTGTATTTAAACCGCCTTCGAAAACCGCCGAAAACAAAACCGTAACGACACCATCAATTTTTTCTAACGAAATATCAGAAAAAAAGGATTCAACACCAGAGAAACCTCAATTTAGCTTCGGAAGCGCGCCAAATTTTAGTTTCACCTCAAAACCGACGACAGGTTTTACTTTTGCTTCTTCGAGCACATATTCTAAGCCTTTTACGTTCAGTAACGTAGCCGCACCTACGGAAACTAAGTCAAACGAAACAGAAGGTGAAAAAGACGAAGACGATCCTCCGAAAGTGGAATTCACTCCTGTTGTAGAAAAGGACCACATATATACAACAAGATGTAAAGTGTTCGTAAAGAAAGATGGCGCTTTCGCAGATCGAGGTGTCGGTAACTTATTCCTTAAACCTGTGCCTAACAGCGAAAAAGTCCAGTTGATCGTACGAGCCGACACAAACTTAGGTAACTTATTATGTAATTTTATTCTGTCCGAAAGCATTCCCATGCAGAGAATGGGAAAAAAAGATGTCATGTTGGTCTGTTTGCCTACGCCAGAAACTCAGCCGCCACCGATGCCAATTTTGTTAAGGGTGAAGACGCCTGAAGATGCAGACAAATTGTTGGAAACGTTGGAGAAACACAAGAAATAATTTTGTTTTAATGTTGTTGAATTTTTTAGCTGCAAATAATTATTTTACTTTTATTTTTTTTTTGTTAGTGTAACGCTCAATAAACGAGGTATGCTGATACTGATTTTCTGTTTTATTTTTCTGAAGGCCGTCCATCAATTTGATACGACTTTTAACTCGTAAGTATTTTTACGTAAAAATTGGAAAATTCAAATCTACAAATTCTTCGCTCTGCATTGTCACATCTTCGCTCTGGTTGCAGCTAAGAAGCCGATTTTCTATTCAAAATATTTTCCCGTGTTTTGGATTAAAATGCATTTATTTAAATCCAATTTTATTTCATGATTTGGCACGGCCAACCTACTTCCTAAGAAACCATGTAATTTCGACGCCATTTTTAGTCCAAACATTAGCTTGCGACACATCACTTAAAAAGAAATGGCTTCAAAATTTGCAAAGATTGCTATTTAATATAAGAAAATGAATGCAACTTCCGGTTATGCCGGAAGTGAATTTGGGGTGCTCTTTACACCAAAAGTACTGTATTTACCAACCGCATGCACCCGGTTCAAATAAGCAAACTGCATAGTGATTTCATGGGCACCTTGTCTACTCGGTTTATAGAGTAAGTGTAGTGCCAAGTTAAGTGATCTACAAAAGACATTTGAGTCTATGTCCCGTGTATTATTTTTTTCAAAAATTGGACACTATGGCTTTAGCAAGACAGTCCTAAAACTGCTTACCTCATATCTGAAAGACATGCAACAAATTATGAGCATGTGTAGTCAAGTGAGCTCATAGGCATGGTTAAAGTCAGGCGTATCACAAGATTCACAGCTGGGACCAATGTTGTTTATAATATACATTAATGACCTGTCTAACTCAATCAGCTGCCTCTCTATATTATATATGCAAATGAAATCACTATAACAGCAAGAGGAAAGTGTTGGAATAGTTAAATCAGCATTAGAAAGATTATTAGGATCTTAAAAAATGATTTTTCCTGAACAAATTAGTTTTAAATGAAAAGAAGACCGAGACTATAATTTTTAACATGGACCGTTGAATGGAAGTTACTGGTCTCTGGTCTTGTATGGTTCCTTGGCATGGACATAGACCCTAGGCATAGACTGAATAGGTGATTATGCAAGGACCATATTAGTCAGTTGTGCCTGAAGTTATCCGGGGTGAATCACACAAATAGCAGGTCAAGATGCAACATTAATGGCATATTATGCACTCTTCCATGCAGTTATGACTTACTGCATCAAGGTATGGACACTCGTCACACATAAAGCTGGTGGTTACTGCCCAAAAGAAAGTAATTAGGATCGTAGCTATGACACACACTGCAAATCATAGTTGCATCAGGTACGAAAATGTCTTCTCTTCTTCTTTTGTAATAATCATGCACATACAAAAATCAATGTCTTATACCTAATTCTCTGCGCAACACTCATAAACTGAAGCATCTCCAGCATAAACGAAATACTAGTATACCTGCTACAGTTCAATATAGCTCGCATTGCTTTATTTTGTCTTTTCTGAAACTCCTGAACAAAAAAATTCGTCACCATATACAGGTTGGCCCATTAGTGCGGGGACGGTCTATATCTCTTGAACCACTCAAGACATCAAAATGAAATTTTGCAAGTGCTTAGGAAATCCCATGCTGCATCTTATAAAATTATTTTGGTGTATACAGGATCTTCACATTTTGCGTAACAAACCAAAGTTACATTTTTTTAAATGGAAACCTCAAATTTTTGTGTAATATTCACATTCCCCACAAAATTTCATGGAAAACGATATACCACATTAACGAGTTTGGAGCAGGGGATGTTAAGATATTGCCATTTTAGTGTCGACCTGGATCCATCTTCGTGGCACTACTGATGCCTACTTACAGAAGCTGTCAAAGATTTCTTTATCGAACTAGATTCACAGACTATTGTATTTGCAAATTCTGATAATACCTTTGTTACAGTGCTTTACATTATACAGGGTGGTAAACATAAGCATAATTGAATTTTTCTCAAGAATTTCAAATGGAATACCCTGTATATTAATTGCACATTTAATAGCCAGTTTACTAAGCTTCTAATTGATACCGGCATTGCCAGGTCTGCGACTGACAGTTTCTACAGAAATTAAGATTGAAACTTACAAATTTCCAATTTCACTGTTATTTTTTACAATTTTATTCGGATTTCACCTATTTTTTCACCCAAAACCAAAAAAAAATGTTTATATTTGGTTTCTGCGCAAAACTAAGCCAATAGAATTTACACTGGCACAAAAAGTCCCATTGCAAAATTACTTCTTGAAGGTAAAATCGATTTAATTTTTATTAAGTCTACCCGCGTATGCCTAAAACGGGTAGTTTTCAAGATATTCTTACCGAGAATTAGTATCATTGTGAACAAATATAGCAAAAAGAATAAAAATAGCTCGAAATCGCAATGTCTACCAGAACCAAGAAAACTTAAATTTGAGCCACTCTCTCTCTAAATCAATTTAGTTACTTACGTACTTTTGTTGTGTTTTTTCAATTTCTTCTTCTTAAATTTAGAGTTGTTGCGGAAGTCAGAACATAAATATTTTAAATTCAGTAGAAATTATTAATGAGAAAAATTTGGCTTTTGTCATTAATGGGAAGTGTTGTAATTTAAACAAAAAACTACAGCGAGAACAAGTTTATTGAAATTACATAAATAAATTAAAATTAAATAAAAAAATTAAGAAAATGCAAAAAATCCTTCAAACTATGATAGATGCGAGTTGGAACTGTTTTGTTTATCACAGGTAACATTATTTCAACGCGATTTGCATTTTGACTACAAAATATGATTCTTCTATAAAAAGTGAGAATAAAACAGTTATCTCGGGAAAGCAGTTTTCGAATTACTTTCCATAAAAATGGCATTGTTAATAAACATTATAAATTTGTTCTCCGTCCAGCTTTTCGTTTAAATTACATTTCCTCTACAAAGTCATATTTAGCTTATTAATAATCATTTGTATCTACTTTTAACCACTTATCTGTCCCGAAGCAACTTGAAATTACAAAACAAGGAATTCAAAATACGCAACAAAGTTACCTAACTAAATCGATTTAAAACTGGACAGGTCCGAATTTAAGGTAAATGGGGAAATCCGAAAAAAATTGTAAAAAATAACAGTGAAATTGAAAATTTTTAAGTTTCAATAATATTGTAATTTCCGTAGAAACTGTCAGCCGCAGACCTGACAATGCCTGCATCAATTAACAGCTTAGTAAACTGGCTATTAAATGTGCAATTAATATACAGGGTGTTCCATTTGAAATTTTTGAGAAAAATTCAATTACGCGTATGTTGACCACCCTGTATAATACAAAGTACTGTAGCAAAGGTATTAACAGAATTTGCAAATAGAATAGTCTGTGAATCTAGTTCGATAAAGAAATCGTAGACAGTTTCGGTAAGTAGGCGTCAGTGGTGCCACAAAGATGGGTCCAGATTGGCACTAAAATGGCAATATCTTAACATCCCCTGCTGGAAACCCCATAATGTGGTATATCGTTTTCCATGAAATTTTGTGGGGAACGTGATTATGTAAACAAAATAGCGGGTTTCCATTTAAAAAAATATTACTTTGATTTGTTACGCAAAATGTGAAGACCCTGTATACACCAAAATAATTTTATAATGTGTGGCATAGGGTTTCCTAAGCACTTGCAAAATTTCATTCTGATGCCTTGAATAGTTCAAGAGATATAGACCGTCCCCGCACTAATGGGCCACCCTGTATAGAACTGTTGTACAATATTCAAAATACAGGGCAATCATAGTTTTATATACAAGCAGCCGTGACCAACAGCTAAGTTTGCCACTTATTCTAGACCAGTGGTTCCCAACCGGTGGGTCGCGACCCCGAAGGGGGTCGCAATGACTTTTTGGGGGGTCCCAGACAGTTTCCTGTAGTGTGTAGTAGAACACATTCTTCAATTAATTTATCAAAATATTAATATTTTTTTCTGGATTTGACAACACGGGCGAAGCTTTCGTTTCCAAGCTTGGAAACTGGCGACTTAAAGCAAATCATGGAAACTTTGCAATGTTTGAACACCTATGCACAATGGCCGAAGCATCAGAGACAGGAATTGTGGAGAATCTAAAGGAGGAAGTTGATGATCACCTTCAATCCCTTGAAAATGAAATTCAACGTTATTTCCCCGAGCTGTCTGATCAAGAAGCTGCAGTAGTAAGGAACCAATTTCATGCATCATTGGATGCTGCCAACGTTCCTGATGAAGTACAGGATGAATTTTTATAGCTGCGAAATGATTCCACAGCTCGTGACCTACTTCAAGAAAAATCGTCGACTGAATTTTGGTGTGCCATGCGTCGTTCGTGCTACTTTCTTTCCGGGTACTGGTACTAGTACCATTTGCTTCTACCTACCTTTGTGAATGTGGTTTTTCAACTGTTTTGCAAATCAAATCAAAGGCCAGAAATGGACTGGATGTTCAAGATGACATGAGATCGGCTTTGACGCATACTCAACCAAGAATTTCAAAACTTGTTTCGCAGAAACAAGCTCAGCCATCACATTAATTTTTTTATTTTATATGTATTTAGTTATTAAATATCAATATTTTTGTAAAATATTTCGAAAACAATTTTTTAAAACGCTTTCTTTTATTAAAAAATAAAAAAAATAAATAAATAGGGGGTCCCGGACATTTTAAGGAAATCTAAAAAGGGTCGCGACTAAAAAAAGGTTGGGAACCACTGTTCTAGACAGAAGGCCCACTCTTTGAGATACTTTCTTCAAAACATAATTAGCATAATTCAACTCATTGTCTAAATAAACTCTAAGTACTTAATTTTGCAAACATGCTTTAACTCGATTTCATTCAACCATATGGGACACAATTGATTTGCTACACTCTTGCCCCCCAAATACATCACTTCAGTCTTATTAGTATTTATAACCACCATATTATTCTTCAACCACCGAGAAATTGCGTTCAGTTCACTATTGATAACTTCTGCTACCTCAGCCTTACTCTCCCCAATGTAATAAATAAGAGTGTCATCTGCAAACATTTGGATACAACACTTATCCAACGTATCGACAATGTCATTGTATAATGTAAACAGTACCGGTCCCAACACTGAACCCTGCGGCACACCATGTGTTGTTTGAACCTTCCCTGAAATTGAATTATTGTACTTCACCACTTGGAATCTATCGCTCAAATAACTTCCAAACCACTTCAGTGCACTGTCCCCCACTCCCATTTTCTTTAATTTGCACATCATCAAGTCACGATTCACCGTCTCAAAAGCCCTTCTGTAATCCAAGAATACTGCCCCAACACATTTTTTGTGAATAAAGCATCCTTCCATCTGCCAATAACTGTTTGTACTGCTGTTTCACAGGAGCGTCCTTTTCTGAATCCTGTTTGATGTGGTGTTAGGATATTGTGGTCTTCCATATAGAGGTAGCATATTTATGTGTCGAAATTCCTCACACTGTACTGTATTTCTAACTTGTTCCACTGGTACCATTGTCGATAACTTCCATGTTTCCGGGAATATTTCTGTATCCAACGAAGATTCTTGGAAGATCCTTCCTTTTGTGGGGGTTTATTTTCTTTGTTCTCGAAATTTGAATTGAAACAACACTTGTAGACACATTTTGGTTCTTTGGTAATTTTATCAAACATCATTGTCCAGATTCATGCAAGATCCTTCCCAAGGAAATCTTGCGGAAATTAAAAAAAATTGTTGCACTGATTAACCCTCTGTAGTGGTACTGGACCGTTCGAACAACTACTCCTCGGGCAAATACCCCGCCAGGCATTGAATTATAGAACTAAATCCAGATTTTTTGTACTACGAGACGTTTCAGACTGATACCCCACCTAAGGTGGCTTTGAAACAATCCTAATTTGTCTCCATGTACGTACGTGCTTTTAAGCAGGTCTTTGTTCAAATATTGCATGTTTTGAATGTGTATGGAAAACCGCAGACCAACTGGTTTCGTCCTTCTGGGACTCATCAGTACGGTGCTCTCCCATACACACTCAAACCATGCAATTTATCTGTAGTGTCGAAGACTTCTTTAAAATGGAAATCTCTGAATGATTTTTCCTTTTTAGGCTGGTTGTTTGTATTTTGTTTTGAACATGACTAATATTTGCATTTATTTTTTGTTAAAATATATAAATGTAGGGTCGAGGATCATTGGATTTCTTTACGTTTTAAAACCCTCACCTCGAAGATATGAACCCATTTGTTTCATTTATTTATAATCAGCCAATTCTGGGTTCCTTTCTTTTCGTCGTTCAAATTTGTTAAGGATAAACAGGGTTAAATAAATCAAAAACTAATAGCAATATATACATTCATAAGGACCTGCTACAAATAAAATATTATTGTACATAGTTTAAGACATAAAAAATACATATACACACCAACGTAAAAAATACATAAGGCAATATAAATAGAATCGACTCAATATAAGAATAATGCACTCATAAGACGAATAAAATTCCAGCGATAATTAAAAACACAATTTTAAAAAAACCCATATTGCACAGAGCAGACGCACGAATAAAATATATCAATTAATAAATTGGCTTATAAAAAGTAGCCAAACCAGGTACTACATCGTCATAGTTTCGCCCCCGCGCTGCCCGTGCTATTTACAAGAACTTTGTTATTACTCGCCTGTCCCAGTCCCAACTGAATATGCTTCATATGCACTTCCACACTGTTCTGAAACACCAACTGATTATCCGGACTCAGTTTCCGTTTAATTTGCTCCATTGTGCCTTGCAAAACTTGTAACTCGTACGCATTCTGATCTGAATCTGCCAGACTCTTTACTTGCAGCATCAAGGCCGTCAAATCCGTGATTAACTCGAGGATAGACTCGTTCGTTACTGGCCCTTTATCTGCCGCAATCACTGTGTTATGCCTCTGAACAATCTCCACCGCTTCTTCCTTACACTTCTCCCTTAAATGACTTGGCGCCAACATAGCTGCCACGCTCGGTTCTGGTGCTATTTCCTGGCAAAACTGCTGCATTTCATCCAGGTATATTTGCAAATCTCGATTTAGCCTTTCCAGATCTATTAGGATGGCAGCATAGCGCCTTTCGAAATCTTCCGAAATCTCTGTATCGAAAGAATTGATTTTTTCTGCTTCCGTGTTCATACTTTTGAGGAGTTTGATTTTTGCTCGCTTTGTGGACAGAATTTTTGTTACAAGGACCATTTTTTGGAGCAATCTGCCGGGGAAACCTCCTATACGACCTTCTATTGGCGGCATGACCTGTTGAAACATTTTTTTTGTACTCTTCAACTTGGAGCAAAAATTCATATGAAGCAAAATAAATAACTTCGAATTTCAGATTACAATTTCAGATTTTTACATACAAGACTAAGTTTGAGAGATAAATCAAGATAACACCTTCTTGAGGCACTAATTAAGACATTACTTTGAAATTTTTCAGTTACCAATTCAGAATATACGGAATGGCAAGGACATTAGTTAAAAGTGAGATATTAAATACAAAGCTTAAGCTGCCAAGAAAACAAAATCCCGATAGCTTTGTGGAGTATCGGCGGCAACGGTGCTCGTCATTGAGTGAAAAAGTAAAAATTGTTGAACTTTTAAGAACCGGAAAATCCAATGCTGACATTTGCAAGGATTTTCGATTGTCAAGTTCGTCAGTATTCACTATTTTTGGGCTCAAAAATAAAGAATTTTGGAGGCTGCATCGAGCAAAAGGAACATTAATTTAAAACCACTAAGAAAACCAATAAGACAAGATGTAGATAAGGCTCTGCTGGAATTGTTTACGTTGCAAAGAAGTTCAAATATTCCAATGTTGCGATAGAAGGCAGAAAATTGGGCAAATCTGTTTACCCTAATCTGGTATCACGAAAATGTGGTGCTATAGACGCATGAGGAAGATACCGTGGGTAGATAAGGTTAGCAATAGACAGATATTAGAAAGAGTTGGAGAAAAGCAAAATTTATGGAAGACAGTAAGGAATAGAAGATAGGATGGTAGGGCACTTTCTGAGGCGTGAAGGCTTAGTTCGCGACATACTAGAGATCTCGCTAGAGATAGACATACAGAGATAGGGGTAGGCCCAGATTAGACTACTGCTCTCAAATAGTTAGGGATGTAGGACGTTCAACTTTTAGGGAAATGCATAGGTTAGCTCAGGATAGGAAAGGATGGAGGTACGCTTCTTCAGACTTAAAACTTTATGATGATCACGAAAACAATATTTTCACTGGTGATAAAACTGGGCTATTCTATAGACTAACACAAGATAAAAGTTTAAATGTGAATCGATATAGTGGTGTTACACTGTCAGAACAGAGGTTAACCATATTGGTTTGTGCTAACATGAATGGAACCAAAAAAAAAATTGCTGATTATTGGAAAGTCAAGATTTCTGCATTGTTTCAAAAATTGTAATTCTACCTGTAAAAGCAAACGAGCTTGGTTGACGTCAAAATTTGTTTGAAGCTAAATTACGAGACTGGTATATGCCTGTGTCCAAATCCAACAGAGAAATGGTGTTGTTGGTCAATAATTGCCCTGCTCACCTTAAACATGAAAATTTACGGAACATTGAACCTTTACTTCTTCCACCTAACGTAACGTTCATTCTTCAACTCATAAATCAGGGGGTAATTTGTTGTTAAAATAAAATAAAAAATTTTAAGACTAGAGCCATAGATCAGAAGGAAGAGTTTAAGGTTTCAGTACAAGTACTGGACGCAATTACAATTAGTTCTGCTTGGAATTGCATCTCTAAAGAAACAATTAGAAATTGTTCCAGGCACGCCGCGCCGGTCTCTACAAAAATGCTGAATTTCAACAGAAGATGATCTGCCACTTGCTGAATGGTTACAACATGGACGAAGATAATTTAACATTATCAGAATGGGTGTCCACAACGAAATTATTAATGAGGCTACTACCGATGCTGACATTTTTGAAATTGTGAATCAAAATTCAAACATACTTGTGGAATTAACGATCACGTGTGATGAGGAAATAAAAGTTCCCACGCTGCCAGAGATGTTAAAAGAAAAGCTTTGAAGATCATGCAAAATTAGATTTCGTTTATGCCCGACAATTACCACTCAATTCAGGGTTGTGAAGTTCTTCATAGGGAACCCCAACAAAATTATGTAGTATAGACGATAGGAAAAAGAAACAACGCCTAATATCTGATTATTTTGTACAAAATTAAACATTATTTCTAAAATTAACTTTACTATACAAAAAAATTTAAAATACTTTTTTGTCTGATTTTTACAGTTTGTTTGTAACTTGCATATAACGAGCAATAGCTGTGATCCCTTGAGCCCTCGTTATATCAGTTTTTCCGAGACCTTCGTTACTACAGGCCTGCAACTGTGGGCTTTAAACGGGATATGAGTCATCACGACTAGGCGTATTTCGCCACGTAGTTGCATAAGAATATGCACGATTTTCTAACATTTTCGCTGAATTTTATCACATTTCAGTAACAAATTACTTTTCTTTTGTGGTAAATGTTTAATTAAAAGTGTTTATACTTACATATATGCGTGTAACTGTCCTCAGTAGGTTTAAATAATCGTAGAGGTGTGGCAAAACATGAAGCTGCGTAATTTCTCCGTCTCATCTAATATCTCCAGAACTACCATCTTTAAGAAACTAAAATTTTAGTCACATATAAAGCCACCGTCTCCGATGACGATGATGTCAAAAACGAGAAGAAATTTGAAACCGACAGTTAGAAAAAAAATATTTACATGCGCATGTAATTTAAATTGCAGTGCAAAAAGTGACAATCGAGAAACTTTCTCATTATGAGAGATAGACATTACTATCTGCGGTAATTTTGTAGTTTATGAAATGAGCTATCTTTTTTATTCCAACGAAGTTTTAAAATTTGTAGCCCCAGATTGCGGCTCTGCGGGCCAGGCTTGCAAGGGCTACCTTCTGCATAAAGAAAATAAAACAGACAGTGAGTTTCGATGCTGCCCTGACTGCATATTATGCTCTGTTCCACTCATCCATGACATATGCGATCGAAATCTGGAGTCATTCTTCCCATGTCACGAAAATTCTTCTTGAGCAAAAACGTGCCATCGCAAAGGAGCTATAGCTTTCTAAAAGAGAAGGCCTGAAGACCTTTCCTTCTAAATATCTTCGAAACAAGTCCAGTGAAAATTATGAAATTTTATGGAATGTGTAAGTACCAAATGCTGAATCTTTTGCTGTAAACATAATTTTTTAAATTTAACAGGGGCGTCTCAAATCGGGGGGTCGGTGGAGGTAAGATTTACCCCAACTTTTTCTATAACATGTCGTTTTCAATTTTTCAGGAAATTTTTCCATAAAAATTTACAACTTCAGAGTTTTTTGCAAAAAAATGTGCTCCTGTCTCGTTTAAGTATACAAACGAAGTTTTCCACTTCTTGTAGGAATTTTTGGGCAAGCAGCGATATTTTTAAATCGATTGTGCTCAATAACGGTGCTTCCTATCAAAACGAGACAAGAGCACATATTTTTCGCAAAAAACTCTGAAGTTTCAAATTTTTATGGAAAAATTGAAAACGACATGTTGTAAAAAAAGTTGGGGTAAATCTTACCTCCACCACCCCCAGATTTGGGACGCCCCTGTTAAATTTTAAAAATTATGTTTACAGCAAAAGATTCAGCATTTGGTACTTACACATTCCATAAAATTTCATAATTTTAACTGGACTTGTTTCGAAGATATTTAGAAGGAAATGTCTTCAGGCCTTCTCTTTTAGAAAGCTATAGCTCCTTTGCGAAGCATATTTCGGTATACGCTTCATCATCATAAGGTTCTCAGTCCGAAGACTGGTTGGACGCGTACCTCCATTCTTTTCTATCCTGAGCTAACCTACGCATTTCCCTAAAAGTAGAACATCCTACATCCGTAACTATTTGAGAGCAGTAGTCTAATCTAGGCCTACCCTACCTCTTTTTATTCCTATCTCTGACTCTAATATGTCACGAACTATTCCTTCGTGTCTTAGAAGGTGTCCTACCATCCTATCTCTCCTACTCTTTATTGTTTTCCATACCTTTCGCTTTTCCCCAACTCTTTCTAATACTTCCCTATTGCTAACCTTATCTATCCACGGTATCTTCATCATGCGTCTGTAGCACCACATTTCAAACGCTTCTACTCTTTTTCTATCCGCTTCTCCTATTGTCCAAGTTTCGCACCCGTATAATGCCGTACTCCATACATACGACGTTAAGAGTCTCTTCCTAGTCTCTATATTAACCGTTCTCGAGCATAACAGTTGTTTCTTTTTGTTAAACGCAACTCGGCCCTGCGCCATTCTTTGTTTTATATCTTTAGTGCTCCTACCGTCTTGAGTTATTTTACTTCCTAAGTATATACGCTTATAAGAGATTTTTGTCTTATTTTTGACCACAGAACACGCTGATAAAATATTGCACGCTAATTTCGGGCCACCCTGTATATATTTTGTTTTCTTTAATAAAAGAATATTTGTTTTAAATAATCAAAAATTAGTTTATTTTGTTTCTTTAAGCACTCTATTAAGAAATTTAAGAATAAAAGTAAAAAGGTTTATGCCAGTATTGCACTTTTGTTTGGGATAATTGGGAGGAGATTACTTTCCTCGAAGACGTTCGGAATTCCATAAAATTATTTTAGAAGGCCTCGGAATTCGTTGGAATTCCTTGGAAATCTTTGGAAGTCCTTGAAATTCTTTGGAATTCGTTGGAAATCTTTGGAATTCCTAGGAAATCTTTGGAAATCCTTGGAAATCTTTGGAATTCCTTGGAAATCTTTGGAATTCCGAGTCCTGTGTACAAAAATTTTTTGGGATATTTACCCCTCAGAAAAAATGTTGTTCATTCCAGTAAACAAACTTGCTAAAAATGGGGTAATTGAAATAGGTGCTAAAGTGAAAATGTTTTATGAGAAAAAATTGTATTACGGCTAAATTATTGACGTAGAAAGCAGTGCGTCAGTTGGTAATGAATCATCGACAACTTCAGAGGACTGAAGTGATGGAAATTAAGGTTTCCAAATCTCAACCCAATGAAGTTATTTTTGAAATCAAGTCATGTTCAGAGCGAATAGTCTTCTATTACTCTGAAAAAGATCTCAAAAAGTTCTACGGATATGCAACTTTTACCTTTGTTTTGTTTAGGTGAAACTCCTATAATTAGGCTCGAAGAGCATCAACAGTTCTATAGTTCTCTTCCACACAATGAATGACATCGTAATTATTACCTTATCGAAATTTGGTTAATTTCTTTTAATGCTCTTTTTTAATAATCATTGGAATTATGAAAGTTTATTTAATATTATCATCATCATAAGGTTCTCAGTCTGACTGGATGGACGTGTACCTCCATCCTTTTCTATCCTCAGTTAACCTACACATTTCCCTAAAAGTATAACATTCTACATTTGAGAGCAGTAGTCTAATCTGGGCCTACCACTACCTCTTTTTATTCCTATCTCTGACTCTAGTATGTCGCGAACTAATTCTTCGTGTCTTAGAAGGTGTCCTACCATCCTATCCCTCCTATTCTTTATTGTCTTCCATACCTTTCGCTTTTCCTCAACTCTTTCTAATACTTCCCTATTGCTAACCTTATCTACCCACGGTATTTTTATCGTGCGTCTGTAGCACCACATTTCAGACGCTCTTTTTCGATCCGCTTCTCCTATTGTCCAAGTTTCGCACCCGTATAATGCCGTACTCCATACAAACGTCTTCAAGAGTCTCTTCCGAGTTTCTACATTAACCGCTCCCGAGCATAACAGTTGTTTCTTTTTGTTAAACGCAACTCGACCCTGCGCCATTCTTTGTTTTACATCTATTTAGCAGCATAGTTTTGTTCTTTCTATACTCATTACTGTAACGTTTGAAGGTTTTTGTGTAGTATTTTTATTTTCAACAATAAAATGTCTCCCACCTCCATTTGAACTTTAGCATTTGAATCTCACAAAGTGACGTATCTCCTTGGCAGTTAATTTCCAAAAATTTGGAACTACTTACACTTAATCAACTATTACAGTGACTAAATATATACTATAGTACATTGCACGATTCAAGAAGAAACGAAGAAAACATTATAATGTCAATATCCCATCCATTCACAAAACAGCCAAAACTAAAAATCGCTGTACTGTAAAATCAAGAAAAATGAGATACAACACTTCGTTAGATAGACGACGATATGTAAGTATAAACACCTTTAATTAAACATTTACCACAAAAGAACAGTAATTTGTTACTGAAATGTGATAAAATTCAGCGAGAATGTTAGAAAATTGTGCATATTCTTATGCAACTACGGCGAAATACGCCTCATGACTCACGAATTCGATGTTCGGGCCTGTAGTAACGAAGGGCTCGGTTTTGCTGTATGTAACTACAAAATTTTAAGCTTGATAAAGCAAATTTTTGAGTTCCCTTAGAATTTTAATTCAGACGCAAAATTGAAATTTTGAGGCAAAAAAACAAAGTTCAAATATTCGAAATTCCAATTCAAGAACAGAAAAATTGAAGGGGAAATTTAAGAATATGAAAATTCAAGAATATTTCAAGATAACTTACCGGCTTGTTCAACATCGACACCGACAGCAGCGGATCCTTTTTATGCTTCAAGGTAACAAATGGGGAACTCCTGGGTGAATTAGAATATGGCGAAAGTCCGTTTCTGTTGGGCCTTTTGCTCTGGAACGTGGATATCGTCATTGTATCCGGGGGCTCATTAGACAAAACCTCGTAATCAGGTACAGAATGTGTTCCTAAGCCTTGCCTTTCAAACGTTATTCTATAGGTGTTATTTGAAGTATCGACAGCATCGATACTGCCTGTGAATAACCCATCTTGTGGTTTTCGAAGACGGGCAGTTACTTTGGTGCCTATAACGAGCTGCATTGGGATTTCAGAGGGGAGATCTTTGAAGCTGTTCATGTCTGTTGCTTTACGTTGTTGTAAAGCGCGGATTTTGTTCCGCTTCTTTTCTAGTTCTAAACGTTCTTCGTTGAAGAAGGCTTGCGAACACCTGCGTGGCTTACCCATGACTCTACGGATTTTCGTCCATTCGATTCGCGTTAGATCGCGGGTTTTTAATTCGGGAAAGGACTCACGAAGGCAAATGCTAAAGTCATTTTCGCCTTCAAATAAAGTTCGGTCTATATTGCTGTAAAACCATTCGTAACACACCCATTTATGCGCCTTGGGAAGTTTCAGTAAATTCCGAAGGCGCATACCGATTTTTTGGCCGATCTTTCTATCTGGGGATTGCATAGGTTGCGGGGAATTTCCACGAGAACTTTTAGCGTCTTTAGCTCGTTTAGGGGACGATTTCAATGAATCTCGCAGTATTAATGGAGAATGTGTTTTGGTTTTCTTCACAGGCGATTGCTTCAATTTTTTAGCGGATGGGACGCGATGGTGAGGCGTGTTTACTATATCATCATCGAAAAATAGTTTATTTTTCTTTCGTATTCTTGCAGGCATTCCCCTAGCATTTAAGACCTGTGTAGGTTGCGTGGGAGTGGGTTTAGGGGTGGCGGGAGTGCCCACGCGTTGCAAACCCAGCGCAGCTGGACCTAACCTTGGAATATCCTCGTCTACCTCCATATTACTATCTTCATCATCATCCATGGCCTCCTCTTTAATATTAATCTCGGTATTCGTCATTTTCCTGCCGTTTTTGAACTCTAATAATGCAGCAGCTGACTCACCTGCACCAATTTAAAAAATATCATTTCAACATATTTCCCATCCTTATATACACAGGTAAGAAAACATGCACAATTATTACCCTAAACCTTCAAACGAGCGAATGAAAATGTAACTTCCCTTTTAAAATTTCAATACGCTACATTTGAATTTGGCTATACGAAATTTTCAAATTTAAACATATCAGTCACCAGAATTCTATTACAAAAATACTCTACCTACCTAACAAATTAACGAAAAACTATCAATTCCCAATACAAATATCTTCAAATATTACCCGATAATCCTAAAGAAAGCACTAAACAACCAAAAACATTCAAACAAATTTAAAAATCACAAGAAACTCACTTTCGAGTTCGTCAGCCATGTTGATGTCGACTTCTATGGAATTATGGGAGAGTGGTGCGCGTAGCGCTCAAACTTCACGATTGTAAAAATAAATTTTTCCAAGAAGTTATTTTTAAAAGCCACACACTCCAACAAACCCAAAATTTAACCATCCAGTGCAAACTGATTCTACCTTTTTTAATTTCAAAATAACTAAAACACTTGTTATTCAAATTTTAGTTAAGAAAAAAACATTTCGTGCGCAGTTGCAGTCCCGCCTTAAAACAGTTGAATTGATTAATTTATGTGTGAAATATTGTTGCAAAATGCAACTGTTGATTATCAGATTGATTCTATTTATCCTCTTATTCAATGCGTATCAATTTCAAGAGAATCAAACAGACAAAATTGAGAATGAGAGAAATTGCCGTGAACGTAACCGTTTGGTTGTTGCTGATAAAGGTGACCTCTATACAATAATTGATGCAACCTTCGGACAAAAGTTGGTAATGCAGTGCCACTATTGGTTTGTAAATTATTTTATTAAAATATGTTCCATAAATCGATTACAACACTAATTTAAGCAACGAAAATGATGATGGAGAACCTAAAATCTGGTATAAACTAGACCTGTTAAATAAATCCCAACAACATGAAGTTGTCTTGGATATGAATTCAAATTTAACAGCCAATAGGGTGCATGTAAACCCTGAGCACTCGCTCATAATTCATAATGTACATTTCAATGACAGTGGCATTTATTTTTGCATGGGTATTGAAATGCAAGAATCGGAAAATAAATATAATTATTTGGTTGATTGTAAGTTCGACTTCCGGGCTACGCCTGTGCGATTTTTATATTTCATAATCGATTATTGTAAAATAATCGATAATTGATTAATCGATTGTTTGATTAATCTACTTTATTAATTGAGCCGACGCGGGACGCGGTGAGGATCTTTTCGCAGGTGCTCGTCCAGAAGAACGCGATACGCCGTTTACCAAAATAATCTATTTGTCAAGTAACCGATTATTCAAATCGATTAGTAAAATAACCAATTAGTCGATTAATCAGAAATTCTATTAATCGATTAATAAAATAATCGATAAAATTGATCCCAATAATCGATTAATAGAAAAATCGATTACTTGTTAATTAATTGATTATTTCGCACAGACCTATTCCGAGAAAAATTTTAAAATTTAATTCAAAAACATTGTAGTGGTTTTAGAAAACAACATGACATCGTTTGAAAGCGGGAATTTAACTTATTGGCGAAAATATTACGAAGATTATTATAAACCGGTCAACAAACTTTTGAAGACGTCACAAGGGGAAGAATTCGTTAAATTAAGAAACAAATTGAAGATACACATGCAAATTATGACAGAATGGGAACCGTGGGGAATTTGCGAAGTTTGTGGGCGCTCGAAAGGCGATGGACGCAGGAGAAAAAAGGGTTTCTGTCGAATAAAAATTGACACAATCAAAAATGTAAAATGTTGTCATTTAATTATTGAATGCACAGCCCTCTCCCTTCTTTGTCAATGAACGATCAACTGATTAACGATTCAACTTGATTTTAACTTTAATACTAACATCGCGTTTAGAAAAATTAGGGCAGCTGAGAGTTTTCGTACATGTTTTTTAACAACAAAAAATTGTATGTTCAAATATTGCATGTTTTGAATGTGTATGGAAAACCGCAGACCAACTGGTTTCGTCCTTCTGGGAACGGTCCAGTACCACTAATTAATACCAGATAATTACTCAAAGTAGTTGTCACTTGCTGATATCTGTCCAGAGCGCGGCAGCATATATAGCAAGATTAAATTGCATGGTTTGAGTGTGTAGGGGAAAGCACCGTACTGATGAGATCCAGAAGGACGAAACCAGTTAGTCTGCGGTTTTCCATACACATTCAAAACATGCAATATTTGAACAAAGACCTGCTTAAAAGCACGTACGTACATGGCGACAAAGTAGGATTGTTTCAAAGCCATCTTAGATGGGGTAGCAGTCTGAAAGGTCTCGTAGTACAAAAAATCTGGATTTAGTTCTATAATTCAATGCCTGGCGGGGTATTTGCCCGAGGAGTAGTTGTTCGAACGGTCCAGTACCACTAATTAAAAAATTGTATATAATAGGAATGAAATTTATTCAAAATATAGATTGATACGAGTGAAAAATTTGCAGGAAACTGTAAATTTCGCTTCCTTAAGTGAAAATGAACTGTTTATAGCGAATGCCTACGCCTTATCATGTAGATCGATAATATTATCTGAATATTTTCCTGGAATAAGCAATATGACTAAGATTATTCCCCATTTTGTGCAAGAAGAACATTGCGAAGGAACCTGCAATCCAGGTTTACCAATTTCAGTTCAAATTTGAGTTGTTTTTGTTAGGTAGGTACGTATTTGTTTGTAGACGAAGAAGGTTTGGGGAAAGGATGGAAGACGGGCAAAAGTCTGGATTTTAAGTACAAAAAGTCCATAGTTTTGGCCCAAAATGCACATTTAACCTTAATTTGTCCAGAGTAAGATTTACAAATTTGCTACTCACTTTTTTCAAAAACATTTGCAAGCAGATCTACTCTTGAAAATGTGGTCATCTGGAAAAGAAATGGTAAAATATTACCGGCGGGTGAAAGCGTCCCCCCTAAAAACCCTGCAGATGAACCACATATTACAGTGGACACTTTCAGTACTTTGTATTTGATATCTGTCACTTCTGATGAAGAAGGTAACTATACATGTGAAGTGGACAAGACAAGGATGCAACAAGTCCGAGTTTACGTTGTTTCCAAGTCGCGTTTGCTGACACAAGGTGAGGAATGTACTTATTCA
Source organism: Xestobium rufovillosum (assembly GCA_963966045.1). Taxonomy (NCBI): domain Eukaryota; kingdom Metazoa; phylum Arthropoda; class Insecta; order Coleoptera; family Ptinidae; genus Xestobium; species Xestobium rufovillosum. Next base: position 43,997,876 of record OZ014492.1, read on the forward strand.
ATAGTAATGTTTGGGATGGCAAATTATGTTTCCATGTGCGTTGGGTTGCTTTTCTCTGATGTTCTGGCCAGTCGTGCTGATGGAAGGTCTTTCGTTCTATAGGAAACCGGCACGCGCTCTAATCGTTTACCTCAATGTCTTCTTCCATCATCCTCCTTCTCAAAAATGTCAGTCATTGGTTTGTTGTTCACCGTTCTTCAACACATCACCAGAGACTTTGCCCAACAACAATAATTATTACAACTACTTACATTGAATTAATTATCTCCAAAAACTTAATTCTTCCGAAAAGTACAACCACCGAAGATTTATTATTTTTGTAGCTTTTCTTCGTCATGTGATGTATTTGGCGTTTGTATTGTCTTTAACACTTAGTTGTTACTGTGCTGGATTAATCGTGACTTGGACTCGCCGAGACACATTTAAAACATACGAAGATTTGATGAGAGAAAAGGCAGAGAAGAACGAAGTTGAAAATTTGGTTTGATACGTTTCTTTTTGGTTTGTTTTTTTATTATGAATTGTCTGTAATTTTTGTTTGATAAAGAAAGATTTGAATTACACCACTCGTTTAACTTCCTTGATAATTTTCTGACAGATTGTATTCTTTTTAAGAAACCAACAATTTTCTAAAGTATTTATTCCCAAATTTGATATTTTTGTACTATTTCAACTCGAAAATAATATTGGGTACCTATCTACCTAATGTCACCTTTCGAAGAAAATGTCATAGCGCTGTGAAACATATGTGGAAAAGTTAATGATAGAACAAACTGCGGTTCCAACAAAATGGCACACATTGCAATAAAAATAGGTAATTCATAGTAGTGCAATACTGTGTCAAATAAGGCCCGCTCGAAAATAAGGCCCACTAATAGTATTCGCATAGTTAAAGAAATCTGTAAATATATGACATCATGCAGAGACAGTTTGTTATGAGTGCACATAATTTCTGTAGATGGCCCTACCAGATACGTTCTCTTAGGGTCCCTGTATTTAGAGAGTACCGCAATCAATAGCTCCACTATGTTTCAGAACTGTAAGTAAACATGGCGGACTGCCGTGTCAGCAGCAAAATGTCATATGTCAGTCAAAGTCCAGCTGAAATGTTGGTTTGTTTAGTGTTTATGTTTTATCGTCTTTTGTGGATCAGTGATATATTATATTTCCACAATCTGGTCTGTAGTATTATTCCTCAACGTATCACAATCAAATTTTATTTGTTTATGGATCAAAAATCAGAAGGTGATTCCGCAATAGATCATTTTAGAATGGCGTCACACAATTGACAGCTGGAGGGCACACATTTATTTTTTGCTTTGCAGCTTATTGGAGGGAAGAAGAGGAGGAATAACAAAGCAGATGTTTGTGTTACCATTTGGCACCAAGAAAGGGGCGTAACTTAAACTTAGTCGCTTTACGCCGAGAATTGAACGAAAATTCTTAAAATGATAGACTGTAGTTAATATCTTCTTGTTTTACTTTTTGGTAGAAGTTCATGATGAAACAAATAAATACTCCGCGAACTACCAATATATAACGTTTTATTTAAATATATTACCGGTTTCAGGATTCACAAAGATCCCATCATCAGAAATGTACGAAAAATTGTAAAGAAATTATTATGACAGTTGACAAGGAAACTAAAATTGACAAAACAATACAAAGAATAATGATATCCATGAAAAAAGATAACTAGATAACTGAATTTCAGTATTTACCTACGGGGTATAAGAAAAACACAAAGGAAAATCGAATACCTCGTAGCTTGAAGGGAAAAAACAATGAATTTAAAGAAAACCATATTGGAAAAAACAATAAATTCAATTGAAAAAACCTTCAAGTGAAATATCAGAACAGAAAAAACTAAATAAACAAAATATCCATGGAATCTTGACAACTGCCAACTGCTAATCTTGTAATAAACTCTGTGGTCAAGTCTATGTGTTCTGTCTTGACAACTGCCAACTGCTAGTATTGTAATAAACTAAAAAAGAGAGAAATAAGTCAAAAACGGCATAATGGCAAAAAAGAAATAAGTCGAGGATTAAGATGGAGAGACTGTTGTTGAATAATTAATTCAAGAATCAATCCTAATAATACCAATAATAAAACAAAAAGAAGAAAAAGAATCCCATATTGCCAAATAACAATGCGGAGTATTTATTTGTTTCATAATGATAGACTGGTTGCACTATTGCAAACGTTGTTTCGTTATTTTGAGTTAAATTACATGAACTCTAAACATCACCACTTTGTTTGGCACCAATTTTGGTAACACTCACGTGCATAACGTTGTGTATCCATTCTCTGCCCTCCAACAGAAAATGGCGGCCTATCAAAATCAATCAGACACTAATAGTAGCTCCCGGTTGCATACAATACGCATGCGGCGTTACCATTACACTATATCAGCAAAATTATGTTTAAGAATATCGTTATCGGCTAGCGACGCTAACGGTCTCGGTGGGTGTGCGGATATCGTAGAGAGCTGCCATTTTGTTCTCCTACGGCTAGACGAGTTCTGACCCCGTAGCGGTTTGATATATTTTACTTGTTTTTACATTATCTTTTTTCCAAAAAATGCGTGTGTCTGGTGCGAGAGGGCAACTAAGGGCTTTGTTTAAAATGCGTTCTCTCAGCTTTAGTTTTTTTTACTTCCAAAATGCGTGCGCATGCGTATTGTATGCAACCGAGAGCTACTATTAAGGTCTCGTCAAAATCAGGCCTTTCTAAAACAGTCTATTTGTAACACATTCATGTCAAATATAAAATCTGACGTTCCGGCACAATTCAAATTTGGCGCCTGTTATTGTGAGTAAACATGGCGGAGATTGCGGTACTCTCTCAATACAGGGACCCTACGTTCTCATTTCGTGTTCAAACTTAAGTGCCAGTCCCACGTAGCAGTGTTGTTAAAAGCGGTAAAACTAAGTAGAAGATTTTAGGGTAATTACTAAAAATTTATGTTTAAAAATACGTAGTATTGCAGTATTCCCTCTATTTTATAGCATGTTCTTTTTCGTCGCATGTATTTATTGCATTGTTATTGCCTCCTTTCCGTATCGCATCTCATAATCTAAAATGTGTGCTGGTTTTAATAAGGCCCAGCAAAGAGTTTCGAATAATAGGTACTAGACCTTCTAAATCTAGAGAAACACATTCAATGTGCTCCGATTCCCCAAATAATAAAAAACGTAGAAAGTCCAAGTGACAGTTGGTATTGTTCCTTATGTGACACCTGTGATATGCTAAGCACGCGAAAGTGTAAGAACTGTTCTGTTGGGCACCACGAAGCAAGTCTAGGTCTGACTGAACATGATGATTTGGATTACATGTGCAATTCATGCGACTAAAAGTATTCTGTTTTATGTATTTTTCTGGAATGACGGCTTTGGTTAACTTTTCTCGTGAATTTTATGGGAGGGCCTTATTAGGAACACTGTATGCAATAAGGCCCACAACCAATGTTTTATTGAAAAAATGAGTAACTTTTTGTTATTGTTTTTTTGATTATATATTTTATGTACTTACGTTAAGAAAAGAATAAACTTTCATTTGATACCCGCACCCGAAGTTTTTATTTGTTTTTACCAACAGAAATTTGAAACTAGAAATTAGGTAGGCCTTATTTGGGTCAGGTACCTTATAATATTTCCGCAACGTTAAATTGGAAGAAGTGTTCCAGCAGCCTAGCCTCCTGGTACACCAGATCTGACGACCATGGATTTTTTCTGTAGGGTAACGTCAAAAGTTTAGTATGTATAATATCCAACAATGTAGCAAATGATAATTATGTTCGAGGATATATTAAGCTGAGAATTCGAGTTGCTTCTCAAAGTATGTACTACTATTGAAATCCTTCAAAATTTCGAAGAAATTTATTGAATAGGTGTAAAGCAATTTCTCACTTTAGCTGATTTCATTATTGTTAATCTCTTCTATTGAGTTTATCACTACTATGTGCACTACCAATAATTATTATATAACATATACCTATAGTCACTTTCTAAATGCATTTTCGGAAATTTTCTTTCTATTATCCAAGAATGTTTATTATTGAAAATTAATAACAGAATTGCAGTAGAACCCAGCCAACTTCAAAAAAAGCCTTCCAGTTTGACCATATAAGATACTGTTACAATAAGAGCATTTTAGTTGGTATATACATACATATACCTGTTCTATATACAAAATTATCTTTTGCATTAAATGTTCCTATACTAATTCCCCTACTAGAAATTTAGGTAAAAATATGAATAATATATTTAAAAGTATTACAAATTTTACTCCCAAATTTGGTCTAAAAAATTCGTTAGACCTTATAGGTAAAATAAAAGTTAAAATAAAACTATAGCAATATTGGTCAAACTGGTATAGATTCATATAAGATGTAATAAACATTTAATATCATTTCGGTTGAGGAATAACGATTCAAATTTTGCGAATCATTTTCGAAAATAATCACAACTTTCCTATTCTTGAAGAAACTAAATTATTGCTGTATAATTTGGAAAAAGGTTAATGTTAGAATTTTTAGAAATTTATAAACATAAACAATAAACTGAAGATACAGTTTCCTGTAAAGCTGGCATTCGCGTTTTAAGTAGGTAGGTACATGCTTCATTCCGCAAAAGAGAAAGTTGACTTCAACAATGCTCGTTCTTAAATATGTCGTCGTGCAAATGAAGTAAAAAGTTAACTTTTAACAGCTGTTTTGCTGTTTCTAAATAATATGGAAATAAAATACGTATTTCACATAATCTTTTTAAGTTATATTTTACATTACACTGAAGGTAAGTCCTCTACAAATTACTTTAGTACTTTTAAACAGATTTTATTTAGGTTGATGACTTAACGTATATCATTGAACTCTAATAACTTCTACTAGCAGTTTATCTGTCAATTCAATTTTTATAGTGTTAATTATCGCGTGCTTTGTTTTTAGGATTATTGCAAAGGTGTTTCGTGTGCAGATCGCGAGGTGATCTAGGCAGTTGTAAAGATCCATTTACAGTAAATGTAACTCAAATAGAAAATGAAAGAGGCGTTGAAACAGTACCCTGTGCTTCCGGTTGGTGCGGCAAAATTTTGGAAACGGAAAATGCCCTAAAAGAAGGTAAATCAGTAATATGTCAGAGTTATATCAACTTCTGGTATAACGGTATAAGTCGAAGTATCTACAGGTGAATTTAGATATTTTCAAACTCCTGAAGATGTCGACACTGTCAGCGAAACACATGTCGAGTTTGGGGCACATTTCATATCACACTTCTTCATTTTTCAGAGTATGGCGTAGCTACGCAGAGAATGTGTCTTCAAAGGGGGCCTTCCGACAGTGAAGACAGATGTGCCTATACGACTTACCAGTACAGGAAGGTACTTATGTGTTTTTGCCGGGGCGATTTGTGTAATTCCTCAAATAAGCTTTTCTCTGCTAATTTAATAATTCTGCTATCAACGAGTGCAATAGTTTTGATCAGACTGATGTCATAGAAGTATATCATATAATTTTATAATTATTTAAATGTATTTATAAAAAAAATATTTTTTGATAATGTATGTTTTTTGATTAATCAACCAAATCACTATGAACGTAACTTCAGCATCTTCATACTCCTGAGGATGGTGGCGTTGTCAGCGAAACAAACGTGGATTAAATGTCAACATATTTATTAACCTAAATTGGGTTCGTGAATTTTTATATTTGCTTTTGGATTAAAGGTTTAAATCAATGGTTATAACTGTTTCTCGAAGTATTTTTAGGTTTAAATATACATAAATGCTTTGTGGTTTAAACTGTTATTTTCTCGTGTTCAGCTCTTAAACTTTTTGTGTTTCGTTTCATTTATTAGTTGTGTGTTTGTGTTTTAAAACCTAGAATGGCGTTATAACCTTTTAAGTTATATTCAGAAAATAAGCTATGGAATCTTATATACTTTTAACAACCAAATAAACAAACAAAAACACGAAAATCCCAAATTATAACCTCAAAATGTGAGAAATAATTTCTGGGTGTGGAGCATGCTCAAGGGAATTATTTTATTGGAAAATCCTCTTAACACGTCGCAGACGGGCTACATTTAAAATGCAAGTACCAAAAAAATATTATTGTCGCCTAAATGTATGAAAATATTTCGATTTCATTTTTTTATTATGTAGATTCGATTAAAAAATATAGGTAGGTACAAAATTTTATTTACAACTCCAAAAATACATACAATTATTAGCTGAAATAAAAATCTCTTTGTGAATTTCTGTAGAATGGAGAAATTGGTCGCAAAGAACCGAGTTTGTTAACTTTCAAACCATTCTCTTCTCTTTGTTTTTGGTTCCTTAATACTGCTCTTACGTGTGGCACATCTTCGTAGAATAGTTCCTTTCCGTACAAGTAGCCTACTGCCAATTTAGCTCTGACACCTGTCAGAAGAAGTGGATCGGGGTAACCTAGAAAGAAAACAGTTTAACAAATTATACCCATCAATGACTAGAATTATTTTTTTGTGTTTTTATGTGTGTATATTTCAATATAAGTTTTTTAGATTCCAGATCTATTTTCTGGGTTGTTTTAATTCATTTTTCTATTTTCCCCTGAAGTTTGGCACACATGTCATGAATCACCCTTTATAGGTACTTACTGAGACCGTCACTAAAATCTGGGGTGATGTGAGTACCGGGATGCCCCAGTTCGAAATTTAAAATATTGGTTTGTGGCAAAATTAAGTCACCGGCCCAAATATCTGCCAGTTGCCCATAATACAGTTCGTATGGAAAAAAGAAACTTCTTGCAGTCCTCGTCCCAGCTTTCTTCCCTTCTGATATATAGTACGACGTCCCTGAAGGTCTGCCATTCGGCGTTTTTCCAATAAATTTGACGTACTGGTAGCTGGAGGAAGGTGTCGGTTTTCCAGTGACAGATACGATGTAAATTAACAGCAGATATCTTCGAATCTGCAAAAAATATAACATAATTACATATATGGATGATCAGGACATCAGGAGTAGGTATACTGATTTAAAAACGGAAATATGTGCCCATTTTTGGTCCAACAGTCCTAATTCTGACTTGTGCGACCACAAATCGGTAAAATCGTACTTTGTTCTTGCATTCTCAAAAGAAGCAACAATAATTAACGTGATCATTGAACGGTAAAATGTGTTTCAACATTTTTAAGTGAACAGTTCGGGGGCAATAGAAAGGTAAGCTTCTTGTATGATGCTACAAAATTACAACCTACTTCTTAAAATATGTATAACCCTCCTACACATAGAATCTAATAACTTTTGTTTTGAATTCTTTTACGTACCTACTTGCATACCAAGTTATTTCTTAATATTTATAACCTTTTCAAACAGAAAATTATTAATGAAACTACCGCATTTAATCTTGATCTAATTACAAATAGACATAATTCAAAAATATTTATATGGGTTTGACCATGATTTTACTTGTTACGACATGGAAAACATATTAGTTTAAGACTGCGTGTTCTGCATAAATTGATAAAGGTGAAGATAGTGCAGGTACAAGGGGGTATTGATATCTGTTTAGCCTAGGCAATTCGCTTTACCACAAACATCAGCAATGTACCAATACACCCTGGTATATTAGCTTCATGTAAGTCATTCAACATTTCTTGTTATTTCTAGCATTTGATTGCTCTAGTCTCTAGTGAAAGGTTCTTCTTCTCAGAGACGGTCACTTTTGTTGCAGAAAAATTGCAACCAAGATTGCACGCTATGAGAAAGTTTGCCAAAGCACGTTTCCACAAAGTCATCAAACGAAAATAACAATAGAAATAGGATCAACAGTTCACTGCCGTGAACGTAAATCAAAACAAACTATTAGTAGCTACAATATAATTGGCAAGATATTGGCTCCAGATAGAACCTAATAGTTGGGGATTTTACAATGAGAGATGCTAAGAGACTTGGATAAATATTTTGCCTTTCTCTTGAGGAATTAGGAAACATGTACTAATACCCAACAATTTATTCATAAATTAACTAAGTACGTATGGGTAGATCACGATGAAGTAATGGGCTGTGAAAAAATAGAGGAAGCGAAAAAAAGAAAATGGTTGCAAGATAATGACTGACTTAGAAGAAGACAGCAACAAAAATAACATAAGGAGATTTTCTTCCAACGGGCAGAAGACAGAAGAAGATGATTATGCAATATTTTGTCACACAAAATATGAACCTTTGTGTGATTTAAATTTATTAAAATGTCGATTTTGGTTTTTCAATAATAGTTTTATTATATATCAAGGGACTAAAGTGGTACTACCGAGCGAGGGCTACAATACTGATGAGTTCCAGAAGGACGAAACCAGTTGGTCTGCGGTTTTCCATACACATTCAAAACATGCAATATTTGAACAAAGGCCTGATTAAAAGCACGTACCTACATGGAGACAAATTAGGATTGTTTCAAAGCCACCTTAGGTGGGGTAGCAGTCTGAAACATCTCGTAGTACAAAAAATCTGGATTTAGTTCTATAATTCAATGCCTGGCGGGGTATTTGCCCGAGGAGTAGTTGTTCGAACGGTCCAGTACCACTAATTAATACAATAGGCAGGTTCGGTAATTTTCAAATTTCATTAAAATTGATAGAGTTTATTATACTGAAGGCAGTTATGTTGTTAATTTTTGTTTAAAAAAAATTCCTTCGCCTGTGAAGCCGTTGCAAAGTTTTCCGTCGGTGCGAGGCTAGAAATCGTACCTTGCAGCGAGAGTAGGCCGCGTGACGTCAGAACTTAGTATAACGTACAAGTCCCAGCTTCAGCGCGCAGCAGTCCCATAAGTATTATGCATATGCATGTGTAGTTAAATTGTTAAATATTATTAACTGGTTCTAACTGGTGTTTTCTGTTTTGTACCCAGACTAATACATCGTACAGCACACCAATAAAACGGAAAAAGTGGTTCGTTGGAGCCAGAAGGAAAATCGGTCAGCATTATCGATATTTTCGCGAGTTAGTTTATCATTGCAAAAGTTTATAAAATTATCGGCTGCCCTATTGCAGCCACTCTAAATAAAATCGAACATAATGTAATTTATAGACAGTTTTCTGGGACCCCTTGGTACTTGGTAACGTGTTACGGTTAGCATAATTTGAAACAGGATGCTAGGAGCATGACGGAGCCAAATACTGAATCGCCGTAGCGTTCCCTCCCTGAACTAAAAAAGGAAATTTTATTAACTATTTTACAATAATAATTAGGTAAACAGTACGCCATCATAAAGTTCTCTTTTGAAGACTGTTAGGACGCGTACCTCCATCCTTTCCCTGAGCTAGCCTACTCATTTCCGTAAAAGTAGAACATTCTACATCCCCAACTATTTGAGAGCAGTAGTCTAATCTGCTTCAACCTCTACCTCTTTATTCCTATCTCTGACTCTAGTATGTCGCGAACTATTCCTTTGTGTCTCAGAAGGTGTCCTACCATCCTACGATCCTATCCCCTATTCTTTATTGTCTTCCATACTTTTCTCTTTTCCTCATCTCTTTCTAATTCCTCCTTATTGCTAACTTGTCTATCCACGGTATCTTCAACACCCGTCTGTAGCATCACATTTCAAACGCTTCTCCCATTGTCCAAGTTTCGCACCCATAGGTATAATTTCGTACTCCATACATGCGTCTTTAAGAGTCTCTTCCGAGTTTCTACATTAACCGTTCCAGAATATAGCAGTTGTTTCTTTTTGTTAAACAAGTACCTAGTACCTACGTAGCGTAGTTTTTTGATTCGCGTGAGTTGTATTTGTTTCCGTTTTTTTAAAAAATTTCCAATCCGTTATAAAACTGTTATAACTTGATAACTTGTCAATCACTTAGGTATACATACCTACATAAATGAGTAGGTATGTATTGTATTGTATTAGAGAATATAGGTAGGTACCTATTTTACAAACAGAAGTAAGAAGGTATCTACAATCTACATACCTGCTTATACTGAATTATAAAAGGCATGTACAGTTAATAAATTGTTGACTTTGTTTTACTTATACCGGTCTGCTTTTACACTACTGTTTTGAGGTTGAATGAAATTGGGGTTAGATGCAAGAATCACACACCATTTCCACATTTACCGGGACATTTACCTACCTACTACATAAATATGGCAAATTATGTGAATCGGACTTTTGATACCCTTGTTGCATCATTATATCGATTATGTTGTCTTTGTTTTATGTTTCCTTGACACCGTACTTTAAAAATTCACGCTCGAAATAGTCCCAATAAGTATGTTATGAGATAGGTACCGCTTCACGGGCACTTCAAGAGAACTGGGAGGAGCGCCTTACGAATCTCTGACGTCAAACCAATAACAAAGCGAACTAGCATGTGGGCGTGACAAGCTAATTTCTTTCGCTTATTATGCCGCAAAAAATTTTTTTAGAAAAAAAAATTCGACGTCAATCAATTACAATAACAATTTTCTGTCATTTTCATGCCAAAAATAGATATCTTATTTTTCTCCGAACCTCCCTATTCGCTGAGGAATAAAAAGATACTTTAGTCCGGTGGTTTTCTCGCACTTTTGGACTTTTTTGCCATAAAATCATAACATATAAGAACTTATAAGTACTGGCATTGCTGAAAAGAAAGAACGAGGGGTACAAGCCCAAGAAACCAAGAGTTTTGGATGCAAATCAAGTTCAGAAATTTCTTCAAGAGGCGTCAGATGAAGACCATTTTGCTAACACAGGTACCTCTAGGTGAAATACTTTTTGTACTTCTTATGCTAGAGACTATAAGGTGTTTACACACATATAAAAGGGGGTTTTTGATCAGAAATAATGTTTCTAAAGTGTAGGATGTTCGATTTTTGGAGAAATGCGTAAGTTAGCTCAGGATAGGAAAGGATGGAGGTATAGAACATTTTTGTTTTTTCCTTGGTTCTAATCTGTAAATAATTGTGGATGTGTAATTTTCATTTTCCTGTGTGCTAAAGCAACCAAATTTCGGCTAAATACCATTTGCTTATTACTGTAATATTCACATCATATGTATAATATTGCATAATACAATTATGGATGATAGTTATATTGGAATGTGTACCATCACTACGTATAACGTAATACTTAATAGCTTGCGTGTAATACGTGTAATATGCGCGTACTTTACGCTTTGGAGTAGGTAGGTACCTATGTGAATATGTAAGTAAAAGTACTATGCTCGACTATGTCATCCTTGTTATCCGTGCATCCAAAGATTGCAGTTGTTCATGTATATAGGCATGATCTGATCTCGTTTAGGTAATTCTTTAGAAGAAAAGTAGAACATATCGCTTTGTCGAGCAAGGTTATGACACTCGTTGCTGAGGACAAAGAAACATCATCGGTAATTGGTCAGAAGGTGGTTCGAGATACTCGTTAGGTTATTCAAAAATTTTATTTTACATACATAATACTTACGTAGGTCAGGATAAAAGTAATGTTCATAAACTAGATACTATACAGAGTATCCCAACTGCAAGAGCTGTTCCTACAGTTCTCAAGTTTGTCGTGTACTAGCAAAAATTAGTTCCATTTAGCATTTGCTGTTTACTTCCGCAACTTGAAGAGTTATTATTAACAAATAGCAGCACGTGACCGGTCCATCACTTTTGTTGTTAATTCTGTGCGATGACCCAAGAGCAGATCATCTCTTGTGTAACTTTCTCTGCCATGCTGCGAATATTTTTTCGCCGAACAATACTAGAAATTTTGTTTTCACTTTTATTATTTTGCAAACAAAAAGTAATTCTTCCGCCGGCATTTCTTTAGTGTCATGACTTTACTTAATTGATTATGTGTTCAAAGTACAAATCTTAAGTTCAACAACGTGGTTAGTCAGTAAAATATCAAAATAAAACATTATGGTTTAAAATTTATAAGAAGCTTATACCGCACCAAAAGCTTCATCTTTTCCTCTTGATCATTTGTCAACATTTTTGACTGCGATCGGGTGCAAAGTGTACATAATGGAGATGTATTCCGTTACTATTTTGTGGATCAGTGATCGAGACACAAGTGGCAAATGTTCTGAAATTCAAAACTTTGATTCGTCTGTTTTCTCGAAGTTTTCTTCCACACCTTCCTTCAAATCGTTGGTAACAAAATGGAAGCATGGTTACCATAACGTTGTTGCATTCCCTTCGTTCAATAACCCTCACCTCACGTACACTTCAAAAACAGAGGAGAACCTGCTAGACTTTCTGCTACTGCTCATGCGCACCAGACATCGATAAACCCTATTGACAGATTGAATTTGAAACTAGTGCAATTTAACCCAAATTTTTACCAAACTTATTGAGACAAGAATGTTTAACACCGGAAGCAAACACTTATTCCACGGCCTCGAAATCTGGAACAGGATCTGTTTAACTTAAAAAGGATTGTTTCGTGTGTGTAGGTTGACAACTACTGCGGTACCAGGAAGAGTCATTATTTGCTTATGACTTGTGTTACTCGAGATTTGTCCGATGACCTTTTGGAAACTATTAGCGGAAGTAGCTAGATAATAGGTATTAAGTGCAGCATTGTATCAGGAGCAGTTGTTGGAATACATGTTCATAGTTTCTATAAATATACAGTGTGATCATTTAAAACGAGTCACCTCAAATATCTACGAATAGAATATAATTATGAAAAAACGCAAGGAGGGCAGATGTTGCTGTATAGTTGACGTCTGTAAAACCTACCCCCTAGCCCCCAGTCACCCCCACTTTAAAATCTCAAATTGCATCATATCACTTACGACGTCTCATTTTAAAGGAAATCGAATGAGGAATACAGCAACGATATTTATTTTTTAATTATTCCTTATTTTCAGCTTTAAAAACTAAAATTTCAACCTTTCAGTAAATAATAAAAATAGTGGGTAAAAATTTGATACAAAATAAGACACTATGAATTCTTAATAAGTTAACCGCACACGCCAAAAGACAGTGACACAGTAATTAAACTCGACACGTGTTTCGCCTCAGAAGTTGAAGATTAATCTTCAACTCCTGAGGATGCTGACGTTGTCAGCGAAACACGTGTCGAGTTTAATTACTGTGTCACTGTCTTTTGGCGTCAAAAGACAGTGACACAGTAATTAAACTCGACACGTGTTTCGCCTCAGAAGTTGAAGATTAATCTTCAACTCCTGAGGATGCTGACGTTGTCAGCGAAACACGTGTCGAGTTTAATTACTGTGTCACTGTCTTTTAGCGTGTGGGGTTAACTTATTAAGAATTCATAGTGAATTTACGTCAAAGTTCTTAATCCATCTTCTGTGTGTGCAAAATAAGAGTTAAACCTTGTAGATATCAGATAATAAACATATCATACAAAAAAGAAGCTTTGGAATTTAAAACAAGAAAATTTAACTTGTAGAATAATTTAAGGAAAATCTATCTATTCTCAAAATGGGCCCAATTATTTGCAAAACAATAATAAAGCCTATATTCTCGAATTGCCTTCTTACATTCAGGAATGTTTTGGAGGGAATATTTGGGCATGTTTGGGATATTGTGCGCCTCAAATCAATTAAATTTTCTGGGTGGGTTTGACACACTGCTGATTTAAAATAGCCTCAAAAGAAAAAATATAGCAGATTGAGATAAGGAATAATTAAAAAATACATCACTGCTGTATTCCTCATTCGATTTCCTTTAAAATGAGGTGTCACAAGTAAGATGGTGCCATTTAAGATTTTAAAGTGAGAGTGGCTGGGGGTTTAAGGGATGGTTTCACCAACGTCAACTATACGTCAAAATGTGTCCCACTCGATTCTTAAATTTACGTGTCTCGGCGATTTGACAAAGATTAGGCAAAGATTTAGAAATCAAGTTAAGGATTGTAGAAGTTATCCAGGAGCAGATATAGATATTGATCACAATATAGTCGTTATGAAGGCCAATCTTAAATTTAAGATTTTGAAAAAACGAAGCGGAAGAAGGTATCTTGACCCAGAGAAACTAAAAGATGATGATACGCGCGATAAGTACGAGAAAAAGACAAACGAAGTACTAAAGGGCGCGGGCGAAAATATTGTTAGGGACATAGAGGAAGAATGGAATTGCATTAAAAATAGTTTAGTTTCCTCAGCTAGGGATATTTTGGGTCGTAAACAGAATGAAAGTAGGAAACCCTGGATAACAAAACATATTGTGAGTCTAATAGAGGAAAGGCGAAAATATAAAAATAGGTTAGATGAAATAGGGAAACAAAGATATAAGGCGACCAAGTGGGAAATTATTCGGAAATGTAGGAAAGCGAAAGAGCAATAGATCGATAATAAGTGCAAAGAAGTCGAAAATAAGTTCGAAGTAGGAAAAACTGATGAAGCATATAAAATAATTAGGAGAAATTTTAGAGAAATTGGATCTAGTACCAAAAGCATTAGGAATAAGGCAGGAGATATTCTAATCGAAAGCGGGGAGAAGGCAGATAGGTGGAAAGAATATTTAGGAAACTTATATGCGGGATAGGAAGTGCAAGATACATTAGAAAGCGAAAGCAGTGTAGAGGGGGATAACCTAGGGAATCCTATAATGAGAGAAGAGTTTGAGCTAGCACTAAAAAGTTTAAGGAATAATAAAGCGCCAGGTATAGATGGCTTGCAGGCAGAAATCTTAAAGTGCGCAGGTCAAGAGGTAATAGATCGTTTATTTAAATTAGTTAGTCGCATATACCTGACAGGCGAGATTCCAGAGGATTACAAACGGAACATCATGGTAGCTTTGCCAAAAAGGAAAGGCGCGGATAGGCGCGAAAATTTCAGAACCATCAGTTTAACTTCCCATGCGTCAAAAATTTTAACTAGAATTGTGCAAAGAAGGATGGAGAAAAAGGCAGAAGAAATATTAGGAGAAGATCAGTTCGGATTTAGACGAAATAGAGGACCGCGCGAGGCCATCCTAGCTTTACGAGTAATTATAGAAAAAACGATAGAAAAGAGAAAGAGCGTCTATATAGGATTTGTAGATTTAGAAAAGGCCTTCGACAACGTAAAATGGGGGACGATGTTCGAAGTGCTGAGAAAGGTAGGGATGAAATATAGGGACAGAGGAATAATACATAATCTCTACGAAGAGCAAAAGGCAGTTATAGAATGTGAGCAAGAACGAAGGGAAGTAGATATCCGGAAGGGAGTGAGACAGGGATGTGCATTGTCACCTCTAGTTTTCAACTTATATATCGAAGATGCTATTAATATTGTTAAGGACAGAACAGCCTCAGGGATTAACGTACAGGGTCAAACTAGTAACATGCTTAGATTTGCGGATGATATAGCAGTGTTAGCATCTAGCAAAGAAGAAATAGGAGCGGCTTTGAATGAAATGGAAGCAGTTTTGACACAGGGCTATGGCATGAAAGTCAATAAAAAGAAAACTAAAATTTTGGCATGTAGGGGATGTGAAAATAGAACTAAAGTTGACATACAAATAGGAAATGAGAAGATAGAGGAGGTCACGGATTTCTGCTATTTAGGAAGTAAAAGAACTCAAGACGGTAGGAGCACTAAAGATATAAAACAAAGAATAGCGCTGGGCCGAGTTGCGTTTAACAGAAAGAAACAACTGTTATGTTCGCGAACGGTTAATATTGAGACTAGGAAGAGACTCTTAAAGTCGTATGTATGGAGTACGGCATTATACGGGTGCGAAACTTGGACAATAGGGGAAGCGGATCGAAAAAGAGTAGAAGCATTTGAAATGTGGTGCTACAGGCGCATGATGAAGGTACCTTGGATAGATAAGGTTAGCAATAGGGATGTATTAGAAAGAGTTGGGGAAAAGCGAAAGGTATGGAAGACAATAAAGAGTAGGAGAGATAGGATGGTAGGACACCTTCTAAGACACGAAGGAATAGTTCGCGACATACTAGAGTAAGAGATAGGAATAAAAAGAGGTAGGGGTAGGCCTAGATTAGACTACTGCTCTCAAATAGTTAGGGATGTAGGATGTTCTACTTTTAGGGAAATGCGTAGGTTAGCTCAGGATATAAAAGAGTGGAAGTACGCATCCAACCAGTCTTCGGACTGAGAACCTTATGATGATGGCGATTTGACGTACCTACCTATTTCTATTTGTTCCTAAGATATTTGGGGTGGCTCGTTTTTAAATGATCACACTGTATATACGTAATGGTTATAGTTTTTTGTTTGCAGTTGTAATACCTATTGAGAATATTCAAATAATTTATTGTTTTGCCCTTTTGGCCAAAATTTTGCAATGTGCATTTTAGCATACCTGCACTTTCACTATAATCGTGGGTTTAAAGAATCCTCGTCATGAGATGTTAACAAAGTTTATTGACGCGTCGATTTTAACATTAAGTTAATTAATTCGCGAAAATATATGCATAGGTACTTGCGTTAATAGAGTAAATTATGTAATAATATCCTTGTCTGCTCGGCACATAAAACGATGAATTGCAAGATATATGATCTTGGTACTTTCTCATCCATACTTATTGTGTTTAAATAATCATATGCATAATGTATAATGCTTATGCAAATAGTATTAAAACTACTGAATCCCAGAAATGGTACGAGGTAAGATCGAGGCACAAAATCTGTTCCGGTTAAACAGAAGATGGTCTTATTTTGGCCCCAGTTCTTAGCAACACAGTTTTTGAATTGACAACAATTTGACCTGATTTGATAATAACACAGAGTATACAACAGCTGCCCCTTTTTGGGGCATATTGTATACCAACTTGAAGTATGTTAATTATGACATAAATGAATTAAAAAATTAAGTAATCATTGTAATTATGAGAACTAGACTGACTTGAATTACTCAAAAGGTTATAATGGTACGCACAACCTTGGTAACAACAAATATGTGCACTGAAACCATTTTTGACTTAAAATATTATTATTTTTAAACCTCGATATTCAAATCATTTTTAAGAAAACTTTGTGGCCCTGCATTGCTTTTAAATTTCACTCATGATTTTATAGCAACACATTAGAGCTTAATGGTAATGTTGCACAAATTCTAGATCGTATCTGAGGTTTTACTGGTGGATATACTAGTGACATTTATGCAGATTTAGTATAAAGAAATATATATGACGACAATCGGATTAATTGATCCATTTCTATGATAAATTTCAATCTTGTAAAGGTTAAAAATTGTCCTGAATACGAATTTTTCGTTTGAATACAACCAACATTTGGTGTACCGGTTATAGACTATCTTATACAAAATTGTAAAGTTGCCAGACAGAGATAATCAACCTCAAATATCTATTACTCAGAACTCTTATAAGTACAAGAAATTACTATTTTCACATTGTGGAATTTCAAATTTACAAATGATCAAAATGAATTTTAAAACATAAACTATACCAACAATATCTACCGGAATTCTGTTATTAATTTTCATCAGACATTCTCAGGTGATGGAAAGAAAATTTCCGAAAATGTATTTAGAAAGTGACTATTATGTTATACAGAGTGGCAAACTTCCATGTGTACATGGGGGAATAACATGGGTAATTACGTTTTTGGGGATTCCTATACTCCCCGTGTAAAGTTACAACGGTGGTAAAGGTAGCAATCGAAAGGTTATTTTTTTCTGCGTATGAGGGCATCAAAAATTCTACAACTTTCCAATTTATTAAAGCATTAAAAGCAAAAATTACATTAGTAATTTTCAGTTTGAAAATTAGTAAATTATCCATGACAACAAAATTTATTCTAATCAAAGTCGTCTTTGATTCTTATGGATTTTCTAATTCGTCTGAACTGTCAATATTTATCGACAATTTAACCAGGAATTTACGCGGGAGGGTATAATATGATTAGAT
This sequence comes from Xestobium rufovillosum, assembly GCA_963966045.1. Taxonomy (NCBI): domain Eukaryota; kingdom Metazoa; phylum Arthropoda; class Insecta; order Coleoptera; family Ptinidae; genus Xestobium; species Xestobium rufovillosum. The sequence continues at coordinate 44,015,677 of OZ014492.1, forward strand.
TGAATCTAAATTAAACCAATATTATGCGTATTAATAGGAGGTTTATACATACATTTTTCTCTAAAATGCATAATAAAGGTAAAGAAATACATGAAGTCGAAGCAACCTGTATATTAAGATAAATTATAGTTTTTTTATAACAATAATAATCAAAAAATTAATAACTTGCCATAATTATGCCCATTTTCCTCAAAACCGGCCCATAAATTACATTTCTTTCTTGGTGATCAAATCCGAAAACTTTTTGAAATTACCGCGGTAATAAAAACGCATCAAAAAAGCGCACTGATTATTCAACGAGCGCGAAATGCAGTTCATGCCAGATCGTAAAAGATGATTCTGAATCAGCATCCACAGCCGAAGAGAACCCCTTCTTCAGAGTTTTAAGACATTGAAACAACTACTGCCGCTATTGTTACGTTGTTACGTCAGTCTTGTGAAATATTCTTGTAGATCCTTCATCCTGTGCGCTAAAGTAACTTTAATGAAACCACAGAGAAAGACTGAAATGATACGTGGGAATTGCCTAGTAGGTACGGTCTTATTGAGAAATTTGGTGTATCATTAGTTTCGCTCATTAAATGAGATACCTACCTACCCAATTTCATGCGACAATCAACAATGACAAAATCAGAAATGTGATTCTCCTATAATTAGAATGAAAGGAAAATTTAGTTAACAATTTATGCCCTATTTACCAGGGTAATGCATTTACAGACCATAATACAACATATAGTATTCCAACCACAGTGGCGTAACATGACAACCTTACCAGGGTGTATCTACATATCCCTAGCCTACTATACAAATAATACCAATTCGATAATTATAATGTTTTATAGAGTGAACAGATTTTTCGTATCCTGGTAGTGGAAATCACCCGTTTCATGTGTCAGTTCTGTCAGTTTCCTAATCTTAATCAAATGTCATGGAAAGGTTGTCTTTGATGATGGCAAAGTATAATACAATAAATTACAGAATAACGATATACGTACGAGACACGATCCTCTTAATAATATCGATACTTCAAAGAGTATGGAAATGTAATCTGTATGCACGTGGATCCCCCATCCACTAGTGTTGTGCCCACAGAGTTGATTGTTCCGATATTCGTTCAACTCATTAAAGAGTCGTTCATTTGGCGTGCCTGCGAACTACGTTTGTTTGGTGTCCAAAGTACGTCAGAATGATCGAACATCGATGAATATCGCCCATCACTAAGCTGTCACCAGTCACCTGCCAATCTAGGATGTCAAATGTCAATGTTGTTTGACGTTTTGATTTTTGATGGATAAGAATAAAATAAAACTAATCTTTGGATAAGCTGCACAAAAAAAATTGAAATTGAGATTTTCTTTTTGTTTTGGCCCGTATGGTGTTCAAGTCGGTGAGATTTTTAATTTGTAGTGGGTATTTTATGAAAACTTGTACCTATTTAGGTTGTGTTGACCCTGCAGACTTGCATTACTTTTGTTGTGTTAACGAATGATGGCAAAACTTCCTTACGGTGGTTACAATTACTGTAAGGCTTTAAATTGCGATAATAATGGTAAAAATAATCCCGAACTGAGTTTCTTTCGTTTCCCTTCAGATGAAAAACGGTAAGTCTTTGAATTCATTAATAATTCGTAAAATGTTGCTCGTTTTATTTTATATAGCTGCAAAGAATGGATTCACAAAACTGGTTTGACATACTTACAAAAATATACTGCCTTATATTGTAGCCAGCGTCACAGACTTTGTGCGGAACATTTCGAAGATAAAATGTTCGCAAATTCAAAGAAAAATAGGTTGAAACGCATGGCTTTTCCAACTCTATTTTTATCTGGTAAGAATTCGTTAAACAGAATTCACCGCTAGAGAAGTTCCGTACCTAACCGTATGTTTACCAAAAGGCTAAAACTTTTGAATAATTAGCAGCCAGAAACTTCAAAATTTAAGCCTACCTGCTATTTTTTCATTTCGTTGTATATTGATGGTCGTTTTGTTAATTAACACAATGTTTGTTAGACGTAGGAATACCCAATGTACAAGATAAAATTTCACTTGTGGAAGGGGCAGATACAAATAGACTGCAATCGTCGTCAACTTTCAGTCCTGTAAAACGTGAGTATGTGGTGTATTAACAGTGAATTGAATATCATTTACTAATCAGAAGACGATACCTATGATTACACTGTGTTCCAAAATTAGCACATAATTCTACAGGTGTCCAAAAATAAGTGTGTAGAAAATTATGCCTTTTTCGGAGTACAATGATTTACTATGGTTACTCTGTCTATTAATTTATTACTACTTTTTATTAGATGTGGCTATACAGGGTAGAATTTCACCTGATGTTTGAGTGGTACAAATAGCTGAGGATGTAAGCCAACTTCCATCGACATATACAGAAGGTCTGTATTAAAAGTGTCAATTACACAACTTCAGCAAAAGCATCATATTGTTGGAATTAAATAATTTTCACAAACCAATTTTGCAGCACCCAGGGTCGAGTTGGTTGTTTCAAGAAGAAAGAATGTTCAACCATCATCATACACTAAGCTAAACACAGGTAATGAAGCATTTTTGGCATTAAGAGATCATTTTTTCTGAGAATGAAATTTTCTATTACAATAGTTATTTTTAGATGGACGTTGTGGCACCAACACTTCTGCGGCATTTGCAACTCCAGGAAAACGGAAAATACTGATATTGAAAACTAAAGCTGATAAATTGGAGGTGTCTGCTTTGAAAAAAAGGAAATCACTATTGACCAATTTTATTCGTTTTGCGATTCACATTTGGATAAAAATGTTTCACTTTTCATAAAAAACCAGTTGTGCACCAAGGGTATCTAGATACAAAAACGACTTTAATCGCAATTTTTTTATTATTTTAATTTGATATTTATTTTTACTGTTAGTTGATTTTACTAATTCTATGATTATATTGAACTTCAATAAAGTTTTTATTTATCGACACTGAATTTTATTAACTGCTCTACAACAGCGATTTTTGCCAACTGGTTATTTTTACTAGTACCAGTACTTCTGTGTCTTAATGGGGTATATTATTGTTCCACCTTAAACTGAGCTAACATTAATGTTCCCAGTAATACGATCGTTCATTTGGTTCTACAAGAAAACCTTCATCCAATACAGTCCCTTTGCGAAAATAATAACATGGCCCGATTGTATTTCTGGAACACTATTTTAAACAGAATTTGTGAAAATGAAGGCTTCTTGAGAAGTATTCTTTGGACCAATTTATTTACCAAATTGTTTTACTACCGATGAACAAGTACTACACACTCTGTATATGAAAGTGTGGATGGAAATTGTTAATAAAAACAGGGCGATAACAACTTCATGACTTATATTATCCAATATTTACAACTTTAAAACTGAATTATGACCACTACCAGGCAGGGTTGGCCGATATATATCATATTTATGGTTTAATAAATATCAGTTTTGATGATTTATAACAAATTATTAAAAGCAGTTGATTTCGCTTAAAATTCTGACAATCTGGCAACAATGAGCAGCAAAGATTTTCAAGGTCATGATCTGGCGTCAATGAGCAGTAGAGATTGTCAATGTCATGATCCATGTTTATTGGGGATTCCCAGAGATACAGCTGACCCTTTCCTGTGTGTGCTCGTTATATAATACACTGGCGAGCATAAAATTAGGGTCACTTCAAAAATTCAACTTTTCTGGTTATTTATTGTATCTTATTATTGTAAATGGATTTCGTTGTATACATATCTCTAAACAGGAATGTTTTAAAAAGAAAACGTTTCATTTTCTAATGTTTTTATTGAAAATTCGTAAAGAAGCAAATTTTAACAAAATTGTCTTAAAAATGTGTAGTGAGAAAAATGTTGGAATAAAACAAGGAACTGTTAAAATTTTGACCCCTAATAACGAGTGTTTCCTCCCCTTGCATTTGACAGCCTGGAGGCGACGTGGCATGCTCTCAATTAAATTACGGATCACATTTTGGGGGATGTTATTCCACTCCTGTAGTAGGAGCTCCCTAAGATCCTGTGCGTTGGTGGGAGACGGCGTATGACTTCGTACACGTTGTCCTAGCTCATCCCACACATGCTCTATGGGGTTCAAGTCGGGACTCCGTGCTGGCCAGTCAAATCGCGTAATTTGGACCTCATCCAAATAACCGCTAACAATTCTTGCCACGTGGGGTCGAGCGTTATCATGCATAAAAGTTGCATTTTCTCCCAGAACCGTCATAAAAGGCATGACATGATTTTCTACAACTTCCGTTACGTACCTATGGGCAGTTAGGGATCCATTGCCGATAAACACTAATTCGGTACGTGCGTCTGAAGAAATTCCTCCCCACACTATAACTGAGCCTCCACCAAATGTACGTCGCTCATCAATACAAGCCTGGGCATACCTTTCTCCGGGTCTTCGCCATACCCGCCGACGTCCATCCGACCCATTTAAACAGAAATGTGACTCGTCTGAGAATAATACCCTCCCCCAATCGTCATTTGTCCATCCCAAGTGATCTCGAGCAAAGTTCAGTCTTGCAATTCTATGGCGACGGAGAAGTGGAGGACCCGTAGCCATTCTCCGAGAAGATAATCCAGCAGAACGATGTCGCCTCCTAGCTGCCCATTCGCTAATGTTAACATTTCTGACTTCTTGGAGGAGATTTCGAAGCGAAACTGCCGTAGCAGTCCGATTCCGTAAAGCCATGGACACAAGAAAACGGTCATCCCTTGGGGTGGTGGTTCTTTTCCGCCCTGATCCTGGTCTTCTCGTCAGCCTACCAGTTTCCTGAAATCGTTGGGATACCCGCTGAACTGTAAAAAGACTTACACTAACCGTTCTTGCCGTTACACGTTGCCCCCTACCATCTTGCAACAGCGCTATAATTCTGGCCGCCGTGACAGGATTTAAAGCCATTATAAGGAAATAAACGAAGACTACACTTTTCGACCGTCAAGTTATACACAGGAAAGTTAGTGAATAAATGAAGGAAATTGAAAAATAGACCCCGAGAAATAAGCTTCCAAGTAGCGCACCTGCAAGCATTTACTAGAAATCGGAAATATTGAATCTTTGTTGTGCAAAAGAAACCACAAAAAACTTATAACAGTTCTCAGAAATGCAAGTGTTGTTGCCTTCAAGAATTAATTAAATTTAATATTTTGAATTCTTGGAAAAATTGGCAATTTTCAAAGTGACCCTAATTTTATGCTCGCCAGTGTATTTTGCTGGTGCGGTTCAGTTTCTCGTGTTTTATTCAATTATTTTAATATAATATATTATACAATGTCAAAAGTTAAACATACAGTGTGGGCAGATTTTCGGTGCTTAAATCTTCACTATCACTACATCGTATAAAACAAAGTCGCTTTCTCTGTCCCTATATCCCTATGTATGCTTAAATCTTTAAAACTACGCAACGGATTTTGATGCGGTTTTTTTTAATAGATAGAGTGATTGAAGAGGAAGGTTTATATGTATAATAACATCCATTAAATAGTGGAGAAATACTTTTATTTTTGAGGTTTCTAATGTGATGTCGTAAATAATTACATTTTTTCCGCTTACATTGCAAACGCAGGCTGAACCCTACGAGATTTATCAAAATAATATACTAAGTATTGTACACATTGAAAAGGTCTACAGAAAACTCCGCGATGGTATATGTCTATCTCATGGATATCCCACAATAACATTTTTTTGTCATTTACTTTTTACGACAAATAATGGCTAATTTTCGAAGCGATTTTAACCAATACAGCATTAATCCTTATCCAAATCAAAACTACTGGATCGATTTTAATCATTTTTTCAGTGAGTGACATAGGCTATATATTTTATACCCGTGCGAAGCCGGAGCGGGCCGCTAGTAATCTATAAAACACAAAAGATGTTTCTATGTCCGTTATAGACTTGGAAACCATCCAACCGATGTGCCCCAAACTGGTTTCATTTGAAAGGCAATAATGCGAAGATGGTTTTAGATCACTAAAACAATGCATTCGGTCCATTCATGAAGTCGATTTTCGACTTTTCCCATACAAAAATGTTCAACCTCATCAAAGGGTGACGTTACTCGCAAATAAATTAACAATAGTGTGAAGTTGGCGCACAATACAGACTGTCAACAAAGACACACTGATCTGTCATTCTCATAAATACACAAAATGTGTCTTTTTTAGCGTAGTAGCACACGCCGGGTATCCGCTAGTAAAAAATAACAGTGGTAACTGGGCCGTTTGTGAAAAATCAAAAATGTGACAAAGAAATGCAGTCACATTCAGGTAGGGTTGCCACCTGTCCTTTTTTGAAAAGGACAGTCCTTTTTCCCAACAAAATGTCCTTGCGGCTTTTTATGTCCTAAAATGTCCTTTTTACAAACTATAAGTACCCCTATTTTTCCAAATTAAATTATTCCCAGCAGCACGGGCAAATCTTTTTGATTTATGGCAATAGTAAACTTGACCACTCTCGGAAAGTATTTTTTGGAATATAACTAGAAACCTGTTAACCAAACTTTGTTTATCGGTATATAATTTTATAAACTTCAACTTGAGAAATTAAAAAAATTTACCTGCGGCGCATTTTTTAATGTTTTTTAAAATGTCCTTTTTTTGTTTGGCAAGAAGGTGGCAACCCTACATTCAGGCCGTGCCGATAGAATCTAGTGCGCACGTAAGTGGGGGAACGTGACGTCAATTGGGAGCGCGAACCTGGGAGCCGGGTGCCGGGCATTTATCTTTACGGCAGCGGCGTTATCGCTCGAAGACTTCACAGACTTTACTAACTTGCCAGTATCCAGTATCTTTGACAAGTTTATAATGCCTAATTGTGCTATCGTGGGTTGTTACAACAATAACTGAAATACAAATGACGTTAACTTTTTTAGATTTTCGCAGAATTCTTCACTAGCAACTAACTAGCTCAACTGTGTAAACGTGCAGACAAAGTACTGCGTTGTCTAGTTCGGACGCGCACGTAATTTGAGAATCAAACAATTAAGTTTACGATTTCAGGGTTTATCAGAGACTGGATAAGGGTAAAATTGTGAAGAAAATGCGAAAAATAGCAAACTAAAATTAACTTTGTTGTGATTGTGAATTGTGATACGCGCCGTATTTTTTAACGCATGCATTAAGTATTTTGTAAAACAAAATCACCAAGCAAGAGCTAAAATCGGTTATTGTTGAAAGGGACTAAGCATTTTAACAAATTTTAGACTGGACAAAAATGCCTTAAATATACAAAACCTAATAAGTTGAACTAAAGTAATCAGAAATGTTTACAGATAGGTATCTCTGTTAATGTATTAAAATTCCTCTGAAAAAATTCGCTTTCGGAAAATGCAATGTTTTCTTGTCACCTATTAAATTTATTAAATATTTAGTTAGCTCCTTTCACAAATAATCGATTCTGTTAAAGTAATTTACCGATTGAAATAACAGTTGTCATGTGAATTATCGTTGTATGGGGTGGCCCACTGAAAACAGCAAGTGCTATTTTATGCCATTTAGCATCATTTTCACGGAAAAAGCTGGAGCACGTCGAATTTGGTTGTAAGGAGTAAGGGGGACATCTGACTTCGATGTTTTCATTCATGTAACTTCAATCCCAAAGCGGAAGGGGAAAGCACCCTTAAATTTTTAAATAGGAGGTAGTGTCAAGATGCACACCGTATGAAAGGCCTTTAAATTATCTTTATAAAAGTTTTTCATTTTTTAAAATTGGATCACTAACCTCCAAGAAAATGCACTTTAAAAATAACATTAATTAAGGCACCTTTTAACACCAGTAAGTGCGATTTTATACCATTTGACGCACATTTTCTCAGAAGTCAGTGGTCCGTTTTAAAAAAATGGAAAACTTATAAAGAGAATTGAAAGATGAAAGGCCTTTCAAACGGTGTGTTTCTTGATACCACCTTCCATTTAACAATTTAAGGGTGATGTCCCCTCCAGCTTTGGGGTTGAAGTTACATGAATGAAAACATCGAATTCAGATTTCCCCCTTTACAACCAAAATCGACGTGTCTGAGCTTTTCGCGTAAAAATTATGTCAAATGGTATAAAATCTCACTTACTGTTTTCAGTGGGCCATCCTGAATAATGTATGTGAGTTAATTAGTCATTTTGTATTAATTTTCTTGCACCGATAGTCCCTGGAAGGGGGCAGCAGCTCTTTCAGTAATCATAGTGGCAGAGATCGTGTGGGTTGGTATGGCACTGTGATACACACTACTGCGATGTGGAAGGCAACGGGAAACCACCACATTATTTTATCCCTAGTACAGCGTACTTTAATTTATGATGATGGCACCTTCTGGAGTAAAATATTCCGGAGGTAAAATAGTCCCACATTCGGATCTCCGGGCGGGGACTGCTTCGGGGGGAGTCATCAGAAATGATAAGTGTAACATCTCACGAGTCGGAGCGTGGAATGTTAGAAGCATGAAACAAGTAGGGAAGTTAGAGAATTTGAAAATTGAGATGGATAGGTTAGCATTAGACATAGTAGGTATCAGTGAAGTGCGATGGCCAGAAGCTGGAGACTTCTGGAGCGGAGATTTTAGAGTAATACACACAGGATCTGTAGGAGGAAATTCGGGAGTAGGAATTGTTATGCGGAAAAAAGTAGGACAGAGTGTAGAAAATTTCTTACAGCAAAGTGACAGGGTAGTTATGGTTAGGTTAGATTCGAAACCTGTAAAAACAGTAATAATACAGGTATATATGCCCACTTCTAACTACAGTGATGAGGCCGTAGAGGCAGTTTATAGTGATATTGAATATGTGCTAGATTTTGTGAGAGGGCACGAAAATTTAATAATTACAGGAGATTTCAATGCAGTCGTAGGCACAGGGCGAGAGGGCGGAATAGTTGGCCCCTTTGGATTAGGCAATAGGAACGATAGGGGAGTTAGACTGATAGAGTTCTGCGATAAACATAACTTAACGGTCGCGAACACTCTATTTCACCATCATGTTAGGAGATGCTATACGTGGAAGATGCCAGGAGACTTAGGGAGATATCAAATAGATTACATTCTCGTTAGGCAAAGATTTAGAAATCAAGTTAGGGATTGTAGAAGTTATCCAGGAGCAGATATAGATAGTGATCACAACATAGTCGTTATGAAAGCCAATCTTAAATTTAAGATTTTGAAAAAAAGAAGCGGAAGAAGGTATCTTGACCCAGAGAAACTAAAAGATGATGATATGCGCAATAAGTTCGAGAAAAAGACAAACGAAGCACTAAAGGGCACGGGTGGAAATATTGTTAGGGACATAGAGGCAGAATGGAATTGCATTAAAAAATAGTTTAGTTTCCTCAGCTAGGGATATTTTGGGTCATAAACAGAATGAAAGTAGGAAACCCTGGATAACAAAACATATTGTGAGTCTAATAGAGGAAAGGCGAAAATATAAAAATAGGTTAGATGAAATAGGGAAACAAAGATATAAGGCGATCAAGTGGGAAATTATTCGGAAATGTAGGAAAGTGAAAGAGCAATGGATCGATAATAAATGCAAAGAAGTGGAAGATAAGTTCGAAGTAGGAAAGACTGATGAAGCATATAAAATAATCAGGAGAAATTTTAGAGAAATTGGATCTAGTACCAAAAACATTAGAAATGAGGCAGGAGATATCCTAATCGGAAGTGGGGAGAAGACAGATAGGTGGAAAGAATATTTAGGAAACTTATATGCGGGACAGGAAGTGCAAGATATATTAGAAAGCGAAAGCAGTGTAGAGGGGGATAACCTAGGGAGTCCTATAATGAGAGAAGAGTTTGAGATAGCACTAAAAAGTTTAAGGAATAATAAAGCACCAGGTATAGATGGCTTGCAGGCAGAAATCTTAAAGTGCGCAGGTCAAGAGGTAATAGATCGTTTATTTAAATTAGTTAGTCGCATATACCTGACAGGCGAGATTCCAGAAGATTACAAACGGAACATCATAGTAGCTTTGCCAAAAAGAAAAGGCGCGGATAGATGCGAAAATTTTAGAACTATCAGTTTAACTTCCCATGCGTCAAAAATTTTAACTAGAATTGTGCAAAGAAGGATGGAGAAAAGGGCGGAAGAAATATTAGGAGATCAGTTCGGATTTAGACGAAATAGAGGAACGCGCGAGGCCATTCTAGCTTTACGAGTAATTATAGAAAAAACGATAGAAAAGAGAAAGAGCGTCTATATAGGATTTGTAGATTTAGAAAAAGCCTTCGACAACGTAAAATGGGGGAAGATGTTCGAAGTGCTGAGAAAGGTAGGGATGAAATACAGGGACAGAAGAATAATACATAATCTCTACAAAGAGCAAAAGGCAGTTATAGAATGTGAGCAGGAACAAAGGGAAGTAGATATCCGGAAGGGAGTGAGACAGGGATGTGCATTGTCACCTCTAGTTTTCAACTTATATATCGAAGATGCGATTAATATTGTTAAGGAAAGAACAGCCTCAGGGATCAATGTACAGGGCCAAACTATTAACATGCTCAGATTTGCGGATGATATAGCAGTGTTAGCATCTAGCAAAGAAGAATTAGGAGCGGCTTTGAATGAAATGGAAGCAGTTTTGACACAGGGCTTCGGCATGAAAATCAATAAAAAGAAAACTAAAATTTTGGTATGTAGGGGATGTGAAAATAGAACTAAAATGGAAATACAAATTGGAAATGAGAAGATAGAGGAGGTCGCGGATTTCTGCTACTTAGGAAGTAAAATAACTCAAGACGGTAGGAGCACTAAAGATATAAAACAAAGAATGGCGCAGGGCCGAGTTGCGTTTAACAAAAAGAAACAACTGTTATGCTCGAGAACGGTTAATATAGAGACTAGGAAGAGACTCTTAACGTCGTATGTATGGAGTACGGCATTATACGGGTGCGAAACTTGGACAATAGGAGAAGCGGATAGAAAAAGAGTAGAAGCGTTTGAAATGTGGTGCTACAGACGCATGATGAAGATACCGTGGATAGATAAGATTAGCAATAGGGAAGTATTAGAAAGAGTTGGGGAAAAGCGAAAGGTATGGAAAACAATAAAGAGTAGGAGAGATAGGATGGTAGGACACCTTCTAAGACACGAAGGAATAGTTCGTGACATACTAGAGTCAGAGATAGGAATAAAAAGAGGTAGGGGTAGGCCTAGATTAGACTACTGCTCTCAAATAGTTAGGGATGTAGGATGTTCTACTTTTAGGGAAATGCGTAGGTTAGCTCAGGATAGAAAAGAATGGAGGTACGCGTCCAACCAGTCTTCGGACTGAGAACCTTATGATGATGATGATGCACCGATATCGATCAATCAGGAGGCTAGATTTAGTAAAGTTATCTTGCATTGCTTATTAGATGAGGGAAATTATAATTATAATATACTGCAATCATTCGACCTTCCTAGTATGTATATTCAAATACTTTTTCTCCTTTTCTAACAAAATTAGTGTTGCTTTTAGGAAACACCCCTCGCGTTAACTTTGTTCTCAAGTTTAGAAAATATTTTTCTCGAATACAGTAAGGTAGTCTTCTGATAATTATTACCGAATTGGTTTTGTAATTAATAAATACAAGTTTAAGTTTACTCGAAAATCAAAGTTATGCTTCATATTTGAATAATTAACCACGTTTTACAATATTGCACGAACCATAAGTCTTCCAAATTCATCATTTATTTAGTTTCGATTTATTTCTTTCAAACATCTTTAACTAATTTTATTTTATTTCGAGTCACTCTATAATAAATTAATTATTGCAACAAATATGTTTAATTTTTTCTTGGTAGGTGTACAAAATCATTCTAATATAAACGAGAAAGGCATAGATACGCTTGGCCGTGCATAGCGGACCGTATATATTCGAGGGTTTGGCGTTCCCGACCGAATAGCATCTGTCTATGCACTCACCATATATATTTACGCCATGGTCACATTCAGATTCAGACCCTGAATTGGCCTTGCAATAAATAGGTTAAAAAGTGTTTTTGCTGCTTTTATTTTTTATTACTTAGTTTATTCTTCATGACATTTTTGTTATTAATTTTGGTTGTTTGTATGCTTATTTGTTTTTTTGAATTAATAAACAGTTAAATAATCAAAATTCAATAAGAGCTTTGTTTCCTGACAATTTAAAGAAATATATCATAAATATCAAATTTTTGATATATATATCGTAAATATCCGATATATTGATATTTATAATAAATATCGTGATATTTGCCAACCATGCTACCAGGCACGCAGTCTCACATCCTGTACTCTTGAAGATTAAAAGATTTGAATACAATGGCCAAATTCAGACTCTATTACCACTACCGGATATGCAGTCTCACATTCCGTTCCCCGAAGAAAAGACTTTGAAATAGTGGTTTGAGTCGAATGATTGAATTGTTACGGCAGCTTCGCTTCTTTTTTATTAAATTGAAGTCCCCAAGTTCACTTCACCCAATGGGAGTTCATGCATATTACGCCAGGATATGCATATCTTTATGAACAGTGTTTGTACTTGGAATAGATGAGGCGAATCATGTCCGGTCTCCATTCTTCATTTTTACGTTCGCAAATTATTGTTCACAATACTGTCCATGCTAAACAAGTTAGAATATCGGAAATGAAACGAGGAACTTTTCAAAATGCTTTTTATTGACAATCAAACATTATTAAAATTCAAAAATCCACCAATTCGAGTACGTTAAAACAGTTAACATACCAGAAAATAACTATTCATCTAAATATGGGTAAATATATCCTTTATATGCAACATTTCTCAATAATTACTTAGAAGAATAAAAACTAGCGTTATAGAAATTTACGATTAATTAATCAAAGCTATGGCAAACGCGCCCGCCGCTCTCCCGAAACAGAAAAAGAAAAACAAAATCCGATAGTGAATTGCACGGAAAGCAAACGCATACTAGTGTATAAAAAAAATAATGATAGTAAAAAAAAGTAAACCAGGAACAACAAACATCGAATTTTACTCCGGCAACATCGAAAAGGAAACGTGGCCCTTAGATGGCGTCGATATCAAAGTCTTCTCCGTCTTCTTCATCCGCGGGTTTCTTGGCAGGAGTCGCTACTGTCTTGGGTTTCAGGGGGGTGACGCGGGCCCTGTCGTCATACTCAATCTCTACTTCCTCGTCGCTCTCTTCGCTGTCCGATTCTTCCGTATCCGCTTCCTGCAGCCACTTGACGAACGGGGCCGCCTTCGTGTGAATCTCTTGAGAAATTTCTTTCGAAACATATTTTTTCGAAACCTTGTCCGCCCACTCGACGATGGCAGCCTCGCTCAAAATATCCAAGTCGTAAAACACCTTGAGCAGGCCCGGGACTTTATTCATGAGTGTGTCTTTGTGAAGGGCAATGACCTGTTCGACGCCGCCAATCAGATAACGCTGCGCCTTCTTGTCCTCGTGTATAAAGCGCAACAACAACAGGCGGTGTTTCTTCGTCTGTGCCAAGATGTTCTGATCGAAAAGTAACTCTGCGAGAATCAATGGAGCTTTCGTTTTGATTTCCAAACGTTCCGCTTCGCTCACCAGCTCTTTCTGCACGTTCGCTTGGGTCAGTTGGTCCGCATCTCTCCTCATCTTTACCTGAACAATTTTTTAATCATTAAACAATTAAAGATATAAAGGACGAAGTTTTGGGAGTGGCACCTCTACATCGACACCAGTATGCCTAGCAAGCAGGAAAATCCTGGCAGAGCCTAACAGTTTATGCCAGAGTGCATTGACTCTACGATAAGAGGCTCACTGGGCAATGTGACTAGGGTGATGATGCCAGGATTTTATCACTCTTACTGTGAAGTCTGATGATTGAAGGTCTTCTCTGGGAACAAGAACAGGATGTGCGGATGATATAATTATTTAATTATAGGGAAATTTAGAGGGGAAATCTTGCAGCTGTATTCCATACAAAAATTACTGCAATTTCCGTATGTGCGCAGGACATGATCAGGGATCCCTTCAAAATAGGAGTATCCAGATTATCAATGTCAGCCAAGCAGCACTGAGAGCTCTGAAAGCTGTAGAGATACAATCCAGAACAGTTAAAGATTGTACGGCCAACAGTACATAACCGGATTATCTTACTAAGGGCGAAAGGTCATCAAGGAAATGTAGGAAATGAAAAACGGACCTTTTAATGAAGAAGGGAGCTGAAGTACCGCTGATAGGGGTGGAACCCACGTGTTGTTTGGCATATCAGGTAGTCAAAGGGGTGATAAAAGATTTATTAAGGCAAAAACATACCTTTTACTAAGGCAATCATGGATGTTCATTAGAGGACCATCCAGCAAGAGAGCTGGAGAATTATTACGACTGAGATGGGCAGTAGGACTATGTAAGAGGCACTGTTCACTTATGAGACATCTCACCACTAATTACAGGATGCGTGAAGAACAGGGGGAAACAGCCCATCACATAATATGCGAATGTTCGGCTCCTGTGGCGGCAAGGGTTAGAAGCTTTAGAGCTATGTTCTGCAGAATCGAAGATAATAGCAAATGCGCCCAGTCTTGTCCTCAAATTCATTCATTTTCAGTGCTAAGAGCTAGAAACTAGGGCATCCAATCCAGAACCAAATTCAAAATCCTGGGATTTAGGGCTTGAAAAATTTGAATTGAGGGATCCCGGTATTTTCGGGATTCTTAATTCTTAAAAGCATACAGTCAAATACAGAGGGGAAATACCATTATTGCACTGATAAGTGTCGAACTAAATGCACAACAAACCAAACGCCAAACTAAATCGGAAATCTGGGAAATGCCGTGATTAATATATTCTAATCCCGAAATCCCGGGATTTGCATTACCTACAGAACGAAAGAAAAATGTTTTAATTCGGGTGTGTTTTGATGTTGAATACAGAGAAAAATAAGCATATTTTAAAAATCCCTAAAATCCTAGGATCCCGGGATTCATATTTTGTAATCCCGAAATCCCGGAATTTTGAATTTGGTCCGGGATTGGATTACCTAGTACAAAACTGTGTCATTGCGATAGTTCGTAGCAGAGTAGTGCACCATTTAGACAGGCAGATGGAGAAAATTGAAATAAAACCTTTTGTAAGTAAAATTGGAAAATACAATAGAAATAAAATTCATAAAACTTAAAAAAAAACAAAGTATACAAGTTCTGTCAAATTTCCAACTGAAAATCCAATACCGGGATACTGAATCCCGTGATCCCAGTCGATATTTGGTACCAAAAATCCCGGAATTTCATCATCAAAATCCCGGAATTTTTGGGATTAGTGAAGAGGTTGTTTTAAAATATGCCGGCAGCCTAATACCTGCTTTGCCATTTTTATCAAAAAAGGTAGTGCACAAAATGTAAAACAACTTTTTCTGCTACCATGATAGATAACCTTTCACTTTCCTGAATTTTAAAGAAAACAAAAATGCCAGACGAAAGAATCAATAGAAAGAGAATGTTTGCTTTATATTTATTTTTCTTTGAATATGCGATTGCAATTGCTCGATTTTAAAATAAATCTACACATTTGTTTAAGTGTTCAGCAGTTTACATCATTTGCATTACCTACCCACAGAACGAAAGAAAAATGTTTTAATTCAGGTGTGTTTTGTTGTTGAATTCAGAGAAAAATCAGCATAAAAATCCCTAAAATTCTAGGATCCCGGGATTCATATTTTCTACATAATCACGAAATCCCGGGATTTGCATTAACTACAGAACGAAAGAAAAATGTTTTAATTCAGGTGTTTTGTTGTTGAATACGAGAAAAATAAGCATATTTTAAAAATCCCTAAAACCCCAGTATCCCGGGATTCATATTTTCTAATCCCGAAATCCAGAGATTTGCATTACCTACAGAACGAAAGAAAAATGTATTAATTTAGAATTCAAAGAAAAATAAGTATATTTTAAAAATTCCTAAAATCCTAGGATCCCGGGATTCATATTTTCTACATAATCCCGAAATTTGCAAAACCTACAGAACGAAAGAAAACTGTTTTAATTCAGGTTTGTTTTGTTGTTGAATACAGAGAAAAATTAGCATATTTTAAAAAATCCTAGGATCCCGGGATTTATATTTTGTAATCCCGAAATCCCGGGATTTTTAATTTGGTCCGGGATTGGATTACCTAGTACAAATCTATGTCATTGCGATGGTTCATAGCAGAGTAGTGCACCATTTAGACAGGCCGATGCAAAAAATTGAAATAAAACCTTTTGTAAGTAAAATTGGAAAATAAAATACAAATAAAATTTATAAAACTTAAAAAAAACCAAGTATATGTCAAATTTCCAACTGAAAATCCAACAACAGATAGATAAGTAAAAATGGACAAAATATTAATTCAAAAAAAAAAAAAAACGGGACAACCATCGCGGAAGCATTTCTCGGAAATTCGGTGCACATTCGTGAATTTTAGTTTCACAAAGAACAGCGACTGCTGCAATCGGACGTCCCTTCAAATCACTTAAATAACAAAAAATATATCCACATGAATGTTGCTGCATTATGTTTTAAATCAATAGAAAAAAATCCCAATGCCATTATAAAACGTTATTAAACGCAACGACGACGCCCAGCCCAAAACTTCAATTATAGAGAAAAATTACCTGCTCGTAGAAAAGATCCATACGCTCCTTCTCCGGCTTCTCCAGATCATCGTTGATGGTCATGTTCTTGGCACCATCGGTCAAATCCTGCATGCGAGCCCTCACGGCCTCCTCTGAAACATCCACTGCCCACTCTGTATCGTCGTTCTCGTTATTCCCCACGTTCATCGAACTATCCGCATCTCCGCTGTCGTTCTGATCATTAGAATCCCCCGCTTCTCCGTTCGTGTCGCCGTTGGCCTTCTTGCTGCGTTTGGAACGTTTACCTTCAGTCAACGATGAACCTTGCATCGCTGGGTTCAAATTTGGTGGATTCTTGAGGATGAATGTGATGAGTTTGTGGTTGGATTCGAGCAGGCCGTGGTAGCCGCACGCCCTGCAACCTTGCGAGATGGTGCCGCGTTTGGCAGAGACTATGAGCTCTGTTTCGGGATTGTCGCACTCGGGACACAGAACAAACCTAAAGAAAAACGCTTGTCTCACATTTTCCTCAAATTAAAAACGTATACCCACTTGCGTATGAAGCCATCGAGGAGATCTTGCAGCTTGATGGCATCATGCGAGCCGTTCACTATGAATCGCTCGTTCTTGAAGTCGAATTGGGTCTGGGCCCCCAACTCGCAGCCAAAATATTTTGTGGGATAGGTAGGGGGTCGACCGAGTGCCTTTGCTACCTCTGCCATGTTCACAATCACTGTCTTAATCCCGTTCCCCTTGCCTTCCACCTTGGCCTATTTTACAAAACGAACAACTGGCAATCAAATTTTGCAAACTACTATAAAAGGTGGTTACTAAACTTAAAGTATGTTTAGATTTTGTGTTCCCTATAGTGAGTTTCAAATAGGTCGCATATTAAAAAAACGTTTAGTTGTAAATGGTGACGCGACTTACCTGGAGGCGGGGCATTTTGTAGCGATAGAAGACATCGCTGACGTTGCGGTTGACGTTCAGGCTGCCCATGTTGCCGTCCTGCTTCGAGCTCGGTTGGTGCTATGTTGTCGCTGATACTGATGCTGTGTTTAGCGCTAACCTTTGCCAGTCACGTTTCTCTGAAGGGCTGTAGTTTCCGATGCCTATTGGATGAAAATTTCGTGGTCCTATAAGAGGTGGGCTCTCGTCTCTGCGAAGTCATACACCTCGCTTGCCCGGGCCCTAAACTCCCAACTGTGCCTCTGGTTAATGATGTCTCTGGGGAAATTTCACTAGAATCAACAACTGGGCGGAAAATTTCGACGAAAATTGCACCATATTGGACACTATTCGCAGTAGTTTGGGTTTTTAGGTTATGTCGCTAAATATGACATAATGCTTGATTTCTACGACTTTTAGAAAGAAATTTATACTTTTTAACACATTTGGAACAATAAAAAACAAATATGAGAATTTTAAAACTACTTTGGAGGGTGCGATTTCAAATATGACGTTACCTACTGAGCCGTTTTTATTTTCAACTTTTAAGGGACTTACTTGGAAAATATCCTGCTTTTTTGAAGAAAAACTCCACTAACATTATCTGGAATATGAAAAATAAAATGACAAGTAGCTACTAATAATGTTCTCCCAGCCTCCTGTAAATTAGGTATATTCTAAAATAAATTGTAGGAAGACGAAAACTGGCGTTAACAAATTACCTATTTCGCAACCGATAACATTTTTATCAGCAACAAATAGGAAATAGGTACTTCACAAATTGCTGCACGGAGAGCATTTTCCACGTAGAAATTTAAAAAATTCACTTACCGGAAAATTAATTCGCTATATCCCCACAAGATGTCTTCTCCCGTCATAATAGAATACAAAATAGCAAACGATTTATCTCAGATCTGTCAGTGCAACACTGGTGCCATGCAATAATTTAATAGATCTTTTTTCATAATTTATTATTATTACTACATACCAATTTGTTTCATGAATGACTGTAGTGTTGGACCACGCCTATATAGCCCACAAACAATTTTTTATTACGGTTTTAGAACTGGCAATCACGGTTAAATTTACAGCAGCATTACGTGTACTTATTCTAGAATTTTGAGCAAATTTATTGTAAACGTCAAAAACATTCCTGAAGTTCGAGTGTTTTCACGCGTATCGCAAAGTTTGGCACTTGAAAACCAGGTCTATGACCAAAGAAACGGTTGTGTCAATCGCCGAGTTATCGCTTATTGGCGCAAAAATGTGACGTAAGACAGATACCCCTAAACTCCACCTACAAGTTTCTACTATAAAATATTATAACAAACTACACCCACAAATTTCCCGGGACTAAGTTATGACGATATTACGTTTAATTCAAACTACATTACAATTTTCGCGATATTATTTCTTATAAAACAGCTAGTGTATATAATTATTAGAGCAATTAATGATATGACCTCGAAAAGTTTGACTCTAACAAAATTCAGACTTATCCATTGGTATCAAAGCTAATCTACTAGGAAGTATATTTGATATTTTTGGTATTTTATTAATTTCAAAATCATCCACGTAAAATGAACTGAACAAATTCTGCTATCATCAGGATGGTGACAATACGTGTTTTTGATGAGTGAAATTTACATAACTTGTAATTTGGAGAAAAATCTCATCTCGCCTGCTTATTTGTTTTCAAATCAAATATTTTTAGCGATAACACTGTAGTTTTCTCAGTTTGGTCCAATTTAGATAAATACATAGTGAATAAATAGTTGACCTAATTAGAATGGTACTGGATAATCTAGGAGCAGATAATATAAAAATGAAGTAAACAGACTGGTTGATGTATAATAAAAACATAATAATCCAAGAGACGGCAATTTATGCCAGTCGTCAATATATCCCACTGCTAGTGACGTGGCAATCGCCCCGCACATCCGAACAATATTTCCCTACAAGCCGCATTATGA
This sequence comes from Xestobium rufovillosum, assembly GCA_963966045.1. Lineage (NCBI taxonomy): Eukaryota > Metazoa > Arthropoda > Insecta > Coleoptera > Ptinidae > Xestobium > Xestobium rufovillosum. The sequence continues at coordinate 44,035,146 of OZ014492.1, forward strand.
GGCAACCATTTCAGTGTAGTAACCATGGCCTACGATCATGTCATCTTCGTAGTCTTATTACTGTTTGCCACAAATGTGCATTCGAAGCGTTCAGTTCATGAGTGAAGAAAAAATTAATGAAAAATTTGATGACTTTACGCATACTTACCTATTATGGTTGCACAAAAATAGTTTGAAATTTTAGAGTGCCGTCCAGACTTTATGGGACAAGTATAAATCACAATCGATTTAAATCGGAAGCAGACATAAAATTTGATTGGAGGATAAAAAGAACTTCCAGTCGTAAAAGCAGCCATTAAAAGTTGAAAGTAAGAATTGTGCGAACAAAAAGCGAAAATCGGAGCAAATGATTTTCTGCGTAGCTATGCAGTGCAATTTATTATACTTTGGTTTCCATATGGAAAATGGCAGAGGTTTGACGAAAAAAATCGTACGAGCCTAGAGAGGCGGCGTTTCGACATTAAAAAGTACTGAAATCTTCATGTACCTACCCAAGAAAGTATCACCATAGTCTGCGGGCGGCAGCATGGAGGCTGCGACGCGGCTCTCCGTCAGAGCGGCGGCGGTTAAGATGACGATTATGGTGTCAACTAAACTGTCACTGCACCAGGACTGGCCGCCACGTCAGCATACTGAATGAAAACCGTCGGGGATGCCGCCGGTCGATGGGCCGAAACAGGCGCACTCCGTGCCCAACCTACTGTGTTTAATCTTATCGATTAGTCTATGCGACACCGAATCGCTACCGTGGAGGTACAACAGACCCATATTTCACAGGAAAATGGAAAAAATACGTCTTCCGTGCGATGCACATATTGATTCTTGTTCCGATTTTTGAAATACCCTGCGCGTTCAAACACGATGTATTATAACATTATGAGGGTGGTATTGACATCTGATCGGACTAGCAGATAAAGTACAGTATTCCACTTTCGAGTTATGGCTATTATTAACGAGGATGAAAGTATGAAACTCAAACTGATCCTAGCGCATATTTGCACAACATCAAGTTGAAGTATGCAAAATTTCAGATAGAAACTCCGAAAGATGCTTGTGTGGTCTCTGAAAAAAGATCAATGGGGATGAGCGAGACAGTTGAAACTTCGTAAAGTCCCCGTTCGGACATAATCGATTGGCAAAAATGATGTGGGTGTTTTTATGGCAAGTTCTTTCAATTTTTGATCCGCTGTTTATATAAAAGTACCTACGCACCCAGCAAATTAATCATTATGCATTATTATTTGTTGTTTACAATAATCGTTCTAAATGAAACCGATAACATTGGCATGTCAAAATGTGAAAAAAATAACGACTCATTAAAAGTAATATAAATTCTGATAACACTGGCAAATAAACGCACATACACTATCGCAAAAACAAAGGAAAATGCAAATCTGCACATGCAGAGGGAACAATTAAAAAGGTAATCTCGTCCATAATTTCACGTTTCCAAAGTTTAGGACTTTTCTACTTTTGCAAAATTTGAAAGCCTCTGAATATCTGTTAAATTATATTTTATTTAAGTATAATGTATCATCTTATTACTTTAATACTTTTTTATTCTATCTTTAATCTTTTCTAGATCAGCCTGTATATGATGCAGAAGTAGGTACATCTGTATTTTTTATTGCTCATCACGTGTTTCATTTATTATGATTCCTACTTACTTTGCAATGATTTTGCACTATAAAATGATAAAATTATTTTAAAAAGACGAAGATAAAGTGAAGATGGCGGTGTTCTGGCGTGGCTTGTGACTTATATCTGCCATCATACCTATTTTAAAATCATTTTTTGATACATTTTACATCATGATATCAAATTATGTACCTATATGTAGTGTTTTTCTCAAGATAAGAAAAGTTTTAGATGATTTCAGAGACTCGTGACACTTTCGCCATTGATCGGCTGCCATCACGATAGGATCGGCTGCCATCACGATAGGACACCCTGTATAAATTCCTGGCACACCAAAATTTTCCTAAATAGAAACTTTTTAATTTTTAAACTGCTAAAATTCTTAAAACATCGCCATTTCCACATTGCACTTTGCCAAATAAAACTTGATAAGTTCCAATATGGTGCATTTGGGAAGGTCTTATGCAATAACATAAAAACGCGATAACACCCAAAGAAGGCGCCTCTTATAAAAAAAACTGGTCCCACTTACCTTTGTATCTTTCTAAAGTCATATAAAATTGGTAACGCCCAATTGGACGAATTCCGTAGCTCGACAAAAAAGAAAATATTTCGCAGGCTATGCGATCTGACACGTGAGTGGTGCGAAATTTTCGGATAATCTGGAACACCAAATAGGAAAAAAACGCTACATCATCCGAAAACAATTTTAACGATGATAATCTTTAGAGAACGATTCAAAACTAATTTTAGATCTACAAGGATTCATATGTGCATTGAAACGGAAACGATTAGAAAATGGACATTAAATACGCGATGTGTTATGTACGTGTGGCATGTTTTGTTTAAATTATTCACCTCACCACACGTGGTAGTCAGAACGCACTATACCCCCCAGAATTGACAACAACACAACCACGAAATATTTATACAACAGAAAACTGAGTTAAAAAAAACACAAATGAAACTTTAGTTTAAAAGAAACGAAACCAGTTCACAAAACTAGAACGACTACTCGTTCACAGCCATGCGTGTACGTACACGAAGATGGCGGTGCTGATGACAACTGACATAACATACCGACAACCACGGATATTAAAATTCTTTTTCAGTGCTGACAACTGAGATGGGGGTATTCGAATGCAAAATACAAAAGTATTCGATTCTAGCAAGAATTCGATTCTGTAGCAAGTATTCGAATTTCGAATACTTGAAAATGTGTAATGAATACTGAATACACTAATACACATCAGGTACATCCCCGAATATCATTTGAGCTGAGTGCCGCATTCGAATTTTTCCGCCTTCTTTTGCTGTACCTGAAAGTTTTACCTAAAAAATATTCCCTAAATGAAATTTGAAGGTTGATATGTACTTAATCAAAATCATATTGATTACACGAGGGTTTTATTCTCTTTTTATCACATTACATAATAAATAGTGCATAATAGCAAAAGCTTATTAAAAATGAATATGCGTAGCCGTCTTGCCCAGATTTCTTCGAAATGCATACTTTTAACAACTACTTATGTATCTATTATTATATTTAAGTTACATTTATTCTGAGAAATGCAACGCATGCATAACTTATACACCTACACCGATATGTCAATAAATAAAATAATAAAAAAAACTGGAATGTCATGAAAAATATAAAAAAATAAAAACTAAAAAATGTTGCCACTTATAAAATGAAATACTGACTAAAAATATTTTTTTGGTTTAAAAATCAACGGGATAATAAAATAATACATTTTCATTGGTAGTTAAGTTTGTTTTCTTCAGTCACAGAGCAAAATCAGGGATAGCACTGTGTCGGCGGGTCGTACTCGAATTGCTTCCTTTTTTCGGTTGATTCGACGTTGGCGGAAATCTACTGAGCTCTAACTCCAACTTTGCGGGCCTCGCTCTGCATCAAAACAAACTTTTTTATCGTGAAAAATGTTTTACAACAAGTGAAAGCTTGACACTATGGCGGCGCGGAGCGGTCACAGCATGATTTATTTCAATATTTCCAGTTCGGAAGTGACAGTTCCAGGTTTAATCTGGAAATTCCAGGATTAAAGTGGAATTTCCAGAATAAAAGTGGAAATTCCAGAATTAAAGTGGAAATTCCAAAATTAAACTGGAAATTCGAGAATTAAAGTGGAAGTTCCAGAATTAAATTGGAAATTCCAGAATAAAACTAGAAGCAGGCGCTCTTATAGGTTCGGTAACTTCCACTTTCCGGACTTGAAATATTACATCTAGATGGCGTGACTTGGCTCTCCCTTATGGATGACTGTCGTAGTTATTTATTGGGAGGTCGTTGGGCAGGGTGTGTTTGTGCATAGCGGCGCCGTACTGAAGAGTCCCAATAGGACGAAACCGGTCTTCGGATTGCTGTGCACATCCACACCATGCAGGCTTCTTCTTGAAATATTCAATCAAAATCTGGAATTTCCAGTTTAATTTTGGCATTTCCACTTTAACACCTACACCGAGAGGTAAAAGGTGACCAGACTATATATATATTTCCACTTTAATTCTGAAATTTCTAGTTTTATTCTGGAATTTCTACTTTAAATCTGGAATTTCCACTGTAGTTCTGGAATTTCCAGTTTAATTTTGGAATTTCCACTTTATTTCTGGAATTTCCACTTTAATTTTGGAATATCCACTTTAATTCTGCAATTTCCAATTTAATTCTGGAAATTCCACTTTAATTTTGGAATTTCCACTTTAGTTCTGGATTATCCAGTTCGTATTTTGAATTCCCAGTTTAAACCTGAAATATCCAAATAAGTTCTGGAATTTCCACCTTTATTCTGGAAATTCCACTTTAATTCTGGACTTTCCAGATTAAACCTGGAACGCTTCGTCATCCCGCGCTACAATCACTTTCGAACTGGAAATATTGAAATAAATCATGCTGTGGCCGTTCCACGCCCTCGTATGACACAAATGAACTGAAAACGATTTCTTCGATAATGCACACAACATGATGTAAAGTAGAAAACACTGCTATCCATATTATAAGGCAATTATTACGTAGAATTCTTGAATTTTCTTTATTGGTTGTTGGTCATATCAAACACCTTTATTATAAAAATTTGTCGATCTACAGGGTGTTTCAGGATTAACTGGACAAACTTAAAATCTGAATTCACGACCTCGAAATGAGGGTATGTCCGGAAATGCTTCGTTAAAGAGTTGCCCCCCTCCAAAGATATCGGTTAAAGTTAGGCTTTTATTTTCTTTCTCAAATTTGGTAAAAGATGAAAAATAAATTTTGATAGATTTTCTACCACCGGAAACGCTTGCAAGGGACACTTTTTCAACCATCCCTTATCATTTAAATGGGTGAAAACAACAACCCCCATTCAATTTTTGTTATTGAACTTTTTTTGGACCAGATTTTATCATATAAAAGTGACTTGCAGAGCCTGATTCATTTAGAAACTTTTTTGTGCCTTTTATTTTTTGCGCGAGACTAATAGGTTTTGAACAAAAAAATTAAATATGTTGTCACGACTCATACGGTTATTTGAGAAATTGCATTAGGTAGGTATCTAGTTATTTAAGAAAATGAAAATTGCCTAGGAGGTTGCTGTCAAATAACCGTGTAAAATCGATTATTTGACATCAGCCTATTAAGCATTTTCCATTTTCTTAAATAGGTACTTAATGCAATTTCTCAAATAACCCTATGGGTCGTGACAACATATTTACTTTTTTGTTCAAAAACTATCAGTCTCGTGAAAAAAATAAAAGACACAAAAAAGTTTCTAAATGAATCGGGCTTTGCAAGCCACATTTTCATATGATAAAATTCGGGTCGGAAAAAATTTTAAATAACAAAATATAATGGGGGCTGCTGTTTTCACCGATTTAAATGATAAGGGATGGTTGAAAAAGTGTCCCTTGTAAGCGTTTTCGATGGCAGAAAATCTTCATCAATATTAATTTTTTTATCTTTCACCAAGTTTGAGAAAGAAAATAAAAGCCTAACTTTAGCCTATGTCTTTAGAGGGAGGCAACTCTTTAATGAAGAGTTTCCCGGACATACCCTCATAGGAACTTTTTTTCTCACTTTGAGGTCCTGAATTCAGATTTTAAGTTTGTCCCGTTAATCCTGAAACACCCTGTTTACAGATTGTCTCATTAAGTGTGGAGAACATGTGAGATGAAATATCTTGTAATTCACCGAATTCTAAGCAAAATTTTAGTCTAATTTTGTATACTCTATGTCCAAAATAGTTCATTCTTGCGTTTTATTTTTTTAAATAAAACATGATATAGATGCAGGACCGTATCTCTTAATTTATGTTTCTTAATTTATTTTCCAATTCAAAAACTTTTAAATGCTATATGCTAACATGAACAACATTTTTGAGATCGTTGGAAAATTTCAATACTTAGTAATACTTATTATTATTTATTAAATTATATGTATCTTCCACAAGAACAAACTCTGAAGAAAAAAACTGATTTCTGAGCAATAATGAGGATGCAGTTTTATACCTACTTTACACCATACAGGGTGTATCAATAGTGTCAGATTAACTCTTGAGGTGGTGATAGAGGACGTCAACGGTAGTATAAAAAATGCAACAAAATTTTTTTAAGCGCCTATGCAATCGGACCATGTATTTTTGACATTATGAGACTGAAACGGTAAATTTTGTGATGCAGACTAATTCCCATTGATAATAGCCACAAAATTGTGAGGATTTGTATAAATTCTATAATTATTGCATAAATTGTGTTGCGTGGATGAAAATGTGCAAGAGGTAAGATTCGAAATGGAAAGGTGTATTGAACGTTGTCTAGGTTACGTCATTATTGGTTAGGTCTTTAAAATAAGTATTATTTGTAGTTACGGAACTTATACATTGCAGAAAATACCTGCGTGATTGAAGCAGCTTGGTTAGCATTCCCGTATTTCAAGCAAGAACCAGGCACGTCTTAGGGATTCAGCCTCACAATTTTATGAGGGATATCTTCCAATTTTAATACTGCTCTACATTAATAATCAACTCCACTGCTATGTTACCTATTTGTGCCATTTTTAAAAGCTTATATCTCAGAAACCAAGTCACTTAAAAGAGAAATGTTTGCTTTTTTGGAGTACTGGAGGCGTCCTCTACGACCACCACAGAGTTGGTCCAACACTTTTGATGCACCTTGTATATTTAGAATTTTTTGGAATTTGGAAGAATTACTTTTAGCTGTTAATGCAAAAATTTGTTATTCTGTGTGAAGCAACGGCAACTTACAAGAATAAGGGCCAATACCTCGAAAAATAAAGAGGTTCTTCCTCATCGCATCTGCGCAAAAATGAATTTGATAATTACTGTGTACCAAGGCAGGATCATGGGAGAAATATCTAGCCTTAATCAATACTGTGTTCCCGCATAAGGTAAAGTGAATGTAAACAAATCATTCGCTGGAGGTGCGGCCACCGAAGTCACGAAAACGTCAGGTTTACAAGGGCGAATCTATGGATGTTTCATAACCCAACCAAAGTGCCTCATTTCATGAATTTCAAAATAAATTTTGTTTTTTTTTTGTAACATTACACTCTTCTTCTTTGTAAGCCCTGAGGATACCCTACAGAACTTTGGGATTGAAGACAACCACACCAAATTTGGTTCCAATAGACAGTCAGCATTGGACAATCACACGCAGTCGTGTGTTATGTAGCCTTCTGTTACCAGCTTTGCTTACAAGAAATGTGCCCCGAGTTGATAGGTGCAAATTTTGCTTGAAACGAAAACTGGCTTTACAGCTTCACAGAAAATAACAAACCAAATCAAACAAACTTAGGCCTAACTGAAATCTTTATACATATGCACAGATTTTGAGGTTAACTATGTTAAACTGTCAGTTAATAACATGGCGCAGTCATGAGGAATGTGAATATTCCGTAACTACATTTTTTCAAACGAATTTTTTTCTTTCCTTCAATACTTGCATTATGCAGGGGGGGGGGGAATTATGCAGTTTAAACTAAATGTTTTAAAAGCAGACAATAACAAAAAAAAATACTCGACTCACCCTCCGTTCGCCGTCGACGGAAGCGCCCTGTACTCCTGCCTCCCAACTACTTTGTTGTAAATGTTAGTTAAAGACTTATTTAATACTGTCCTAAGAAACCCAGGGTGCTGTCTCTCTCCATACTACGCTCAGACACCAAGAAAATGTTACAAGAAACCAGTGCGCAAAGAAAAGTTAATAAAACGAAATAAAAGGTGACCAAAAAAAAGCGAAGTGCAGACATCACATAGCGAAATGAACACATGCTCGCCTAAAAGAAAATTGCCCTGGGCCAGCAGTTATCAACTCCATAATTAATTCATAAACAAATCTGTTAATCACATGCGAAATGTTTACATCTATTAGTTTAAGATTAAAAAGTTAGTGGTTTATAGCGGTATGGTGGGGAGAATTAACAGCATTTTTCTCCAAACATGTTTATTAAAAACAATAAGTAACAAAATGTGATTCTTTTTTAATATAAAGTAAAATAAAAACAATTATATGTTAAACAGCTTTTACGCAAATAATACAGATCTGTGTGTAAATGAGATAAGTTGAAACTAAAAGGCTAAAAATAGGTTATCATAACCAATATTTTGGTATAGTGAAAAAAACGCAATTTCTCCAGTTCGTAGATTTTGAGACGTACGATTTTTAAAATCAGGACATCTGTCCAATTTCAGATGAAAAAGCAAATAACAAAACGTGTAAAACCTAAATTCATCTGAAGAATCTAAAATCCTAAATCCTTTCTAAATACAAACCGTCCTTCAACGAATTGAAGAAATTACGAGAATGAAATTAATAACAATAAAAAGTTACAGGAAGACATCATCATGCTATTATAATTTAAAAAATAAATACAGAATTTCCTTCTCTGATAATCTAAATATTCAAATTAGTAGATAAACTATACCGGTTCTACTGCCAAGTTCCATGTATTTTCTTATGGTGACGGTTCGTTTAATCTTACAGTTTGTTAGCATTCTTATGCGAACCTATACGGGATAATGGCATAAAAAGGTACAGTTTATCTACTCTTAATTTACGTATTTTTGTTAAGGCAATAGAAAATAAGGCATAGAAACAAAACTGATTTCTGTCCCAAAAGACGAAAACTTTTCACGATTGCCTGATTTTCTTGGGCAAATTTTTCACGCTACTCTGACGTCACATTAAATATGCATAACTTAAGTCAACTACGGAGGAAAGGATAAATGAATATCGGTTTTAGAAATAGACGATACTGAGGACCTTTGTCTACATCATTCCGTCTAACCTGACGTCATTCTATCAAATTTAGAAGATAATAAAACTGAATGTGCGCCTCCTTTACCTGAATACAAATAGGAACAATCGACAGTGGCCAAATTTCCCTAAAAATTAAAATTAGTCATGACTAAGATGATTTACGTGCGACAATTTTCAATTTAAATGCAGCCCTACAACTAAACAATAAATATCCTTCCGCCACATCTAACATTTTCTTTTTCTAAAAATTTCAGTGCATTACCTTTTGCACGTAAGTATTCTATACTATTCACTTGTTGTGTTTGCAAAAAAATGCCATCCACATTCTTATTTTGTCCCCACGCAAAAACGAAAAAAATATTAATCAGATGGAATGTCGCAAAACATAAGAATTTAATTTCGAGGTTAGGGTGGAAAAATTTCACTATCATTGCGGGGACAAATTAAGAACTGGGCTTGTTCACCGGCGAATTTAGCCCCAGGGCACTGAAGATTTTTGTCTTTAGGCCACTCTTCTCCGTGTCTGGGGTCCGTGCTGTCGGCTGTCAAAAACAACACAATGTCAGCACACTTCACGCCTACTCTGCTAGCGTCGGTCGTGCCTCCACAAAAGTCAAAATTAAACAATGAGACATCCGCATACTTTGAGGGTCAAGTCAGTGATGGCACAACAGACGCTTTCTAAATACATATCTACATGAAAGAATACAACATATATTTTTGTTATAAACAAACTGAGGGGGACTATGGAGTTGATAAACGCTTTCCAACCAGTATTATTTAATGATATTCCTTATGTATATTTTTGTTGCTGATAATTTTAAAAAAAGTTATAGATGATCTGAGAGAACATTTTAATTCGCGAAAATAACTATTTTTACAAACTTTTTTATTTCAAAAAACGTATGTCTGAGATTGTGTCACACTCCCTGTGTTTACATCCAGATCCAGATCTTTGACAACTGTCAAATGTGAGGTTATATTATCCGCGCCTAATAAACAGTACTTTCCTCGCACTGCTCAAGTATATGTTTATGAGAAAACTCTGTCTATCGTACTGCCTAATTGTTAAATATGTACTTGATATTTACCAATCGAAACCGCTGCTGGTGTGTCACTGTAATACCTAAGGTTTTACAGAAACGAGTACTAAATTTTAGGTGAACCTAAACATACGTGAGGGGACATTTTCCAATAATACGTAAACGCAGGTAATTGATCAGAGCTAGTCCGAAAGGCATGCCTAATTCGATGCAGAGTTCTTTAGCACAGAATTTGATTGCTCTTACACAACAAACGCTTCCGTATTTGGGTAACCGTACCTTCATTAATATTTAAGACACGTACTTTCGTTTTGAATTTCAAAAATGATGTGTGTTCGGCCAAAAAGAACGTTTTTTTTTGCGAAGAAATTTGACGTGCTCGAGTTTTTTTTCAAAAGCTCGGTATAACAAAAAGCTCAAAAAAACTATTTAATAGGAGAAATCCACTGTAACTCTCAGAAAATCTATACCTTCAATGAATCAACTGAACTAATGCAACCATTTCTGTAAAAAATCGTGCCAGCAACAGAATCAAAGAACGAAACTGAAAAGGATAAAATTTTACTTTGCAAACTAAAGAAAATTATCCAGAAAAAAATATTAAACATTTTTTGCTCTGCGTTCACAATATACAAAAGCACGTGTACATACTTGCGTCCGATGGCGATTTGAAATTTGCACCCAAAATCTCACACTTACCCTCGGACTAGGACTCGGACAATACGTTACAATATGAAATGGCAAAAGAACCTTACCCCAACAGATTTTAAATAAAATTTACCCAAATACTGTTACGAATCACAAAAGCAGCCGACGTTTGAAAGAAAACTGCGCCAACAGAATTGCAACTCACCTCCTCGCCGTCGTACGTCATCTCGAGGGATTCGCGAGAACCTCTTCGGGAAGTCTTGTCCTTGGCGCCCAAGGCGGACTTGCGGCGGTCACTCTCCCCCAGAATACCGGCCACTTTAGCCTGCTTAACTATGTCTAGCGCCTGTGTGCACAACAAAAAAAGAAACAAATAGTAAGCCGACCAAAAAGCAGATAAATGATGGGCACAAATACTACGCGCTCTGACTTTTCTAAGGCGTAAATCATCAGTTACAAGAAGGAAAAGCTCCAAATTCTTTTACTTTTGAATTCTTAGTACTCAAAAATTGTAATTTATTCATCCTTGATCATTGCTTGAAATTAAAATTTTATGAATTATAAGTGTTGAAGTCATACAATTTCCAAATCTGTAGTTTTACTCTTGAAAAGCAGTTTAAAATTTACATTCCCGACAAAAAACTTGTCTGACTTTTCTTAGAAAATGTAAAATCGTGCCAGTTTATTTGCAAAAAAATCGATTTCTGCAAGTTTTTTAGGTAGTTTGACTTTTCTTAAAAACTAAAATATCAAATTCATGAACAATTTAGAAATTTAAAAATAATTGTGGAGTTTTCTTATAAAATTGAAACAGTCGTTTTATAGTTCTATGACTTTTCGACTGATTAATGATGGATTTGCACCGCTGTTTTTAAAATTTACATTCCCGACAAAAAACTTGTTTGACTTTTCTTAGAAAATGCAAAATCGTGCCAGTTTATTTGCAATAAAATCGATTTCTGCAAGTTTTTTAGGTAGTTTGACTTTTCTTAAAAACGAAAATACCAAATTCATGAACAATTTCCAAATTTCAAAATAATTGTGGTCTTCTTAGAAAATTGAAACATACATTTATAGTTCTATGACTTTTCTTAGATTGATTAATGATGGATTTACACCGCTGTTTTTAAAATTTAAAGACTTTTCTGAAAAATATTACACAACCATTATTTTCGTATAGAAAGAAATCCAATTTTTGTTGTATATTTTAGGTACCTAGCTCTTTTACTTTTGAATTCTTAGTACTAAAAAATTGTTATTTTTTCGTCCTTGCTCGTTGTTTGAAACTAAGATTTTATGAATTATAAGTGTTGAAGTCATACAAATCAAATTGTTACCGGGTTTCCAAATCTGTTGCTTTACTCCTGAATAGCAGTTTAAAATTTACATTTCCGACAAAAAATTTGTCCGACTTTTCTTAGAAAATGTAGAATCGTGCCAGTTTATTCGCAATAAAATCGATTTCTGAAAGTTTTTTTAAGTAACTTGACTTTTCTTAAAAACTAAAATACCAAATTCATGAACAATTTCGAAATTTAAAAATAATTATGGAGTTTTCTTATAAAATTGAAACAGACGTTTATAGTTTTATGACTTTTCTTCAATTGATTAATGATGGATTCGCACAGCTGTTTTTCAAATTTACATTCCCGACAAAAAACTTGTCTGACTTTTCTTAGAAAGTGTAAAATCGTGCCAGTTTATTTGCAATAAAATTGATTTCTCCAAGTTTTTTAGGTACCTAGTTTCACTTTTCTTAAAAACGAAAATACCAAATTCATGAAAAATTTCGAAATTTAAAAATAATTGTGGTCTTATAAAATTCAAAGAGACGTTTATAGTTCTATGACTTTTCTTCGATTGACTAATTATGAATTTGCACCACTGTTTTTAAAATTTAAGGACTTTTCTGAAAAAATTTACACAACCATTATTTTCGTATAGAAATCCAATTTTTGTTACATATTTTAGGTAGCTCTTTTACTTTTGAATTCTTAGTACTAAAAAATTGTTATTTTTTCATCCTTGCTCGTTGTTTGAAATTAAAATTTTATGAATTATAAGTGTTGAAGTCATACAAATCAAATTGTTACCGGGTTTCCAAATCTGTTGCTTTACTCCTGAATAGCAGTTTAAAATTTACATTCCCGACAAAAAATTTGTCTGACTTTTCTTAGAAAATGTAGAATCGTGCCAGTTTATTCGCAATAAAATCGATTTCTGAAAGTTTTTTTAAGTAACTTGACTTTTCTTAAAAACTAAAATACCAAATTCATTAACAATTTCGAAATTTAAAAATAATTACGGAGTTTTCTTATAAAATTGAAACAGAGGTTTATAGTTTTATGACTTTTCTTCAATTGATTAATGATGGATTCGCACAGCTGTTTTTAAAATTTACATTCCCGACAAAAAACTTGTCTGACTTTTCTTAGAAAGTGTACAATCGTGCCAGTTTATTTGCAATAAAATTGATTTCTGCAAGTTTTTTAGGTACCTAGTTTGACTTTTCTTAAAAACGAAAATACCAAATTCATGAAAAATTTCGAAATTTAAAAATAATTGTGGTCTTATAAAATTCAAAGAGACGTTTATAGTTCTATGACTTTTCTTTGATTGACTAATTATGAATTTGCACAACTGTTTTTAAAATTTAAGGACTTTTCTGAAAAAATTTACACAACCATTATTTTCGTATAGAAATCCAATTTTTGTTACATATTTTATGTAGCTCTTTTACTTTTGAATTCTTAGTACTAAAAAATTGTTATTTTTTCATCCTTGCTCGTTGTTTGAAATTAAAATTTTATGAATTATAAGTGTTGAAGTCATACAAGTCAAATTGTTACCGGGTTTCCAAATCTGTTGCTTTACTCCTGAATAGCAGTTTAAAATTTACATTCCCGACAAAAAATTTGTCTGACTTTTCTTAGAAAATGTAGAATCGTACCAGTTTATTCGCAATAAAATCGATTTCTGAAAGTTTTTTTAAGTAACTTGACTTTTCTTAAAAACTAAAATACCAAATTCATGAACAATTTCGAAATTTAAAAATAATTATGGAGTTTTCTTATAAAATTGAAACAGACGTTTATAGTTTTAAGACTTTTCTTCAATTGATTAATGATGGATTCGCACAGCTGTTTTTCAAATTTACATTCCCGACAAAAACTTGTCCGACTTTTCTTAGAAAGTGTAAAATCGTGCCAGTTTATTTGGAATAAAATCGATTTCTGCAAGTTTTTTAGGTACCTAGTTTGACTTTTCTTAAAAACGAAAATACCAAATTCATGAAAAATTTCGAAATTTAAAAATAATTGTGGTCTTATAAAATTCAAAGAGACGTTTATAGTTCTATGACTTTTCTTTGATTGACTAATTATGAATTTGCACCACTGTTTTTAAAATTTAAGGACTTTTCTGAAAAAATTTACACAACCATTATTTTCGTATAGAAATCCAATTTTTGTTATATATTTTAGGTAGCTCTTTTACTTTTGAATTCTTAGTACTAAAAAATTGTTATTTTTTCATCCTTGCTCGTTGTTTGAAATTAAAATTTTATGAATTAAAAGTGTTGAAGTCATACAAATCAAATTGTTACCGGGTTTCTAAATCTGTAGCTTTACTCCTGAATAGCAGTTTAAAATTTACATTCCCGACAAAAAGTTTGTCTGACTTTTCTTAGAAAATGTAGAATCGTGCCAGTTTATTCGCAACAAAATCGATTTCTGCAAGTTTTTTTAAGTAACTTGACTTTTCTTAAAAACTAAAATACCAAATTCATGAACAATTTCGAAATTTAAAAATAATTATGGAGTTTTCTTATAAAATTGAAACAGACGTTTATATTTTTATGACTTTTCTTCAATTGATTAATGATGGATTTGCACAGCTGTTTTTAAAATTTACATTCCCGACAAAAAACTTGTTTGACTTTTCTTAGAAAGTGTAAAATCGTGCCAGTTTATTTGCAATAAAATTGATTTCTGCAAGTTTTTTAGGTACCTAGTTTGACTTTTCTTAAAAACGAAAATACCAAATTCATGAAAAATTTCGAAATTTAAAAATAATTGTGGTCTTATAAAATTCAAAGAGACGTTTATAGTTCTATGACTTTTCTTCGATTGACTAATTATGAATTTGCACCACTGTTTTTAAAATTTAAGGACTTTTCTGAAAAAATTTACACAACCATTATTTTCGTATAGAAATCCAATTTTTGTTACATATTTTAGGTAGCTCTTTTACTTTTGAATTCTTAGTACTAAAAAATTGTTATTTTTTCATCCTTGCTCGTTGTTTGAAATTAAAATTTTATGAATTATAAGTGTTGAAGTCATACAAATCAAATTGTCAACGTTTCCAAATCTGTAGCTTTACTCTTGAATAGCAGTTTAAAATTTACATTCCCGACAAAAACTTGTCTGACTTTTCTTAGAAAATGTAAAATCGTGCCAGTTTATTATCAATAAAAACGATTTCTGCAAGATTTTTAGGTAGTTTGACTTCTTAAAAACTAAAATACCAAATTCATGAACAATTTCGAAATTCAAAAATAATTGAGGATGTTTCTTATAAAATTGAAACAGACAGTTATAGTTCCATGACTTTTCTTCGATTGATTAATACTGTTTTGAGTCCTGACTTTCTGACCAATTCTACGAGAAATTTTATAAGTATCCACGACTTTTTAACGCACTTACTTATAGCTTGGGTTAGAGTGAAATGCATGACAAAAATAACAAAAATAGTAAGCTGCCCAAAAAGCAAATGGATGACAAAATCTACCAGGCTTATAACAATTCGATCCTCAATATTTATTAAAACAATCTCTAATTATATTCAAAAAATCTGGTGAAATCTTACCTGCTGAACGTGCTGCAGCATTAAAAATTAAAGACGCTTTTATTATACATATAAAAAAAGAAAATACAGAACTGAACCTCACCTCTTTTCTGCTGCGCATGGCGCAATCTTCTAGTGTATCGGCAGCCTCATATTTTCCCTGTCTGCGATACAGAGCCCCTAGATTTTTCAAAGTAGTGGTGACTGTCGGTGAATCAACTTTGACAGCCTTATGCCAACCCCCGTATTCGCCATAGGGCGCATTTTCCCTGTTACGCGCTTTATTCTCTTCTCTCTCCTCAGCAACTTGCCAGATCGGTTTATTATCGCCTGCAAGAAAAGAAAAGCGTGCAGACCTCCTCATTTTCGTATCTTTGTTTCGAACAAACCTTTATATTTACTTTTATCTTGTTATTCTTCTATTAATTTTTATATCCAAATATATTTTCTTTCTATGTACTCTGTTACTTTTGTTTTCCTGTATTATACAGTGTGCTCGAAAAAGTGCAAGGGAAGAAGGTTTTACGAAATAAAACACCAAAAACATGCAAAAAAAGTATATTGCACCAAAAAACAAGAAGAAATACACAACACACTGCATAATACAGTACAAACAAAAAAATTTAATAAGTAATACACAAAAATGAAAGAAAAGTATACTAAAAACGTTAACATAATAAAAGGCAAGGGAAAACATAAAATGTGTAATACTATTTAGTTTTATAGTAAACCTATAATAAAGATATTGAAAAACCGTGAAAATGATTGAGAAATACCAAATTTCTGAATGAAATACTACTGATCCAGGTATAGAAATAAAAATATACAGTATGAGTCGGTCAAGCTGAATTTACTGGAGTAAAAATGTACAAATGGATATGTACAATATTAAGCAATAATTTTCGAGATTTGCATGCCTAACAATAAATTACTACATATTTGGAAATTTAAAGATCTGACCAGGTAAAACTTTTCTTATACCGTAGAGCGGTGTGACTTTACCACTCAAGGTGGCTGCTGAAACGGTTTATTTTTTAAATTTAAATTTTATTTTTGGAAGTTGACAGTATTACCCTAACGGCGGTTTACAAGAAGTCGTGCCAAAGTTGTGTTTTAAAGTAAGTTCTTTACGATCTTACAAATGCGAATTGCTAAGGCAGTGTACAAAATATGAGAGGTCGATCTCTAAGCAGGCAGTGCCAGGAAATGGTGTTGTTGGTGGAGTATTTTGAGCAGAAAAAGGCTGTTTGAGAAATAATTTAGTAAACACTTAGGTAACTGAATCGATTTATTAAAAATATGCGCGTTTTATAGAGGGTTGCACCGTTGCACGTGCCTTAAATATCAATGAAGATACGGTTACCCAAATACGGAAGCGTTTCACGCAAAATCCAGTTTTGTCGAGCCTGGGAAAAAACGCCCACGAAAGAAGTTGAAGAGAGCAAATCTACATGATTCCGTAAAATGCGAAATTCGGCAGATCATACACAACATACACAAAGAAAATAAATATGTTCCTTTTTCATTGCGCAAAGTTATAGCTCATATTTTTATAGAGAAACATATTACTTTGAAGACACTGAAAGCTCAAGTCGAAGACAAACAAGTGACCTCTACAGTGGCAGTTTCTCCTTAAGGTCAATTGGTCAATGACCCTCCTAAAATATTTTAATCAAAACCATAATTTTAATAAAAATATTCTTTGTCTAACAGTCTCAAATTTAAAATCCTCAGAGTGTTGCATTCGCAGCACTACTAGAAATAGTCAAGGAAGTATCAAGCTTGCTTGCTCGCTAGCAAGCCAGGGCATAATTCAAATTATGGCTTATGGAGAAATGCATGTAAAGAAGAACAGTGACAGTAGTTGGCGAATTCTTGAGTGAAAGTGAGAGTCACCTTTTACTCCTATATCTCTAATATGGTCAATGTCCTAATGACAACTGCACAGAATCGAGTTATTCAGTTTTTCAATACAGTGAACCCTCCCTTAACGGACACATCCCTTAAACGGACAACTCTCTAGAACGGACAAAAAATTTGTCACGGACATTTCACATCCAAGATTGTATGTTAAATTGACTCTGCTGAACGGACACTTCTCTTAAGCGGACACGGACAGCAAATCACAGTACAAATTTGGCCGTAGACCTCCCTTGAGCAGACACGCGGTAAATTAAACAAGTAAATACCCGCCGTCTAGCTGGTGCCAGTGCGACGCCGAAAAACGCATGAATCGCCAGTTGTCAGAAGAACTGTTTCGCAATAATTTACGCGTAAAAATTAACCTTATTAGTGTGTGAACTGTGAAGTGAAAAGTTGAGAAGTGTATGTATATACCTACGAGTGATAACAATACATATGGCACCTAAAAGATGTTTTCTCACACTGAAAGAAAAAAGTTATTAAGCGTGCCGATGAAACAAAAAAAGTGTTCGTGAACTATCGAAAATTTTCGGCATCGGTAAAAGAGAAGCTGCTGATATTTCGAAGAAAAAAGAAAATCTTAAATTATGGCACTCTAATACAGTGAGTTTGAAATTTTAACAAACTTCTTTTGGTCCAGAAGGGCGAACTATCGATTCATTAACATATCAGCGGTTTATTAAAGCTCGAAATAAAAACATACCTCTTTCTGGCACAGTGATTTATAATAAATATCATAAATAAATAATTGCGTGCTGCTTAATATTTCTTTCTCTGAAGTTTTAAAAGATACCGTAATTAACCATTGACCAAAATATTGAGGTACATATTTAATAAAAAACTACAATCTCTTACTAGCGGACACCTCCCTTTAACGGACAAAATTTGCAGTCCCCTTATTGTCCGCCGAAGAGAGGGTTCACTGTATTCCGGAATTCCGTTCTCAGTTCTTCTGACTGTGGACTGGAGTGTTTCAGTGTTTATAGTCGCAGCTGAAATTATTGTGAAATTTTGCTTTTAGCAAAACAAGATGAGTGTTGTTGAGGAGATATTTGCCTTAACAACTGGAACATTAACTTATGAACACCGGAAAGCGGGCGACCAAGACCAAAACTGAATTTGAAACAGATAACAAAGGATAAAGGTAAAGATGCCCAAAGATATTTTAATGAATCTATGTACAATTTGTGCGAATGGATTTGCGGATGTAGTGTGGAAAATTGCTTTTTTTGGTATCTGTACTTATTATTTTCAAATGATGCTATGTAGGCTAAAAATGGAGTAACCGATATTAAACATTTAAAAGGCAAAATTAAAAAGCATGCTTCTTCCGCTGCTCATATAAATTGTTCAATGAGTTACACCAGTTTATGACGTGTAGACATAACACAGCAACTTGATAGTGTGTATCGCAAATCAGTGCATGACTGAACATGAATCGGTTTCTAAAAATAGGTAAAATGACCCCACTGGTTATTAACCCACGAGCCGCCACTAGATCTCTTTCAGTACGTTATCATTGCAAAGTGTGTTACCAGTCTCGGTTTCAAGTACAAAAAGGACAGCAGCAGACGATACTTCATTGAAAAGGCAAATATTGCTGTTTTGCGGGCACAATTATTAAGAAAATACATGGAAAATGTGATTTCTGCACATCCACTTGGTGTGGTTTACCTTGATGAAACTTGGATATTTTCAAAGGATAATTCGACGAAATCTTGGCAAAAGGGTTATTTTTAAGTTTTATATTTTTGTTTATTTGCACCATTGTTGTTCAATAAATTACTGTAATCAATAGCCAAGAGCTTAAAACAGTACATATTTTATGCTGCACTCATTTACTTAGAAACTAAAAAAATTATAACAAGAAAAGTGTCAACATCGTTGCAGTCACACCGCTCTACGATACAGTTTTAAAATTCTCAAATTTGGTCACATACTTGTTAATTCACTGTACTATATTCTTCATTCCCTATTATTGCAATATTTGCTCCTAGATATTGCTTTCATCCCAGTAAAATGTCACCCCTGCAGCTTTACTTAATTTCGAAATACGTAATTTTCTGTATTCTTTTAAGTTCGCAAAAATGTCGATACAGTTTAGTGAAACAAAAAAAAATAAGAGTATATTAAGAACAATAGGTAGTGAAATGCCAGGTATAATATTAAAAAAAAACACCTACAAACCAAAAACTATCACATATAAATTGCACCACTACAAAAAAAATACTACAACCAAAAATTCGGAATGCATTTCAATACTAAAAAAAACTATAGACTAAAAACTCAGTCCCAAACACAAGTAAACAGTAAAAACAGCGTAAATAAAGTCCGTAACCCGTTTAAAAAATCATCAAGTATTCAACTGTGTGTTCTCACCGTCAATGGCTCCAAATTCCCTCTCGTGCGCCCTGTTCAAGATCTGCTTGTAGAGGACCTCGGCCTCCCTGTACTTGCCCTGTTTCAAGTAGCAAGAGGCCAGGTTGTTTTTGGTTTTCGCGACGTTCGGATCGTCCGGGCCCAGTCTCTGTTCGTAAATTTCAAGGGCTCGCTGGTAATACCTTTCCACTTCTTCGTATTTTCCCTGAAACACGGGAAACACTCAAGTCAGACACAATAACACGATTTCCGTGAGAATAAAGCCTACCTGATTTTGGCAAAGAAGTGCAAGATTATTTAACTGCTTCGCGACATCCGGATGATCCTTTCCCAGCACCTTCTCCCTAATTTCTAACGCTCTCTTGCACAATGGCTCGGCCTCCTTATACTTGCCCCGTTTCCCGTACAACACGGCCAAATTATTAAGCGTCGCAGCAACGGCTGGATGATTCTCCCCTAAAGTCTTCTCTCGGATTGCCAAAGCGTCGTTCAATAAATTCGCAGCTTCCTTGTATTTATTCTGGTCTCTGCGCATAAATAAACCAACTTAAATCCAGTCTTCTCGCTCAAGATTCCATCTTACCTGTAGACGAGGGCCAGTATATTCAACATGGTGGCGACATCCGGATGGTCATGCCCACTTGTCTTTTCTAAATCTTCCAGCGCTTGCTTGCAGAGGGGAACAGCAACCTCGTATCTACCCTGTGAGGCATACTGGATGACGAGATTGTGCAAGGTGCGAAGCCGCGCTGGTATTTCGTATCCTGCATTGACTTGTTGTGCTAACTGACTCGGTGGAGTTGGGGACATCGCTACAAATAGTATTCAAACTCAGAAAATACGAAATCTTCACATTAAAATCATCAAATGAATAAGATAAATGTAGAAAAGTCAGTAATGATCAAAATTAAATTGCTCTGACTTTTCCATAAAATACAAATTACATCAGAATTTTGTTAACCACATCAAAAATCATTATTTTCTGACTAAAACTCCCAATTCTTTGATTTCTTATTCATTATCCAAAGTTCCATATTGAATACTTTTGACTTTCTATAATACAAACTCTGACTTTTCTAAAGAAATTATCAACTTCCAGTAAGAAATATTCTCCTGTTCTTTTCATTCAAAATTCATCGACTTGCTCTCAGTAAGATACATTTTATTTTATTTTTTCTATTCTTTAACTGA
Source organism: Xestobium rufovillosum (assembly GCA_963966045.1). Classification (NCBI taxonomy): domain Eukaryota; kingdom Metazoa; phylum Arthropoda; class Insecta; order Coleoptera; family Ptinidae; genus Xestobium; species Xestobium rufovillosum. Next base: position 44,056,088 of record OZ014492.1, read on the forward strand.
AAAATCAATTTCTCAGCTTTCTTCCTTAAAAATTATGCTTTGACTTCGAGAATAGTCAATTTGCTTGTACGCCTACAAAATACTAACGAACTACAAAGCTTTCCGAGTTCTTGATGATAAGTCACAAGATACTGACTTAATTAACGGTTAAAAGGGGTGACTTGCCGAAGTCACTGAAATTTATTATTTAAAACTCACGTTATCTTACTTTTCTGAAAGAAGTTTTACGTTTAAGCATGCCTGACATTCTTTAACAGAACCACAAATTTCCAAACTTTTCACAAATGTGACTTTTTAGGGAAATATTCCTAACACATTAAAAATGCAATATTTCAATAGCAAAAACTCTTTCTTGACTTTCTCACCGAAAATATTAATTGACTTTTCTACAAATTCGAATAAAAATTAATTTTAAAAATTTGACATTTTAATGACTTCATTTCTTCATTAGAATAGTCAATTGAGTTGCTTTTCTTGAACGATACTGACGAACTTCTAACTTTTAGAGTTCTTTGTGATAACTCATGGATCAACTTTTTTGAAATTAAAATTTCTAAACACCGAAAATTTATGGTCTTTTCATGATTCCCGACTTTCTTTTGGTTTTTCTCAAAGAAACTTTTAATTCAATGACTTTTCTTCTCGAGTATCTCGAGTAGAAAAGTCAAATTCTCAGCTTTTTTATAAAATCTTAGATCCTCTTTCTTGGAAGTTGCAATTTGTTTTTAAAAAGGTAACCTCCGAAAATTGTATGACTTTTTATGACCCATCTATTCCGGTTTCTCACAATAACTCATGAATTACTGGCGAATGACTTTTCTGAAAGTTTTAAAATGCGAGAATATTAAATTACCAAAAGCTTATGTTATCTTTTCAAAATATTGAATTTAAGTAAGTATTCTTGACTTTTCTTAATTTTTTAAAGGCAAGTCGAACTTCCCGATTTCTTTATTTAAAATTGATTGATTTCGAAGTTTGGAAGTAGAAAGTTCAAACTCCCTGACTTTTCTAACTGATAATATTATTTCTTACTGACTTTTCTAACTGATAATTTATTTCTTAAATGATTTGCAGAAATACTTATATTTGTGTTCTTTACGAAAGCTAGCGAATTACTGACTTTCTATAAACATTAGAATTTACTTGACTTTCCACCAAATTTTAAGATTCATTGACATTTCTACTGGGAAATTGCAGTTTGAAAATGTCACATTCTTATAAACCCGCTATCACGCATAAAACATTGACTTTATACTATGATCTGACACATATTTTACCACTCACCATTCCTTTCCTCATTCTCATCATCCGGGAACAAATCAACGACGGGATCGGGTTTTTCGGCCCTCGGATGTTCCGAGGCGTTTTCCTCGTTTAGATCTTGATCGTATCGGCTGACGGAAGTCATGAAATCCGAATGTTTTTTCTGTTCCTCCAGCGTCGCGACGGTTTGTTCGCTCGTCTGCAAGCGCTGCTGCGTCGAAGCCAGTTCGTCTCGCAACCAGGCGTTCTCCTGGCAAAGACGGCGCACCTGTGTACGCAGTTTTTGCTTTTCCGCCTCGACGATTTGGAGGTGAGAGGCCAGGGCCATGATCACCTGGAATTTGAAGAATAGCTGCTACCAAACAGGACTGCCACCATTAGTACAAAAACGCAGAAACTCTGGCTAAATTGAGGAATAATCTTCAAAGAATCTCTAGTGAAAATAAATTTTAAATACAGTGCGTTCCAAAATTAACGTATACAATTCTAGGTTTGTAGTTTTAAAATATTCTGCGACATTAAACAAGCTTTCGACGCCTCGTATATTAAATATTTGAACAAATAATATGGAATATAATTTTATCATGTGCAATTGCCCAATTGCTGCTGTGATTGGTCGTGACTCGTGACGTCATCTCTTACTTTTATAAATGGCGGCATATGAGAATAAAAGAGCGAGAAATGGCTAGCAGCGAAATTGTAAAAGTCAATTCTGCAAATTTGCGATGTACGAACGTTTCAACGATTGCGCAAGTTATAATTCGGGACATAAGTGCCTCCGTCATACGTCAGATTTTCATTCCAAACAAAACAAAAGCACGTGCCATTTGACGTTTATCGATATTATTTAGAACGTCTTAAACTAGTTTTTGCAATATAATTCTAGACGTTTTGCATTGAAAACAGTTTATTTTGAATTTGTGTGTTGGGCTTACGCGTAAAAACTTGAAAACAACTATATGTAATCATAATTATATTTCAGAGGTTAGGTTAAAACGTCAGAAAGCACGCGGCTTTGTTTTGTTTGGAATGTAAATCTGACGTTTGTGACGCGCCACTTATCTCCCGAATTTACGAAAAAACATCGGCACTTCATCGCTGCAAACGGGAGGGCTCTAAACTAGCAGCGCGGCGAACAATTTGCCACATCATTATGAAATTTTCATATAAAAAATCTGGGGAGTTTCTTTGGCAAATGTTGTTTGGAAATATTGTATAAATTTGTTCACCGACGGCTACCATCGATCGGACTGCTCGGCACCGGCACCGATGACTCATGTAGCGCCAAGTCGAAGGCGAATTGCTGTCAGATCGATCACATTTCACGATTTCACAGACGGGAGTATGCATTACATTTAATTTTGTAACATTCAACACTCCAGAACCCTTTCATAAGCACTTGACATTCTTAGAAAACCGTTAAAAAACTTGCAGTGTTGTTCGGGAATTTCAAAGCCTGCATTATGAATTGGACGTAGACTGAATAACTGAAGACATCCCACCAATGTCTTGGTTTTTAAACATTTTGACAAATTCCCAAGATGTCACTAATTCTGAAGCTTTTGCAAAACGCATGTTCATCTTTTACACTCCATCGTATTAAACGTCGTAAGTTAAACAGAGATTAAGCTACTGGAACCTAGAAGTGTTTATCTCAAAAAGCGTAACCGCATTCAGATTTTCGCTGCAAAATTGTAAACATCTAAAATGCGACCTACGATGGCAACTATGCCAATGTATATATTAGAATAAGAATGACGTAAATCCAATATGCTTTGAATGATTTACGACTTTACACCAATAAAGAAGAGCCGCTAATGTGGACCCAAGATAAGGAGACGAGGCAGAATGCGCCAGTATAATATGGGAGCTCCGCTTGAGAGGATTGCAACTGAGGTGACAGATCCGTTTCCTATGCCAACTGATGGAAATAAGAACATCCTGATTGCGAAGGACTACTTCAGTAAATGGCCTGAGGCATATGCGATACCGAATCTGGAAGCCACCACTGTCGACCACTGTGGCTGAAGTACTGGTGAACAATTTCTTCAGCCGATTCAGTACCTATACCCATGGACCTTCATTCTGATCAGGGACGAAACGTCGAGTCTGCGGTGTTCTAGCATATGTGTATAAGTTGTTGGGAATACGGAAAACCAGGACCACCCCATTACACCCCCCAATCAGATGGTATGGTGGTTGAGAGATTCAACAGGACCTAGAGAACCATCTGAGGATCATGGTAAACGAACACCAGCATATTCCACTGTTCCTTATGGCATTTCGATCGGCAGTGCTCGAGTCAACTGGAAGAACACCTGCCAATTGATGTGTTATTTGGGCATGATGAAGATAGGCCGATGCCTGTAGGTGAGTATTCCCAGGAATTGGCAGAACGACTCGAAACAATTCATGAGGCTGTTCGGAATCGCATGCGCCTAGAGAGTGACCGAATGAAGACGCGGTACGACGTCCGAGCTAATTTTGCAGGATGGCGACCTAGTATAATCTAGCCTGGAAGAAAGGACGGCCGCCGAAATTACAGAAGAATTGGGAAGGGTCATATCGAGTATTGACCAGGATAAACGGCGCTGTTTATAGGATTCAGCGATTTCCACGATCGCAGATGAAGGTAGTCCATCTAGACCGGCTTGCTCCGTACCATGGGAAAGAAGGAGATAATTTATGATCGAGGGCGATCAGTCTTTTAAGAAGGGGGCGGTGATACGAGCGTGGCCCCACAGGCGACGTCCTTGTTGTTTGCGCGAGTACAAGTCAACACTATTTTGTAAACAACTCGCAGAAGTTTTTACAACTTTGACTTTGTTTACTTATGAATCGAATTGTAAGGAAATATTCGGGAATCATTCTATTTTTGGAAGCTTTCCATTTCTCGAACTTTTCTTCCGATTGTATATAAAGACAAGTAAGAGGCCGAGTTGACAGTTCTAGTTCTTGAAGCGGCATTAAAGAGAAGAATGCGATAGAACCCGAAGACGATAAATTCGAGAGATTTCACGTGCCAAGTGTTAACAGAACATGCCATAAAGTGTTTTTTTGACAGTGTGGGCGTAACTTGTTTTTCTCGTAGTGTATACCGGGGTGTTTTGAGACCATATCAATCTATAAATCATTGTATTGTAAAGTGAATTTAGAAGAGAAGGGAGCCATAACTTTTTCAGATATTACCAAGTTGTTGCCAAAAAATTTACAATGCATAACAATAAAAAAGTGGTTACTTCAATACACCAAAATTCGCCCCAAAATAAAGATTCAACACTCACTTGCGCTTCGCCGAGTCCCAGCTCGATCATCTCGGCACTCTGCTGGACCAAACCAGCTCTTTCGGCGGCAACAGGATCCGGTACTTCATGGAGTCCATGGAGGATTCCGGCATGTTCTGATCGCAACGCTTCCAGTCCCTGAGCCACCGTGCGCACAGCAGCCACGATCTCTTCTTGTGTCATCGCTGTCATTTTACCCAGACTCTCGATCTTCTTGCTGCAAATAATGGAGACAACACTGTCAGATTGACGTCTTGCATCTGTCGCGCTCATTCTGACTTATCTAGGATTCTGAATGCAATGAATAACTGCCATTCAAGAAGCAGAAAAACTGTGATACGAATTGTGCATGATATATCTTAGAAGGTAATATAATATCCATAAAATGTTTTCATTTCTGAGAACAATTGGAGCAAGTTTAATGCGGGGATAAGTTTCATGAAAAGCACACGGGGTATCGATTTCAGCCACTGAACGCAGAAATTACCCCGAACAAAGGCGGATAAACATAAAAGGTAGTCACATTCCGGATCGGATAACATGAATGCCGGAAAACAACAAGATGGAGAATAGGGCAATAAAAAATATTAAAATAATCCTCCAACTACTCCATTCCTTTAATAAAATCTTATTTTGTCGGACCAAATTCGGCGTTAACTTAAATTTCAGGGTAACCATTACGACCCCCTGTAGCATTGGGAAGAAGGCACAGGCGAATAAATAATATTAAATATGTAATAAAAATTGGCTATTATTTAAAGGGGCGGTACTATATTACAGTTTTGGTCAGTGTGAAAATACAAATTGTATGTTCAATAACAGATTGAGTGGTAAAATATGAGCAGTAAAAAAGTGGAAACGAGGAGTAACATATCTTCAAAGGAGTAGCTCAATAAATATTTGAATGCGTGATAATTCAATTGGGCAGTAAAATGAATAAAGGGGCAGTAACGCGTGTGCAGTCATGAAATCAGAATGGGTCTGTTAGAAATCGTTCTATAAATACTTACTCAGTACAAAATATGATCGGAATGTTAAATGATACATACATATACCTAATGTTTATTTAAGTTAGGCAGCGAAATAAAAAATAACAACTAACAATAATGTAGATATTAAGAAAAAAATTAAATTTATTGCACCACTAAAATTATTCAATGCTAACGACTGAGACTTACAACGCTCCGCTCGCTTCGCTTGACCTTAACCTGACAGATTTTTGGACAAAAAGCGTCAGTTGTAAGCGTTTATAATGTTATTCTCTTCAAAGGTGCGCATTTTCATGTGAATAATATTTGAAAAGAATAATATAAACGCTAACGACTGACACTTTTTAATATAAAAGTCTGTCAGGTTAAGGTCAAGCGGAGCGTTGTAAGTCTCAGTCGTTAGCATCGAAATGATGCATTATTCGATGCAGAATTACAAGAATGCTTTGTGGTGCAATGGGATGAAGCAAAATTAATATTTTCTTTTACCTGTGAGGGGCTGAGTTCAGTATTTTAAACATTTCTATGGGAAAACGGAGAGGGGTGCGTTGAATAAATTTAATGGTGCAATGCTAGTGTAATAGATCCAAGCACTCGCAACTCAGTGATAAGGTAATCAGCGAAACGACCTAATATTTATAGGCAAATCTCTTCCGATTGGCCGCCCACGGTGCACTGTCGCGTAAACTGCGCCCCTTTTAACGGAAGTGTGCCGCTCTTTTCAATGAAAATGACGTTCGATTTTGCCAAACGTCGAGAACTGGCGAACTATTTATCTAACTGCCCATTAATACATTATACTGTCCATTCAATCATTTTACATCTCAAATAATAATTTATTGCACTGGACATTTATTTAATCTGCCGCTCGAGTAAGTTTTGAACTGCCGTTGCAGGATTAAATAACCGACCAAATTCTTTTATATTGCTGTCCACGTTCTACTGCCACATTAAGTTAGGTATTTACCGCAAAAAAAGTTTAATACCGCCCGCGTGAATTTTTAACTGCCCGATGAAACTGCCTGGATGTTAAAAGAACCGCCCAAATAATTACTTCCCATAAAAATTCAGTAAATAATATTCAAAGTATATTAAGAAAATTATTAGTACCAAAGGTAATTCAGAATGTAAAAAAATACAAATAATGTAATGTGATTTATTGCAAAATAATCATTAATATTATATTCTTTGTCTCAATCCTATTAAAAAATAACAGTACAATAATAATGAAGGTCCTAATCATCACTTTCAGAATTGCTAGTATCACTAACACTGCCGCATAAAGAAATAATTAATGGACTTCACTGATATTGTCTGAGAACACTTCATTTTCTAAATATTTGCCAGCGACCTTAATCACGTGATCACAACGCTTCTTCCACTCTTCTGGCTTTATTTGATTAAATTCATATTCCGCTAACTTCTCCGCATCTTTTAAGGCAAATTTAGTTTTTTTCTGATACTTTCGCTATTTCAGGACGCCACTTATAAAACGCGTTACGTAGGTGCTGACGCGGAAATGAGTACGCACTGCTATCCGAAGACTGCTTATCTCGAAAACCGTCAAGTTTACAGTAAAAATGAACATAACCTTTCTTGTGAGGAATTTACTGCTCTTCAACTTTTATCTGGACATTTTTTTCGTAGCTGCACTTGATTCCGAGTTATTCCTGAAACACCGCTACTCGATATTTCCAAATGTAATCGTTATCCTATACCTACTTAATATTTTCCATCTATCTAGTGGATTACAAGAGAAAAAGGTCGCAGTTTCACACACTTTGCGTATCCCTGGCAAATTTCTCAAAGAAAGCGTCGGATACAACGGATATTACGTACGTGGCATGTCCAGAAACTCAGAATTCACTGGGGTGTAAAAAACTTTACGATACAGTGTCTTTTTGGGAAAAATTATATTGATCACGGCGGTAAGTTAAATTCGTGCAATAAAGCGAAAGCAAAAACGAAACAAAGAGAAACCAAAAGGACAGAAAAAATATGAAACTTTAAAAAAAACTTCACACAACTTACATTCTGTACGCGTTGATGGTTTTAGACATTTCGAAGATCTTCGTGCGAATATCCAGAAAACCGTTGCACCATTACAACCCCAATTTACGTATGTATATCACGAAACCGGTACAAAAATTACAATTTACACGCGAAAAAATTGGTGTGTATCACAAAGCTTATCTTTAATTAGTCTTAATTTATTATTATTATTATTATAAAAAGAAGCTCCAAAAATCGCGATGAAAAAGCAACTACTAAATACTTAATTATGTGTCACTTATTATTTGATTATATTGTTCTGTTTATTGTATCTGGAACAAAATAAAAAATAAATAAAAAAATGGGAAAAAATAAATAAAAGTTGCGTTTCGAGAGAGCAAACTATTTTGACTATTGACCCACTCTGTATAGTATAATCGTTGATTGAGGGTATAATCATTAATCAAGTCGCACTTTTTGCACTTTTTCAGGTTAACCCACAGACTTGAAAAGCTTAAAAATCCTCTTTTTGGGGTTACAAATTTATCTCGTTTGCGCAAGTTTTATGAGGAAATTTCTTGAAAAAGAAAAGCTATGTTTGAACTGACGAAAACAGTTTAAAAAGTTCTCTTTTTATAGCTCCATTAATAAGGGTTTCCCATAACAGGTCATCGAAAATCGACCACCCGGTGTAGATAAAAGAAATTATGAATATCAAAAACCAATCATGTTCCTATCACTATTTTGTCAGAATAAAACACAAAATAAAAGGTGTCCAATTTAGAATACAAAACAACCTGCATGAAAAAACCATTCGATAAATCAATAAATCCAATCCCAATGCCTCCCCTTACATTATTTCCAAAAGTACCCCTTACGGACGCAATTTTACCACTTAATTTTCTTGCATTCTTGCTGCTTATTAACTATTTACTGTGACCTGTTAGACTACTTAAACAAAAACGAACTTAAAAACGGTATATAAGGGAGTGCCCAACACGCCGTTCTGCGCGATCACTCACTGACTGGCGTCGAGACGCTGGCAGAACACGTCGTCCGCATAGCCCGCCGCACCATGCGGCGTCGCGGCGAATCTCTGCGCACACGCCGCACCGAGATTTCGTTGTCTGCAGAATAAAATCAGCGAAAAATGAAAAACAACCACAGCCATACAATCGTGAAAGTATGTCGGAAATGCAAACGATCGTGGAAGTTAAAGCAAAAACTGAGCAGCAGCAGGTACTAAAATTACACCTGGGGGGTTTTCTTGATTTTAAGTTTTCTTTTCGTCAAATTATTATTTTTGTATAATACATATATTAATTTTTTTGTTTATATTAATTTACTAAACCTTGTTCGATTTTATATACCCTTCATATTAGACTGTAAATGTAAAAGAATGGACTGCATGTATTGTTTGGGACACGAAAGAAAAGCGGGCGGAGTTTTGACTAAGTCACGCCTCCCGGTCCTTTTAAATCAAGAGTGGCGATTTTTGGATTAAAATAAGGGTTTATAAATGTGAAATAAAATGCAATTTAATGTCATCAAATTTAAAATTCTGTCTATTCAACACCAAGAAGATGGGCACACTAAAATTTTATGGCACTTCCATATTTTTGAGATACCTCAACATTTTTAACATAGGTACATATTGGAAGATCAGAGATTGATTTGCTTATTTCTTGTAGATCTGCTTCTGTACATGAAACAATTTTGCATACTGCAGCTAGATATTTTGCAGTGCCTTAAGTACTATTTTGTCTAAAAGCATCACTTCTTTTGCATCATAAGCCAACCTTTGCATTTCTCCCAAAGTAGAACATTCTATTTATTCCTTCCTATCTCCTCTACCTCTAGTATATCACGAATAATCCTTTGTATAGCAGAAACTCTCCTACTATCCTATCCTTTATCGTCTTCCTAATATTTATATTTTTCCTCCTACTAACCCCCTCTCATGTACCTTTATCATGTCACATTACAAATGCTTCCAATTTTTTCCTATCCGCTTCCTCTATCATCCGCGTTCCATAACCATTAAAGCCTTGTTCCATACATACATTTTTAACAATCTCTTTGAGCTTCTAATAGATAGAAGAATAAAACCCTTAAAAAGTGGACACACTATACAAATTGTGGCCTAGTTACTTTATTACTTTATTTTTCAAATGATAAAATATCATTTTGTAGGCATCAACAAAAAAGTACTCTACACAAAATCGTAAAACTATAGATACATTCCATCACAATAAAGTTGAAATCTAAAGGAAGCTTAGTCAAACACCGTGAAATAAATTAGCATGAAGTAAATGAGAACAATTTAAATTAACGTAGGTTGCTACAAAGAATTAGTTACTTACGATTTGCTATCATCCATAACAGTAATAAAAACCCGTTCACAAAACCACTAGCTATGACTACTCAAGTGCCATAGTCCGTCCTAGAAAAAAAGAAAACTTTATTTATTTTCATGTACGAGCCAAATAAATCGGTTCACGTAAAAATTTTCAGGAAATAAAAATAGCAGAGATGTGACTGACACTTGACGACGACGATATGCCACCACTTGACAAGCGGGATAAAAACATTGATCAATTTCCTGATAACAGAACTACAGAATTTCAACTTACATCAATTTGATTATAAATAGTATCACCAACAAATATCACATAAAATTGTATCAAATATTTCGCCACTTCCTTTACGACGTTCTATACTTTCACACAAACTATGGCGGCTGCTGGATTAGTCATCCGTCATCCTGGAACTCACCTATACCACAGAACAAGTAACCACAAAGGTGTTAAATAAAAATTCTAAATAATGAAACGCGGAAACTTCGACACAAATATTGGTTAGAGAGAGCTTTATGTAACGTATAACATGAATATTACTTTTAGTAAACCACTTTATTTGTCTCTATAGTATACATTTGGTTGTATGGCGGTACCTATCGGACAATAGCGCTACTTGTGCAAAATACGCTCCAGTTGCTTACTTTGGTGTCAACTGTCAAAGTTTCTCTTGAGTCTTGACATAACACATAACCTAATATTGTAAACCTCGTGTTTTTGTGAAACTGGAATTACTGACAAACTTTTGCAGAAAAATTGGAGCCATAAATGTGCGAGAATGCCCACGCATTTGAGGTAAGGTATAAGAAACGTCTAATATATTAATAGCTAATAGACGTCCGTTTTTTCAGATTTGATGATAACGATGAAGACGAATATGCACTATCTGGTTCGGACGACGAATACACAGAAAATGAAAAAGAACTATTAAAGAAAGTTCAATCGCGTAAAGACGATCATTCAGGAAGCGAAGTAAGTTACATTTTTCTTCCATAACCTTAAATGTTCTATAAAAGTTTTATTAGGATGAAGTCTTCGGAGTTGGGCCGGGTTCCGACGACGAAAGTGATTTAGCTGCTAGTGATATTGAAGGCCAAGAAGATAATGACGATATACCGAATATCGGAGCTTGGGGCAAAGACAAAAGGTTATATTACTCGACGGATTATATTGATCCAGATTATGGCGGTTTTCAAGAGAAAGATAACGCCCTTGCCGAAACTGAAGGAGAGGAGGCCAAAACTTTGCAAAATCTCATGATACAGAAGATGAACAATGATATTTTGTTGAAAAATTTGCTTGCAAAGGACGATGAAGTTGACGAAACAGAAACGAAAGAGGGAGACAAAGAAGTAAATATCTTGAATCTTTCGAGGCGGCAAAAGCTGGAGAAATTGCAGGAAAAATCACCAGAATTCTTTCGTTTAGTTGAGGATTATGAAGGTTCGGTCTTGACTGATCAAAATGTATTGTAATTTACAAATACAAATGTTTTGTTTCAGTTAAAATGAGAATAGCGATAGACTATTTAAATCCTATGATAAATCTGTCGAAATCATCTACAATAGAAGAATGTCCTGCTTTAGACTTTGTCCGAGTCTATTATCAACTTATTTTGAAGTGAGTTGCATTTTAAGCATTTTTAATTATATTTTCAGATGTAGAGGAGTTAGTCCGTTTTCTTAGATTAAAGCAATGTGCAAAGTATACTGTATCCAAACAAATATCGCTGCCTGTAGCTGTAGCTTTTGTTATAGCGCTCGAAGCTCTTCTGTTTGTAGAAACTTCTCAAATCTTAATTTTATATTTTAGTTATTGTACAAATATTTGTATGTATCTGTTATTGAAAGCTTCGAAGGTAAATGTGCTAAATCATCCATTAGCCAAAAGATTGCACCAATATCAACAACTCCTGTTGGAAATGGAGGGTACTTTTGAAGAAATTATGAAGCCACAAATTGAAATTTTCCTGCAAGTATGTGATTTGAGTTTAATAACATCGTTCGTATCTTATTTAAACTAACATTTGTGTCTTATTTTTTGGTAGGAATATTCTGAAACTGGTGAAAAGGTGCCAAAGAAAAAGAAGAAAACACTCAAAGTTCTACAAAAATTGTCAAAGAAAAGAGCAAATTCAAAATCTGAAGAAAATGATAGTTTTGGAGAAACTGGATTAAGACCAACTAAAAAAGTTAAAGTGTCTAAACAAGTGGACGCTTCTGATCATGAAGTTGAACAAGTTACTAACGCATATGAAAATGAACAAAATAATGACAGCGATTCAGATGATGGCGGTGAAAAGAAAGAAGAAAATAAAGAAACCGACTTTGGTTGGTTTCATCGAAAACACTTTGAAGACAAAATTAATTTATACCGGTTGTTTCTTCTGTTGCAGGTGCCAATGAAAAGAGAGGTATAACTTATCAGATGGCAAAAAATAAAGGCTTAACACCTTACCGCAAGAAGGAACAGAGAAATCCTCGTGTTAAGCACAGAAATAAATTTAGGAAAGCGAAAATCCGTAGAAAGGGAGCTGTAAGTTGCTTTATAAACAAATAATGCAGATAATTAACATTGAAACTTTTGTTTGTAGGTACGTGAAGTGCGAAAAGAAATTTCAAGATACGGTGGCGAAATTTCCGGTATTAAAGCGTCTGTTACGAAAAGCATTAAAATTAAGTAAATAAAATCGATAATTACCGCAAATTAATAGTCTATTTTGAATCCCCTACATACCCTATAAGTTTGTAATATGTATTCATTAACACCCTGTATATTAAAATACGAATAAATTGTTTTAAAAACATTTGTTGTGTTCTAATTTTGCTGAAATTCTTTTTAAAATTCAAATGACTACAAATTAAAGTTTTACTTTTAAAACGGAAAATTTTTGAAATAAAAATATAACAATATTTTTAACTCCCACTGTCAGTTACACAATATAGGCTGTCCATTTTCCATCTCTATACCCATATATGGTTAACTTCCGGAGTACTTTATACGGCATTGGGAGTAAAAGGAGAAAATCTGGCAACACTGTTAAGAGATATAAATTACAGTCTCCTGTAATAGCAACTTGATATTCGCGACATCTAAAGTAGCATAGCTAGAACGTTACATAGTAGAAATCTTCCATGACACAATGCGGGCATGCGCAGAATTGACGTTTCTTTCTGAATTCCCCCACCGCTGCAGGATAACGCGGCATAACAAAATTGAAGACATTCTGAGAGAATTCGTGCAGAAGTGAGGGTGTACATCATGGGTGAAAAATTTAAAGTTGGTGATCCTGTTTGGTGAGTGACGCAATATTTTTTGGCCATCGTCAACTAATTTTATGATATTTTGGTGTATTTTAGGGCCAAAATGAAGCGATTTGTGCCGTGGCCAGGCAGGGTGAGTGTTTGTTGACCGGCGATATTCAACCCAACCGTTATTCCCTCTCATGTAATACGCATGCGTCTTTGTCAATGTCAAGCGTTTTAACCTAGAAATTCTGTGTTGTGTTTTTGTTGTTATAACCAAAGAAAATGTTTTTAGATCGCGGATCCGAAGGATATGAAAAAGTCGACGGTGCAGGCGAAGAAAAAACAGAATTTGTATTGGGTTTATTTCTTCGGAACTCATGACTAGTAAGTTGCAAAGTGTTTTTCGACAATGTTTTTTTATGCTCTTAAATCATTTTAGCGCTTGGATCGGAGAATTTAATATTAGATCGTATAAAGAACACAGAGATGGATTAATTGATGCGAGCAAAGCGCTGTCTTTCAGAGAAGGAATTAAAGAGATAGAGTCCTATATTGACGATAGAAATGTAAGTACTGATTATTTTTATTTGTTTCTCTGTGTGAAGCTAGAGTGGAAAAAGTACATTACTGCCTCTTATCAATCGGTTGTAGAAAATGAAAGTGTATTTAATGTTCGGGTTTGTTGTAAAATTACAATTTCACTTTGTATAACAATAGCTGAGTATCGAAGTTTTTGAATTCTCATGGTGCGTTTACGTTAATGTGAACATGAGCGTTCCAGCATTCGCCATGAAAGCTGCGTTTATATTAATTAATACGAATATCGTTCAGACTTCAGAACATTTGCGCTCGCTGATCATATATTCGCGAGCATGTTGGTTATAGAAGATGACATATTACTTGTAGTGCTAGTTTTTTAGTGCTTCATCATGAAATTACGAAGGCAAAATGACGAAAGCGAAGGCGGTGGTGGATGACAGTTACTAAAAAGGTACAGCAATTTCTGCCCAAGCATCATTTTTTTATTCGTCAATTTGTATGATTTTGATATGGGCTGCCACAAACATTCCTTTCCCCGGTTCGCCTCAAGTAGCCGAAGTATGCGCTGATTTGTTCATTCCATGCTTAACAAATAATGCACTGAGGGTAATGGACATTTATAATAAAAATGTGAATATTAATTTGAAGAACTATACTAATGTGATCATTTGCTCCGAGAATTCGCAAAGCAGGAGCAAGTGAACAAATTTGTTTGCTCATGCTCACGTAATGTAACCGCAGAATCAGTTATGTGGAAAGGGGAAAAAGTTTTGGCGTTCTCTAGAAACCACTAATAGTTTAATAATTATGAAAACAGTCAAATCAAATCATTTATTTAGCCCGTCATAGACAGAAAACACAATACAGAATACATAGATAGAACACATAACATATCAAACAAAATAAATCACAAAACAAAACAAAAGAAAAAAAATATATAAAATATGTATATCAAAACCTCACATGAGGAAACCGGGGAACAACACTCTCAACCCCCGAGAAAATCATCTACACTATAGTACAACTTATCAAGCAATAATCTTTTTAAAGAAGCCTTGAACATTAAAAAAGTTGAAATGGATGAAATTGATGCAGGTAGCTTATTAAATATTTGAATGGACATATATATTACACTTCTCTTAAAATTTTCCGAGTAGGGCCTCGACTGATACAATAACACTGCAGACCGCGTAAAATGCTCATGAATCTGTTCCCCCGTGACACAATTATTCTTAAGCCGAAACTGCAGAACAGCTATCTCATAAATGTAAATACATGCCAGTGGCAATATTCTCAGTTTCTCAAAAAGCTGCCTTGAAGGGGTACGAGGAAGACGCCTTGAGAGAATTCTCACTGCCTTTTTCTGCAATCGAAAGATACAATTAAAATTTTCGCCAGAGGAGTAACCCCAGAAAGGTATACCATATCGGAGATGTGACTCAAACAGCGCAAAATACGCATTTTAGTCACAAGTAAATCGTAATTATTCATAAGAGTCCTAAGGGCAAAACAGGATCTAGACAACTTTGTACTTAGGTGTTTAATGTGCTCCTGCCAATTCAATCTATGGTGGAGATGAACACCCAAAAATTTAGTAGTATTTACAGATGAAATTATAACACCATCTGAAGAAAGGGCAAACAATACGCCAGGCCTGAAATTCATAAGACAAGTCTTATCCAGATTAAGAGTCAACCTGTTCGCCGCAAACCAACATCTCAAGAGCGACATGTCCGACACAATCCTATCATGCAACTCATGACCATCACTACCGAACCAAGTTATAGTGGTGTCATCAGCAAACTGAACGAACTTGCCACTAATGCGCAGAGAAGACATATCATTTATGTACAACAGAAAGAGAAGTGGGCCCAAGACAGAACCCTGAGTCACCCCATACATAGACTGAGCAGAGTCAGATGTAAATTTCTGACAATCAGCGTTGACAATAGAAACGGCATGGCATCTTCCCATCAGATAAGAACGAATCCACCCCCCAGAAACACCCCTGAATCCATAATATGAGCACTTCTCCAACAAAATAGAGTGGTCAACACAATAAAAAGCCTTAGAGAGGTCGAGAAACACAGAAACAGGAATATAATGGGAGTTGCAGTGAGTGTTTTTTGCCTCGTATACATGGTCCAGAAAAGAAAAATGGCCAGACCAGTACTGTTATTATTACGGAAACTAAACTGCAAACTGGACGAGGTAGAGCATTTGTCCAAAAAGCTAACAAATCTGGCCTTGATCAGCCTCTCAATCAGCTTAGAAACGGTCGGCAACAATGAGATCGGCCGAAAATTTTCTGGCCCAAATTCACCCCCCTTATGCAATGGCACGATAAACGCTTTTTTTAAAGATGAAGGAAAAATGCCTTTACAAAATGACTTATTTATAAGATCAGCAAGACACAGATGAATATTAATAGTTAAATAAGAAAAAATGATGGCAGGGATCCGGTCTCTATAGGAAACTTTTCTAGATACAAGTCTCAAAGTACGTGCAACTTCACCGACATTAGTTGGAAAAAAAACAAAAGTATCATTCTGCTTGGCAACATTAGTGGTCAAGAAATTAGATGCAGTAGTTGCAACAGCTGGTATTTGACTAACCAATCTCTGTGCAATTGTTGAAAAGTAATTATTCAGGCAATTAGCTGCCTCAACATCCCTAACCACTGCATCGCCAACACATAGGTGAACGTCACTATGAGACTCTTTCCTCCCCAAACTTGTATTAATGATATTCCAGAGTTCTCTGCCTTTATTATTCGAATTATTAACTCTGGAATTAATGTAGTTGGACTTGGCCAATCTGACTGTAGACTTAAAGATTTTTTTATATTTAAAATAGTAATCCTTGATAAATGTTGAATCAGTGAAAAATTTCCTCAAGACATGTAGACAAGTTTTATTTCTAGATGAGACACGTATACCATGTGTGATCCATGGTTTTTCACTCACTTTAGCATGATGCTTCAAAGGAAAACACCTATCATGGGAACTCTCTAGGAAAGCAAGTAGGCGATCAAACTGATAGTCAACAGACATATTCGGATCACATCTCTCATACTTCAGACACGCGTCCTTAAATGAATTAACACTCTCAGATCTTTTATATGCCCTTACATATCTTATAGGTTTACAGTCACACAGCTTATGTCTTCTCTATGTAGTTGCCTGCCACAGAACACCCAAATAAGAACGCGCAGCTTAATGTTAAAAGTAGGAACCGAGTTTAGTGCCATCTCTAGCTGTTTACAAGAACCAATTGTGTACAGGCGCGCGTACCTAGATAGAATTTAAATTTAAACTTTATTTTTATTAATATTAAAAATCCAACTAAATTATAGAAAACATGCTTATATGTAGGCATCAATTTTATTTAATCAGCATTTTACAGTAAGTAGATACATAAATAACGCTAAAGAACGCCAAATAGGCATTTTTAGCGCACGAAAACTAATACTAAAATCAAATGAAATTTACTTGCAAACGTTAATTACAAAATTTGCACAATTTAGTACATTAATTCAACACCGGGAAACGTTGAAGGAAGACATTTCACAGCCGCATTGCTGCTATTTCGATCTCCGAGGAGAAACTCTTCATTCGCAGAGATGTCAAAGAAGTACCTACCCTAGATAAGTCAAGTACCTACTGACGGAAGTCAAAATATATACGTGGCCTGCTGCTTTTTTTATTTATTTATTAGAAATTAACGGGAAACCTCCCTTTACAACAAAGAAATATGCCCACTAGTGAGATCAAAAACCGTCAAAAACACAACAAAAAAAATAAACGGGCTCTCATGACAATCATAATAAGTATAACAAATCTCAACCAAATGCTCAAACTAAAAGCACTAAACATCAGTATCGAACGAAATGCTCAAAACAGATGCCCTAAATTTACTCAATGAAACACCAAACAAATCGAAACAATAGTAATAATTGATTTCACGACACATTCTAGAAATGGCAGAAAAATAACCATAATTAGTTTTATGAAACGGTACATACAAAATGTTAGGTGTTCGCAGTAGGGATGCCACGGGTATCCGGCCATTACCCGGTATTCGGCCTATCCGGCCAATTTTTGCAAATACCCGGTTTTGCCGGATAAGGCTCTATCCGGCCGGATAGTAGCAAAGTTAAAAATGAACAGTTTAATCTTAAAACTGAATTTTTATTTTTTATTACATATTAAAGTAAGTATTTAAAAAACGAAAACATGTTTAAAAATAAAGTAAACGTAAAATATAGACTTCTGGAACTAAAAAACAATTTCGTCCTTATGACAAACACAAATAAGTATTATAAATTTTAAAAAACGTAGATAAATAAATAAGCAAATAGAGCTCCGTAAATATATTACAGTCGATGCACGCTTGTTCACGCGTTTACAGGTTAGTTCCGCGCTGTCCGGGCATGCTCGGGTATGGCTCGGGCGCGATACCCGATATCCGGCCGCCGGGTACCCGGTTTTTGGGTACCCGCATAATGTTATCCGGTATTCGGCGAACAAATTTCGCCGGGTATCCGTTACCCGGTTTTTATTAAAATTGGATCCCCTGCATCACTAGTTCGCAGTGTACGAACCGGTTATGCATAATTATTTTTTCTTTGTTATGCACCTACTTCTGATGCAATTATTGCGTATCGAGAAAACGTAACCATATTTAGATGTTCTACGAACGTAACCATGGAATATCTAAAATAACGCACAATTTTTAAATTTTCCATTTTGTCCGACGATGCCGGTTGCGACAGAAATTTCACGAAATCGGTCGTCGTAAGGTTCTCAGTCCGAAGACTGGTTGGACGCGTACGTCCATTCTTTTCTATCCTGAGCTAACCTACGCATTTCCCTAAAAGTAGAACATCCTACATCCCTAACTATTTGAGAGCAGTAGTCTAATCTAGGCCTACCCCTACCTCTTTTTATTCCTATCTCTGACTCTAGTATGTCGCGAACTATTCCTTCGTGTCTTAGAAGGTGTCCTACCATCCTATCTCTCCTACTCTTTATTGTTTTCCATACCTTTCGCCTTTCCCCAACTCTTTCTAATACTTCCCTATTGCTAACCTTATCTATCCACGGTATCTTCATCATGCGTCTGTAACACCACAGTTCAAACGCTTCTACTCTTTTTCTATCCGCTTCTCCTATTGTCCAAGTTTCGCACCCGTATAATGCCGTACTCCATACATACGACTTTAAGAGTCTCTTCCTAGTCTCTATATTAACCGTTCTCGAACATAACAGTTGTTTCTTTTTGTTAAACGCAACTCGTCCCTGCGCCATTCTTTGTTTTATATCTTTAGTGCTCCTACCGTCTTGGGTTATTTTACTTCCTAAGTAGCAGAAATCCGCGACCTCCTCTATCTTCTCATTTCCTATTTGTATTTCAATTTTAGTTCTATTTTCACTCCATCTACATACCAAAATTTTAGTTTTCTTTTTATTGATTTTCATGCCGTAGCCCTGTGTCAAAACTGCTTCCATTTCATTCAAAGCCGCTCCTAATTCTTCTTTGCTAGATGCTAACACTGCTATATCATCCGCAAATCTGAGCATGTTAATAGTTTGGCCCTGTACATTGATCCCTGAGGCTGTTCTTTCCTTAACAATATTAATCGCATCTTCGATATATAAGTTGAAAACTAGAGGTGACAATGCACATCCCTGTCTCACTCCCTTCCGGATATCTACTTCCCTTCGTTCCTGCTCACATTCTATAACTGCCTTTTGCTCTTTGTAGAGATTATGTATTATTCTTCTGTCCCTGTATTTCATCCCTACCTTTCTCAGCACTTCGAACATCTTCCCCCATTTTACGTTGTCGAAGGCTTTTTCTAAATCTACAAATCCTATATATACGCTCTTTCTCTTTTCTATCGTTTTTTCTATAATTACTCGTAAAGCTAGAATGGCCTCGCGCGTTCCTCTATTTCGTCTAAATCCGAACTGATCTTCTCCTAATATTTCTTCCGCCTTTTTCTCCATCCTTCTTTGCACAATTCTAGTTAAAATTTTTGACGCATGGGAAGTTAAACTGATAGTTCTAAAATTTTCGCATCTATCCGCGCCTTTCCTTTTTGGCAAAGCTACCATGATGTTCAGTTTGTAATCCTCTGGAATCTCGCCTGTCAGGTATATGCGACTAACTAATTTAAATAAACGATCTATTACCTCTTGACCTGCGCACTTTAAGATTTCTGCCTGCAAGCCATCTATACCTGGTGCTTTATTATTCCTTAGACTTTTTAGTGCTAGCTCAAACTCTTCTCTCATTATAGGACTCCCTAGGTTATCCCCTTCTACACTGCTTTCACTTTCTAATATATCTTGCACTTCCTGTCCCGCATATAAGTTTCCTAAATATTCTTTCCACCTATCTGCCTTCTCCCCGCTTTCGATTAGGATATCTCCTGCCTCATTCCTAATGCTTTTGGTACTAGATCCAATTTCTCTAAAATTTCTCCTAATTATTTTATATGCTTCATCAGTCTTTCCTATTTCGAACTTATTTTCCACTTCTTTGCACTTATCATCGATCCATTGCTCTTTCGCTTTCCTACATTTCCGAATAATTTCCCACTTGATCACCTTATATCTTTGTTTCCCTATTTCATCTAACCTATTTTTATATTTGCGCCTTTCCTCTATTAGACTCACAATATGTTTTGTTATCCAGGGTTTCCTACTTTCATTCTGTTTATGACCCAAAATATCCCTAGCTGAGGAAACTAAACTATTTTTAATGCAATTCCATTCTTCCTCTATGTCCCTAACAATATTTTCGCCCGCGCCCTTTAGTACTTCGTTTGTCTTTTTCTCGAACTTATCGCGCGTATCATCATCTTTTAGTTTCTCTGGGTCAAGATACCTTCTTCCGCTTCGTTTTTTCAAAATCTTAAATTTAAGATTGGCCTTCATAACGACTATATTGTGATCACTATCTATATCTGCTCCTGGATAACTTCTACAATCCCTAACTTGATTTCTAAATCTTTGCCTAACAAGAATGTAATCTATTTGATATCTCCCTAGGTCTCCTGGCATCTTCCACGTGTAGCGTCTCCTAACATGATGGTGAAATAGAGTGTTCGCGACCGTTAAGTTATGTTTATCGCAGAACTCTATCAGTCTCACTCCCCTATCGTTCCTATTGCCTAATCCAAAGGGACCAACTATTCCGCCCTCTCGCCCTGTGCCTACGACTGCATTGAAATCTCCTATAATTATTAAATTTTCGTGTCCTCTCACAAAATCTAGCACATGTTCAATATCACTATAAACTGCCTCTACGACCTCATCACTGTAGTTAGAAGTGGGCATATATACCTGTATTATTACTGTTTTTACAGGTTTCGAATCTAACCTAATCATAACTACCCTGTCACTTTGCTGTAAGAAATTTTCTACACTCTGCCCCACTTTTTTCCGCATAACAATTCCTACTCCCGAATTTCCTCCTACAGATCCTGTGTGTATTACTCTAAAATCTCCGCTCCAGAAGTCTCCGGCTTCTGGCCATCGCACTTCACTAATACCTACTACGTCTAATGCTAACCTATCCATCTCAATTTTCAAATTCTCTAACTTTCCTACTTGTTTCATGCTTCTAACATTCCACGCTCCGACTCGTGAGATGTTACACTTATCATTTCTGATGACTCCCCCCGAAGCAGTCCCCGCCCGGAGATCCGAATGTGGGACTATTTTACCTCCGGAATATTTTACTCCAGAAAGTGCCATCATCATAAATTCGAAGTACGCTGTACCAGGGATATAATAATGTGGTGGTTTCCCGTTGCCTTCCACATCGCAGTAGTGTGTATCACAGTGCCATACCGACCCTCACGATCTCTGCCACTATGATTACTGAAAGAGCTGCTGCCCCCTTTCAGGGACTTGATTTAGTCTGGCTTCTCAAATAAAAACCCCTCCAATATGGTTAAACCTATGGTTCGGCTCTTTAGATCATTGAAGCGCGCAAGCCATCCCACCCGTCCCAGTATTACTAGAACTGCGTCAAGGTACAAGTCCTTTGGGTAGACGAAATCGGTAATACAGAGTTTTGACGACAAATGTCAGAGTTGTAGTGCCATCTAAAACGGTTTACAGAAACTGAAGCTAACATAGTTCAAGGTCGTGCATAACAGTGAAACCCCCCTGTTGCCTGCCAAATCGACACATTTGGCTCAGCTATGTTTCAACTTGAAAATCCCTTCCTTGTAAAAGTCCGCATTTTGAGCGTTAAACCATGAAGTGACCTCAGCTTTCAAGCTCTCACGTTGATTCAGTCCCAACATGACTCTAAGAGCCTTTTTTTGAATCGTGAAAATGAAAGGTGCGTCGGTACCCGATGCCCAAAATTCTATTCCGTAAGACATTATACTTTCAAAATAAACATGATACACCTTCAAACAAGCTTCCAAACTCACCCTTCTTCTAATTCTACTAATGACAAAAATTGCCGAACTAAGAGACATACCCAGTTTGTAGATATGCGTAAACCAGCTGAATTCCTAGAAACTTAGTGCTGATCGTTGATCTTATACCACCCACATCAAAGTCACCAATCAGTTCTTTTGAATTTCCAAATGTTATATTATATGACTTATCAGCATTAAATAGTAGACGATTATCCCCAAACCAATATGTTTAAAATTATTTCGTTACTTTTAATATGTAGTTGGCTGATATCATTACCATTTATTAAGATACTAGTATCGTCAGCAAAAATTGTAAACCTACAGTCATTGAAATTGAAAGGGAGGTTGTTAATATATATAAGAAAGAGGATAGGGCCAAGCGCACTACCCTGAGGCACCCCACGGAGTAGGCATTCGGTATCGGAAGAAACATCCATGCCTCCACTATTTGCCTACTCACCCAGAACAACCAGTTGAGACCTATGTATATCTCCGGAGCTCCTACCATCGCGAGTTATTTGACTTCCTAAATAGCAAAAATCTGAGACCCTCTGGCCCGGTTTTTCAAAGAATCCAACACCGGCTTCGTTGCTATGATACCGGCTTTCTGATTGGTTGTAGCATCGCAACAAAGCCGGTGTCAGACTTAATCCGGTGTTAGATTCTTTGAAAAACCGGGCCTTTATCTTCCTGTTTCCGATTTCTGTTTGTCTTACTTCTATTTTCACACCCCCCACACACTAAAATCTGGGTTTTCTTATTGATCTTCATACCATAGCCCTCCGTCAAAACTGCTTCCATTTCATTCAGAGCCCTTCCTAATTCTTCTTTGCTGGATGCTAATACTGCTATATCATCCGCGAATCTGAGCATATTAACAGTTTGGCCCTGTATATTAATCCCAGCAGCTATTCTATCGTTAACAATATTAATCGCATCTTCGATATATAAATTGAAAACTGGAGGCGACTACGCACATCCCTGCCTCACTCCCTTTCTGATATCTACTTCTCTACGTTCCTGCTCAAATTCTATAACTGTCGTTTGATCTTTGTATAGATTATGAATTATTCTTCTGTCCCTATACTTCATCTCTACATTTTTGAGCATTTCTAACATCTTCCGTTTTACATCGTCGAAGGCTTTTTCCAAATCTACAAATCCTACATAGGCGCTCTTTCCCTTTTCTATTGTTTTTTCTATTATTACTCGTATAACTAGAATGGCCTCGCACGTTCCCCTATTTCTTCTATATCCGAACTGATCTTCGCCTAATATTTCTTTCGCCCTCTTCTCCATCCTTCTTGCATAATTCTAGTTAAAGTTTTTGACGCGTGGGAAGTTAAACTGATCTAAAATTCTCACACCTATCCATGTCTTTCCTCTTTGTAGTCTTCTGGAATCTCACCAGTCTGGTATATGCAGCTAACTATCTCTCTCCTATTTTTTACTCCACGTGGGATTGAATATTGGACGAATTTTCAAAACTTTGTAATAAGATAAACTCATCTTGGATAACTTCTGCATTGTTAGTTAATCTTGTCATAGCTTTTCAAATATCTAAACATTGTTTCAGGCCAATCCAAATGCAGAAGACAGAGATGATGAAAGAGAAGAAGAGGAAAAATCTACTCCAGAAAAGCCAACACCGAAGAAGAAACAGGTGGGTGAATAGAATTTTCAGTGTTTCTATTTTTTATCTGGTGTTTATCATTTTGCAAGACAACCTTTTGCATTGGATATTATTAAAAATTTCCTTGTGTATTTTAGGGCATCAAGCGCTTGTCTGGCTCAGGCAGACCCGGCAAAATCAAACAAGCCAAGTCGTCTTACGGGTCTGAAGAGAACGGTGATTCACCGACCGCTAGAAGCAATCATGTGGCAAGAAGTTATGAGAACTTCTTGAACAGACCAACAGTTATGGAACGACCAGTAAGTATCAACATTTTGAGTTAGGCAATTTTAATTTTTAAAACAAGATTATTTTTTTCCTCTTATTTTTATTATGTTTAACTTTCTTGAAACGAATGAAGTTTATTCCGCTTTTTTTTTCAAGGAAACGCCCCCTGTTAACATGACAGAAGTATCCGAATCGTTTAGAAATAGAGATATTGCACCTCCTGCTTTGAAGTTTGGCTTTTTGGGCCTGGGTATTATTGCCAGTGGTTTGGTGAAGAATTTGATCAATTCGGGACACAGACTGAACTTGTGGTGTGAGAATTCCAGCAAGGTAAGTTTGCTTGTCCGATTTTTATATTTAGCTCATGAATATCGAGAACTATACAGGGTGAAGTGTGCGTTTTTTATGTTCATATGAATGTGGATCTGATTCTTTGTATTTACTGTGTTATATCAGAAATGGGGATGTTTACGATAAAATGTTTCGTACAATTATTAGTTTCGATTTACTCTAAAGTTGAGAGGTATTTTTAGCTATACAGCTTGTTCAGTTTAAGAGTGACTGACCACAGTTATAGTTTTTTTTTTATGGAACACCTTTATTTTATTTGTTTTTTGAATTCTACTAATTATATATCGAAGATGCTGGAATATACAGGACCAAATTATTAATATGCTCAGATTCGCGGATGATATAGCAGTATTAGAGCATCCAGCAAAGAAGAATTAGGAAGGGCTCTGAACCAAATGGAAGCGGTTTTGATGGAGGGCTATGGTGTGAAGATCAATAAGAAGAAAACCAAAATTTTGGTGTGTAGGGGGCGTGAAAATTGGACTAAAACTAAAATATAAATTGGAAACGAGAAGATAGAGGAAGTCTCAGATTTCTGCTATTTAGGACGTCAAATAATTTGCGATGGCAGGAGCTCTAGAGATATAAAACAAAGAATAGGGCAGGGCCGAGTTGCATTTAATAAAAATAAACAACTATTATGCAACATATGAATGGAGTACGGCATTGTATGGGTGTGAAACTTGGACGGTAGGAGAAGCAGATAGGAAAAATTAGAAGCATTTGAAATGTGGTGCTATAGACACATGATGAAGATACCGTGGATAGATAAGGTTAGCAACAGAGAGGTATTAGAAAGAGTTAAAGGAAAGCGAAATTTATGGAAGACAGTAAGGAATAGGAGAGATAAGATGGTAGGACACCTTCTGAGGCACGAAGGCTTAGTTCGCGACATACTAGAGTCAGAGATGGGAATAAAAAGAGGTAGGGGTAGAACCAGATTAGACTACTGCTCTCAAATAGTTAGGGATGTAGGACGTTCTACTTTTAGGGAAATGCGTAGGTTAGCTCAGGATAGGAAAGGATGAAGGTACGCGTTCAACCAGTCTTCGGATTCAAAACTTTATGATGATGGTGATGCGTAATGTTCAGCTATTCCAGTTTTTCTGAAATTTTTTACCTTAAAATTCGACAGCTGAAATAGAAACCTTTATCAAATTAATATTTTGGGGATCACTGGATAACAAACCAATGAATTATATTCTTTAGGATATTTACCGACACTTATCTAACGGTTTCCCCATAACTAAATGTGATCTTTTCGCATTTGTGGCAAACTGAATGTGATATTACGTAATTTTATCTTTCGAGGAAAATGTCGCAATGCCATGAACTACATATTTTTAAATGGAAAAGTTGCAAATAGTGATTTTAAAATCCTTTTCAACTAAATAAATTTGCTTATTTAGCAAAAAAAGCGTTTTTCAGAAATTCTAATCAAAAAATTAATGCGATAGAAGTAAATTAAACTATTGAGCTCGTCGTTCAAATACAATAATTGTTAAGAGTTCAAAGAGCCATTTTTAGAATCGAAATGATGAAGATCCAACGACCAGCCAGTAAGTTATCGACAATTCGAACACTTATTTTGTCGTAATAATATTAATTCAATGTTTTAGTTCAGTTCTGCCGTGTTGATTTAATCAGTGTTTCTTTTCTGAAAATTGCTATTTTTGAAAATAAATTAAGTAATTTATTTCATTGATAAGAGTTTTAAAATTAACATTTTCAACTTTTTCGCTTAAAAATATTTCATAGCGCTCTGGAACGTTTTCCTTGAAATTGCGCAATATTGCATTCAAGTTGTAATAAAAATATGAAAATATCAGATATAGGTATGTATCCAGGAACCCTTTAGAAAAATATTAGTAAATACATATATCAAAAAATACAATTCCAGCAAAAGAAAAATATGTGCTATTTAAATATTGCAAGCTATACGCGATTGAAGTTAAATAAAATAAATTATTATTTTTAAAACCATAAATTTTAAATTAAGATTCAGTAATCCAATGATTCTCAAAATATCAATTCAGTAAAAATTTTTGTTTCGGCTACATCAAAATTTAGCTAAACTTACAGTTTCTATTTATAATTCAGTGTAGAATTCAAAAAACAAGTAAAATACAGAGGGTTACATTTAAAAAAACTATGACTTTGGTCTGCCACCCTAATGGGGCAAACTGTATAACTGAAAATATTCTTCAATTATAGATTAGATCGAACCTAATAATTTTTGTCTGAAACATTTTTTTGTAAACGTCCCCATTTCCAATATAAATTTGAATGATAGTTCTGCGTGAACACCTTGTATATGGATTTGAGAGGTAGATAGATATTCGGAAGCGAGTTGCCACAACTAATTTTGAATCCTTACATCGAATAGTCGACTAATATTATTAAAAAAAGACTAGTTTTTGGAATTACATAATATACAGTATCAAACAATTAATGATATATATGTATAATGTATTTAGATTCACAAAATTAGAAATATCTGTTGGAGAAATGGAAGCAGTTTTGACAGAGGGCTACGGAGTGAATATTAATAATTTAAACAAAATTTGAGTGTGTAGGGATCACGAAACTAATACTAAAACTAAAATTCAAATCGCAAGCGAAAAAGTCGTAGATTTCTTATATGTTTTTGCAAATTTGAATAACTTGTCATGGGAGAAACGGTAGTGGCATAAAACGGAGAGTAGTAAAAGGCTACTTAGGAGTAATGCATAAGAGTGTTTGTAGTAGCACCAAAAAACTTGGAAATATTATACAGCGTATTAAAATCTGCATGACTGGGTTGCAAAAATTTGGAAACCCCGGAATCCATTTTTTTGCAAAATGGTGTCGTAAAATTTTTCGGTTTAATAACTTTTCGAGCAGAATTTAATGGTGTTGGCAGAAAAACAATTGAGCATCATATTTTTGAGTTATCGCCATCGACTTCCTTAATTTAAATGGAACGACCAACTTCCGATTGCACCGTCGTATTTAAAATTGTACGTCTAATTTATTGAGGAACGTCGAAGAACTTTGATATTGGTTATATTTTCTCTTCGAAAAATTATTCAACTTTGACCACTTAACGAAGCGTCTAGATTTCCAAATAAGAAAGTTTGCGATTGTAGAAGCAAAATCATTCAGAGAACAAATGTCGGTGACTCTGAAACGGTTGATTCTAGGTCGTATTAAGGAATTTGATAGCTTTGTCCATTTAACAGCTCCTTTTTCAAATAAAACAGTCAGCCATTGTTGGCTGCAGGTCGTAAATGTTTACTGTTGAAAATAGTCTTTGACACAATGGCAACGACAGATTGTTGCAACTAAAATGACCCATGTGTTTATTGGTTGCAGTATTAAGGCGGGAAATGGTTCGATTATGCTCATTGGTGGAGCACACTTTTCAAGGTTAAATTGCGCGCAGTCGGAAAAGCCCGTTTGAAACGGTCGTTGTTTGCAAGCGTTTTCTAACACAGGGGGTCGTTCAATGTTATAGAATTTCTAAATATTTTCATATATTTAGGCAGCAAAATTAATTTTAGGGCACTTATATTTTAAATGTAGTCCGTCTGTGACGTATGTGCGTATGCTCCACACCCATTGATGGAGCAAAACACGCGTGATTTACCCAGAAATTAGTTATCAAATTTTGAGGTTATAATATGGGATTTTCGCGTTTTGTTCGTTTATTTGACTGTTAAAAGTCGATAATATTCTATAACTTATTTTCTGAATATAACTTAAGGCGTATATCGCCATTCTAGGCTTAAAAACACAAACAACACACAACTAATAAATGAAACGGAACGCAATAAGTTTAATAGCGGAACACAAGAAAACAACAGTTTAAACCACAAAACATTTATATTTAAACCTAAACATACTTGGAGAAACAGTTATAATCATTGCTTTGAACATTTAATCCAAAAACAAGTATGTATAAAAAACCCCAAACCCAATTTAGATTAGGTAATAAATACGTTGACATTTATTCCACGACAGTGTTGCCGACGTTCGCGGTTATCGTCAGTCCACGGTATGAAAAATTTGTAATGCTTTCAGTATTTTGTAAGAAGTACTAAAATAACCAATTGGTATATTCCAATATTTATTGTGCAATTTTTAAAGGGACGAATTCTACAAATGGTTGCAAGGCAGGAAATAACAGCAGGTCAAATACCGTGATGAGAGCAACAAGTTTGTCATGTGTTTTATTTTGCGGTTAAACGTTTCGTTTTTGGTGGACATGATCTTTCTAGGAGGGATATGCAGTATTTATTGCCCCGCAGTAGTTTTTCATTATAAAAAAAATGCTGAGGCGCATGCGCGATCGCGTCATGACATTTTCGGACAGATGTCAAAGCTTTGTATTGTTTGAAAGTGTTTATTTTAAATTCTTTGGTCTATACAGTAAAATTTTATTGCAAACGTGCAAAATTAGTATGGAGCATCCAAACTTTGTGCTTTTGGTGACTGCAACGGCGCTAGCAGAGTGGGTAGGCCAAGCTATCCGAAAAACTAAGAACAGCTGATTGTCAGTGTACTTCTGCACATGCGCACTAACGAAATCAAACTAAATGAAAAGGTCTATTGTTCTGTCATTTTATTGACAAACAAACTGTTAAATTTGACCTTTAATTACCTGCAAAAAATGTTTAACATTTACGAAATTTATATGCTAACAGAAATGTTTGGCGTGTTTTGGACACTGTTCCTTTCTATCGAGTCGTATAAAAATGTGGCCTGTGAACATTCAAAAGATGATGGTTGATCACATTCTGCACCCGTTGAGAACAAGTCGTAGTTGTATTAAATAATGATTTATTTGGACCTTCATGACGTCCATGAGGTCCATTTGGTGTGCTTATCACTATATCTAAAGTCCCCTAACTCTGTTGGGCGTGTGGTGTGTACACCAATTTGACATTTGAAACATTGCCGGACTTTTGACACATTTGCCAGACATTTGAAACAGTTGACGGACATTTGACACATTTGCCAGACATTTGAAACAGTTGGCGGACATTTGACACATTTGCCAGACATTTGAAACAGTTGGCGGACATTTGACACATTTGCCAGACATTTGACGGACATTTTTGACGGTCTTTGTACACCACATTTGCCAAGTTGTCAACACCCGGTCCAATATAAAGACTAGATTTTTGAGTTTGGGAGGTTACTGCAGCACCGGAGCCCTATTAGGAGGTTAGGAATCCAACCGTTTGCTCGTAATGTAAATTTCAGGGGTATGTCTCGCACCTAGCCAGTCTTCCAGTAGTTCAAGCACCTGGAATTCCAGGAAGCCGACATAGAATTTCGGATAAGTATATTGTTAAGCACACCAAATGGAACAACTATGCCAATTTTCAACCATACTGAAATTTCGTGTACAGGCTGGCAGCGGACAAAGTAATAGCCACAATTTTTTGGGATGAATAAGAAATTTTACTCCTGGATTGTTTACAGCGGTGCCTAATTCTTCCGAGCCTCCATATTGCTAACTTTATTTTTTCCCATCCGCTTCTATCGTCCGCATTTCGCAACCGTATAATATCAGTTTTTAAGAATGTCCTCCGAGTTGCTAAATTTGTCGTTCCCCAACTGCCTGTGAGAAATAATCGATGAATCGACAAATAATCGACTATTGGGGTCAATTTTATCGATTCATCGGATATTTCATTAATCGATTAATCGATTATTTTACTAATCGTTAATATGAATAATCGGTTATTTTGGTTCTAAATTGATCATTCCCGAACTAGGCTTGTGAGAAATAATCGATTAATCAATATTGGGATCAATTTTATCGATTAATCGGATATTTCATTAATCGATTAAAGAATCAAACGAATATTTGATTAATCGTTTACATATTTTATTAATCGTTGATATGAATAATCGGTTATTTGGTATATAGATTTTGGTAAACGAATTTTCATCGCTTCCAGAGTTGCCACCTCACCGAAAAAAAATTAACTTTTGGAGATTTCCTTCTTACTCCGTGTCGCGTTCTCCAGGCCGAAAAGGTCCTTACCGCCTTCTAAACTACAACTAGAGTTGCAGATATCGTAAAATTATTAAAATAAAAGTTGCATCGAATCAGCTTCCTCACATTTAAAATAATTATTTTCGACCGTACAGGGCGAGCCAAAAGTGCGTAGTCGGTCCATATCTCTGGTTCTATTCAAGGTATCAAAATAAAATTTTACATGTATGTGGAAAACCCCACGAAGCATCTGATAAAATTATTTTGGTGTATACAGGGTGTTCACCTGTTTACACTTTGAGTACCAAACCAAAGTTGTTTTTTTTTAAATGGAGCGCACCACTTGTTGTGAACAATAATTTGCGAACGTAAAAATAACAAAGAGAGCGATGCATCCCCCTGGCAGCGTTAAAGGCACTGAATTAATTTTGTTCGTCTGAAGTACAGTGACGCGTTTACCGGAGCAAACCGCGCGCAACTGTCCCCACTCCCCACCGAAGGGCGGCGCTTTCCTCTTCAACAGAATGGAGACCGGACATGATTCGTCAGGCGGGGCTGCCTCATCTGTTCCAAGTGCAAACTGGTTCACAAAAATAGATCCTGACGTAATATGCAAGAACTCCAATTAGGCGAAATTTACTTGGACAAGATCTCCGATTGGGTTAAGTGAACTTGGAAACTTTTCAGTTTAATATAAAAGCTAGCAAGCTGCCGTAACAATTCAGTCATTCGACTCAAATCACTATTTCCAAGTCGTTCCCTTCAAGGAACGGGATGTGAGACTGCATACCCGGTAGTGGTAATTGAGTCTGAATTTGGCCACTATATCCAAGTCTTTTAATCTTCAGAGTACAGGAATTGAGACTGCGTGCCTGGTAGTGGTCATAATTCAGTTTTAAGTTGTAAATATTGTACATACGTTCAGAATTAGAATAAAGTTTAAGTTTTCCAATTTTATTCCCTGACTTTTTCAGGTTTTCCCTAACCAAAATTTGTAAAAATTACGACGGTATTCCGATTATACACGAATTTTCAAAAAAATATTTAGTTTGATACGTTTATACCTTCCCCCACTTTTCACCAGACTTAAGACCGGCAGAAAAAATATGTTACTGACAGGGTCAACCACTCCCTTAGCCTGCTGTTCACCTGTAGAGCTTGTCCGCGTTTGCCCGACTTAGTCCGTCTTAATCCGATTAGTCCACTTAAATCCGACTTAATCTGGGTTTAGTCTATCTTAGTCCATCTTAATCCAATTAGTATACATATCTTAATCAGACTTAATTTGGTTTTAGTCCGTCTCAGCCCGTCTTAAGTCGATTTAATCCATCTTAATCCGATTTAATCCTACCTAATTCCATTTAGTCCTACTTAATCCGATTTTAGTCAGACTTGGACTGTATAGTCGAAAATAACTTTAGAATGTCAGCACGTTGATTCCATACAACTTTTATTTGAATAATGTTTCGATATCTTGCAACTCCACTTGAATTATGAAGGAATTGCGCCATATTAGCCAAACTTCCTAAAAAAATCTGTAAAAACATTGGGATTTCAAATGAAACAAATTTTTTGGAACAGTATATATTTTTATTACACCTTTGCAAGTACATGTAATAAACAGTACAGTTTACATAGTACCTACTGCTAAACAATAGAATGTTTTTAACAAGGAAAAATATTTTCTCTTTAAGAAAATAGTCTTTTTTTCGATTTTTTAAAATTTCCTTTTAATACACTTCAACTTATTATTGACAGTGAGTCTATTTTTCGTTCTAGAAAATATTTGTTTACAATCTCTTCTAGCGTCTAACACCATTATACATACTTTCAAAATTTAAAGAAAAGTAGGTAATTATATTAACAGAAATAGGGCATTACACAATCCCGTAATTATTGAGTTACGCCCACTGTTTCGGATGAGAAAGTTTTCAAAGTGTTAATCGACGGTTTTGTACAGAATTATTAGCCTAACTCGATTATAGGAAGTTTTCGTTAATGTGTAAATCAGAAAGATGCGAATTGTTGAAAATTGAAATGTTTAGTTTAGTCATTTTCGTAAACGTAATGCTGACTGCTGGATATTCAGGTATTTCGCAAGGTAAGAAATGAAAGCAAGACAAATACTGTATTGACAGCAATAAGTTTGTCAATTATTGTATATTCTCGATATACTTACTGGAAATAGCTACCCAAACTTCATTATTAAGAAGTAATTTTTCAGCAAATCGGTTCACCATTTGGTATACTGTTTAATCTATTTGCCAGCAGTTTTCGAATTATACCTACTGCATAGGCAAGATACTAATCGCTCAAATGAAGCAGTTTCAGTATGGCGGCTATGCTGCGTCATCGTGTAATAGGTGGTTGCTATGATAACGGCATGTCTTGCGTAGTTAAGTCACGTGGCAAGCGATAAATTTGAACGTCTGATCTTATATCCCTTCAGTAGTGGTAGGTTCGTATGGGATATGAAAGTGAAGCAGTTTAACTATTGCAGAACTGCAAATTGGTAGCTACTTCCGGTATAACCGGAAGTGAGACGACTTTAAAAATGCTTGTATTTGTCATCCTTTGAACTCATAAAAAATAAATTAACTTTACACTGTGTATACAGACTATCGTTGCCTTTATGTTTTATTCAAAAATGGAGACACTACCAGATTTACGAATACAAAGAACAAGACGTCGGATAAAACGAAATCCAGGAAGTCATTTCAGAAATTTTAAGATAAGCTTTCATTCTTGTATTATTTAGAAGTTTAGCAGGTAAAATTTCGGAGTAAATTCTTCTGCATATTTAGAAAGTTAAGATAAGAATGTTGACCCTGAGGCCCAAGTAATTTTACACAGGGTGCGTGTTTCTTCGGTATCTGCTAAACAACTGGAAAATACATTGACAAATAAAGAGATAATTGTGGATTTCCACTGCCCTTGAAATTCCGTAATCGAATTCTGGGACAGCCTGTATTACCGCATTTTTGAATTTTTTTATTGGTTATACTGACAGATTACACAGATGTTTTTAATAAACTACATAAATTAAAAAAAAATTAATTCTGAAAATTGAATTGAATACCGGTAACCAAGAAACGTGCAATTTAGACAAAAAAATCATCTGATAAAACTTATAGTGGTAAAATGAATCAAGGGATGCAAAAATACAATAATAATACTGATTTATGCGACTTCCGGTTATACCGGAAGTGATCGTAATGTCTTTGTTCTAAGTAAAAATTCGAATTTTTCGATGTGTGGAATTATTGGTCTAAAATAAACCGGCCTTAATATGTATATCGATTTTTTTTTTCAAAAAAATCCGACATGGGAGCTTTTACATGGCCGGCAAAATTTTTCTATTGTTAGGCTAGCGTGGAAATTTTCCGGAGAGACGTTTCTGCGTGTCTAATAACATGAAAATGGATTTTGGCAATATGGCCAGCGGTTTGGCGTGAAATTGAAGAAGAATAGTCTGAAAATATTCAATTTGATTTAAATCAAAGGCTTTATTTTTGTTAAATAGGGACATTTCTTTTTTACATTTCTTGCAGACTGTATCCTGTTTTTCCCCGAAATTTAATATTTTTTCACTTACTTAAATACATATTTCCAAACGCAAACGGGGCCTCTCTTACTCACAGACATTCTCAATTTTGTTTTTCAGTTGTTAATAAAATAAGTAAAAACATTTTTAAGTTAAACAGTTTTATTGTAAAGAAACATAATAATGATGCAGATAGTGTACTAAAAGCTAAAAAATAATTAGGTAGGTACCAGTCATCACACCACTCTCTTCATCAATCTAGAGCATTGATCAGACTAAAATAAAATCGTGGGACGAGTCGAATTTCTATTATCTACAGTTAACCGCTCATATCATTATAGGTATGTTTTAGATGCAACTTCTCAATAGGCAACATCGCAGAACGATCATTTACATATTTACTCAGGTTACGCTACGCCCCACGATTTTATTTTAGTCTGATCGATGCTCTAGATTGATGAGGAGAGTGGTGTGATGACTGGTACCTGGTGCCTACCTCATTATTTTTTAGCTTTTACTACATTATCTGCACCATTATTATGTTTCTTTACAATAAAACCGTTTAACTTAAAAAAAATTTTACTTACTTTATTTTCAAGTTTTTAGTTTTTTTTCGTTTGTTTTTGTTTTGTTATTATTTCTAAAGTGTACTGTGTTCTACTTGTCAAGCCCTTTCATTTGATACCCATATTGAGGGAATTGAAAAAAAGTCCGCCATTTTGTGGTGGCGGCCATCTTGGATTTTGCATTTTTTTCATGGTGTACTGTATTGTAGTAGTTAAGCCCTTTCATTTGATACCCATATTGAGGGAATTGTAAAAAAAGTAATCCGCAATTTTGTGGTGGCGGCCATCTTGGATTTTGAATTTTTCATGGTGTACTGTATTCTACTAGTTGAGCTCTTTCATTTGATACCCATATTGAGGGGGTTGAAAAGAATATCTAATCCGCCATTTTGTGGCGGCGGCCATCTTGGATTTACAATGATACTGAATATACATAATTGTATTGTCATCACAACTAAAGGTGCGTACCAAATTTCAGATCAATCGGTCAACAGGAAGGGGGTAAAATTTCAATTACAAGATTTGACCCACACAAACAAACAAGGCAAGCTAAATAAAACCGGTTAAAAACACAAAAACTTGTGCAATAATGGCCCAGCACTTTGTCACATACAAGATACAACTTTTAGGTTCTAATTGGGGGATTTTTGAAGTCTCATCTATCTCTCTCGTGCACGTTGATTGCACCTGGGAAAAGGCGTTCGTTTTTCAAAGATTAGACAACCAACTTTCGGAGTTTCTACCTAAAATTTTGTACACTTAAACTTCTTGTTTTGCAGATATGCGCTACGATCTCAGTCTTTTTTGTAATTTCAGAAAGAAATAAGAAATGCGTATTTCTAATTTAAAATAGGAAAAATATGTTAATTTTTAAGCACAAAAAAAAATTTTTAAGTAAGCAATTTTTTTCTAAAATTACGAAAAACTGATCATAGCGCATATTTTAGGTAGAAATTCCGGAAGTTGTTTGGGAAATTAAATTTAATTACAAACCCTTGTTTTAATTTCCCGCCATGTCAGTGGTCACCTGACAAATGTCAAAATCCATTTTCAGAGTATCGAATATGCAGAAGCGATTGTCCTAAAATTTTTCCGTTTCCCCTGTTACTGCATAAGTCGCGAACTACTCCAGTTACCGTTTTTTGAAAAAAAAAAAATCAAAAATAAATATTTGGGGTGGAAAAACTGTAAAAGATGTTTCGGATCATGCCAATATCCAAGAGCAAAAAAAGGCCGAAAGCTTGGTGCATATTTTCAAAATATCGCCGTAACTCAAAAATATTCAAAAAATGCCATGAAGACTCCTTGATAAAATCAATTTATGAATCGAAAAATGCGTTAATATGCTAAAAATCGCCGATTTTTGTTACTTCCGGTTATACCGGAAGTAGCATAACTTGTTTTTTTTAAATGGAATTTCGATTTTTTATGAATCAGTTTGTACCCAGTAGCACTTAAGATCTAAAGTAAATCGAATTCAATAGAACTAAAGATCTATGGGATGTTATTGAACAGTCTAAGATTTCCAAAAGCCCAAAAATATCGAAAATGTTAAATTTTGGTCTCCCAAATACGCGCAATACTTGGAAGCGCTCTAAAAATATTCAGACCGCACGAGTGTAAAATTTTCTACAGCCCCATTATCTCGCGCAATAAAATAAATGTTTTGCTTGACGACTATATTTCTAGAAAGTATAATGGAACAAAATAAATTACAACAAAAGTCTCCCAAGACAATATCAGTACCGATATGTAAATTAAATCCAACATTACAACTAGAAAATGTAAAATGATTATAACCCAACAATTATTTTCCATTATATTTCGACCTAGTTTATTTTTCTACGCGGTAGTCGAATAGTGCTCATTTGGCACCGTTGAAAACGTTACTCACTGAATCACAGCCAAGCACCGGCGACTACAATGCAGTCTCTTGCTTTTTCTCTTCTCCCAAATCTTGTTGGACCTCTCCGATCGCCGTGAGGTCCGGCAGACTCGCACTATGAACCTGAACGGTGTTCCCATCTCCATCTCCGATTTCTTTGGTGATATCCAAGTAACTCGCCCTGTTCTCCAAGGGATTCCTTCGCAAGAAACCACGGGAAGTAGAGGGCAGAATTTCATCGAAGGATTGCTCGATGTAATTGATGTGAACGCCGGCCAAGACGTCCTCGTTTGGAGATAGGATCCTCGAACCCAAAGACCGATCAGTCGGAGTGTAATACAAGCTCAGCTTGCTTTGCGTCACATCAGAATTTGGCCCGTCCAAATTCGTCAGCCTCTCTATCTTCGTTTTAATATACATGTCGATGCTCTCGACGTCGTGAGGATCGAAAACGATCGACTCGGCTCTTCCGCAAGTTCCTGCCCGGCAGTTGTCGAAATACAAACTGGGAAGATTTTCCAACACTTTATTGAGAGTTTGCTGCTGGTACTTGTACGTCTCTCTGATCTGGACGACTTTGTGGGCGCTGAATTTTCGGATTTTGTTCCGTTGGAAGACGTAGTTCTCCCGGACCCAATTCAGTTGGCTCGTGGAATAATCCCTTACTTTTCGCACCTGGAAATTTAGGTCGTGTGTTTGAATTCGTATCAGAAATTGATGATGAAGAAATATCTTGAGGATGGCTGTTGCCCTTTAGGATGGGAAGGACCTATGAAAGGTTTTCAAGGCAATTTTAGGAATAATAGTATTTGAAAAGTTGAGGCCCCCTGAGATATTTGCATTGCTCTGTTTAAAATTATATATATTCTTCAATTCTGGAGCTTTAGTTGTAGAATTTAACTGTGACGAAAAAACGTACATATGCGTTTAGACAAAAGTTGAAGAGCACTAAATTCTTCACAAGGAAGATTCTCTTCAGTTTTACCGTGGACTCAATAGTTTCATCGAGATAAACCAAGTAAAAAGATTGCTTTTCGTTAAAACCATACGAATTTTGACATCGGAGAACTACAGAAGAAAAAAAAAATTGCCATCATTGCCCTCAACCAATCCGTTGCTGGATCCCCCTCTATTCTGTTGTCTTTATGCATACCATCCGACTGGCTAGCGTGCCAATTGTGACGAACCGCTTTCGTGATGTTTTTGAAGGTGGGGACGAAGGACCCTGCGTCGTCTTGGATATCATCAACCAACGATTTCGAGATAGTCGTCTTTCATTGCCCTTTTCTTCATTTTGATCAATGAGGTTTGAATTAAGGCTCTTGCGATGCAGTCGGAAAGTGTTGGTCAATTGAGGGAGTGGTACATCGTGAATAGTGAACTTCTACTTCACTCAGTCGTACATAGCAACCACGAAACATTTTGTCATGTGAAATATCGCTTCATTTCCAACGCGCTTCTGAGCCCCAAACCCCAGAAGAATGCATCATTACTGTGGGGCCAGATAACTTTGTCCAACAACAAAAATATGTCTCATTTAATCGCTGATAAACGCATCGGTCGACGTTGATATTTTGGTTATCAAAATAGGGATTGAAATAGCTGCAGAGAACCAGAAAATTGTCCAACAACCAACATCCAAGCATCTTTGTGCCATGGTAGATAGAACATCAGTTTCAGAAAGGTAAGAACTGACAAGTTACACCTGGCAAGCCCAGCTATCCACGCTGAGATTAGCAGCCCCGGTTCTACGCGTGTCAACAGTCGACATCACGGTAAACGTTGGCAGTTCCAAGCAGCAAAATGATCTTCACCGTCCACTGAGCAAACTAGTGCCTCAAGTCCACCGATTCAGATCCAGAAAGAGCTTCATACAAAGAACTAAAATCCTCGAGAATTGGCTAACCAAGCACAGAGGTGAGGGTTAAGGTCGGGAAGTGCAAGTTGGTGGCTGCTAACGGACGTGTCTACTTTTTAAACTAGGGAATGAAGAAGTACAAAACGATTTGTTCTTCTGCCAACTTTCAGAATGACGAAGAGAATACGCATTCAGCGGCTGCCTCTTCATTCTTATAGACACTTTAGTACACTTCAACTTTTGTTTGGAACACTTTTTCATATTGGTATGTGCACGGAATTCTTCTGTCTTTGTTTCCTAATTTTGTCGATTTTAAAGCTATAATACCTGGGCTAAATAGTCCGGATTGGTTAAATGATACCAACCACAATTAGGTAGGAATGGACAGGAGGAACTGGGAACCTTAAATGTAGTACAGATAATCTAAACTCCTCACCTGATCATAGTACTGGTCCCTCAACGTAGTCAGATGTTGGGTTCCGATGTCTCTGAAGTCTTTGAGGTGTTTTGCTTGGGCTTGGTAGCTGTTCTGTATCCATTCCATCTGTTGGGCGCAGTTGTCTTTGATCCTGTTCACTTGTTGGGTATAATTTTCTCTAAGTTTATCCAATTGTTGGGACTTGTACTGCTCGATGTTGTCCAGCATCGCGTAGATCTGACGAGCCCTAGGCGGGACGCGATCCCGCTTGCAGAAGCTGCAGCAGTTGTTCAGCACGCCCAACCTTGAAAAGATAAAATTTCCATTCAAAACTTCCAGATATTTTTAAATTTTTTCGGAGAGAATTAAAAACATGGTTCCGTCGTAATAAATCGTAGGAACATGGCATGTGTACAAAAAATGATACGTAATGTTTTGTATAAACAAAGTAATTATTTTTAGTGTTCGGCGAAACTATTCGGAGCGTTTCTAAAATTAAAAATGATGAGCGGTAGTCGTTAGATAAACACAGGGTGTGAAAATCGATAAAATGTTCCGACAAATTTCTTATGGAGGTTTATATAAGGCGATGAAGGAAGAATACGGGGAAGAATATATCTACTTGGGAATATAGAAGAGCGAAATAATAATAGATTGATGATAAATTCAAACAAGTGGATGATAAGTTAGGTGTAGAAGACAATGGCGAAACATAATTTAAGAGAAATCGGATCTAGTAGCAAAAACATTGAAAATAAGGCGAGATATCTAAATCTGAAACGAGGAAGAGCTGCTAGGTGGAAGGAATGCATATTTGGGAAACTTATACGGTAATGGTTCAAAAATCTCGATAGACGTATCAATTAGACAAAAATTTCGTTTCTACGACATATCTTGTAAAATCATGGTACATATAGGGAAATTTAAAAACAGCTCTCCAATTAGTCAATGGAAACAGCTGCGATAATTTTAAAGTTATTCTGCCAAGTGGAGTGCGACGAGTCGAAAACCCAAGTGCTTGTGAAATGAGTGAATATGAGAAACAACTTTTGTTGAAACCGTGAATTTAAATTTGCGAATCTTGTCGAGATACGGAAATGAATATTATGTAAAATAAGCACGTTGACTTTTACATTTTGTGTTACCTTGAATGTGGGTAGTTGTTTGGCGTAAACTACTTCGTCATGAATGGTGGATTACAGACTTTAAGTCCACGCCTTTTACACTAGAGAGTTCTTTTCGAGTTGTCTAACTGGCTTAAGGGTGGGATACGCAACGAAAGGACAGGAGATCGGCAGTACATGTGTAAGACAGAAATAGACATAGCTTCAGCAACCGCTTGGTACAGTCAGTCCAGCAGAAAATTGAAACAACGAAATTAGGCAAATATAGTCTTAAAATAAAGCTAAAAGATCGGTGAATATGCTCATATATTTTATTTGGCTGTTAAACTACAATCCAAATGTACAATTTGTGTGTGAATAATGCTAAGTTTTCCGTTAAAATTTGCCAGTTTTCAACTTCGTTTATTTTAACAACAGTGTAAATATGGCAAATAAAATAGTTATAAGCGTATTCTACCAACCCTCATATTTCTTTTAAACCATAATTCATGTCTATAAGTAATACAGTTTTTGAGCTGGACTGTCTGTACTAACACCGTCTCAGAAGCGAGGAGAACGCTTCTCGTGTATTCGAGTATCCCAGCCTTAAAATTTGTAAACCTGCTGGTTGCATACTGTATCGTAATGCCACATAATTTAATAATTAATTGTATTAATTAGTAACAAAAGATTTCAATGAATTCATTGCACGAAACAAGCATGAAAGTAACAAAATAAAGTATGGCAAGAATCAACTAAAATTGCAAAATACACAAAAAAATAAACCTGCATGTGCTTTTGCAATATTTGACTGACTACCACAGAGTTACCTATATACAAATATAGGAACGATCCCTCCTACCTGCGCCTGCGCGATGAAAAATGACCCAACTACGGAGAAATAATTTTGACTGTTGCGGCGTGGGGGAGCATGCGCTCTGCATTTATTTTGTGCTGTCAGCGTCGTCATAGAATAACCAGAATAATGTCTTGCTGTTTTAAAGGTTGTACGCGCATCCGTTGCACGCATCGCGGCAGCCATTACGTTGGGTAACTGACTCACTTTCTATCTTGTTTTCACTAATAAAGCTCGGACGGTTTCGTGCTTCACGTGTGTCACCCAAGATAATGGTAGAAGTCCATTGAAATCGTTATTGATCAACGACATAACTTAATTTGTCCGTGGTCGTTTCCACCCGTCTTGACAAAAAAATGTCAGCTGTCGTAATTGGAGGTTATGCTGTTTTCGGACAGTTAAATGTCTGTGTCCAAAATGCCGGCGACCGGCTTCAAAAATTTGGGTAAAATTATAACATGCCAGCGATTTCGCAAATTATTTATTTTAAGAGAGTATTTGTGGAGGACTCCGAAAATTATATTTTACTGTAGGAGATGGCAGAATTTTGCGGAAAATCACTTGGGGTGGCAAATGTAATCAGGAAGGGATGTAACTAA
This sequence comes from Xestobium rufovillosum, assembly GCA_963966045.1. Taxonomy (NCBI): domain Eukaryota; kingdom Metazoa; phylum Arthropoda; class Insecta; order Coleoptera; family Ptinidae; genus Xestobium; species Xestobium rufovillosum. The sequence goes on from OZ014492.1 coordinate 44,097,276, forward strand.
CTCGGCGACTGCGAGTAACGCCCGGGGCACAAATAATTCAGAGTTTCCGATCGGTATCTCGAAAACTGTAAGAGCAGAACGACCTTGAAAATGCATTTTTTTAGTGAGCAAGATATTTCGCCCGAGTTTGGAAATTTTTCTCGCCCCTTTTGGTCCAGGCAGATCTGTCGTCTTCCTTAGACTTACACGTGTCTTAATTCCGTGAAAAGCTGAAATATGTCCTGTTGTGGAGGCGGATGGTGGAAGCGCCAAAAATCGCTTTGATCGTGCAGAACATTGCGGCTCAATATTCATCGAACCGAATTTCATTTCACTGCATAGTTTTCGCAAACAAAAGGGCGTTTAAAAATGCAGCCTTCATTTTGGACATTACTTGTGCAATTGTACACCCTCAAACATAGACTTAATCTAAATCCTCCTGCTCTTACACCCTAGGAAAAGATTTTCCCACAGTCGAGAAAGGTCGGTGACTTGTACCTTCCATTCCCAGAAGCTACGACTACTAGAAGTTTATTCGGGTGGTATATAAGGACAAGTCAAAGGCCGAGTTTTAGTTCTTGAAGCGACATTAAACAGAAGAAGGCGATAAATTCGAGCAATTGCACGTGTCAGGTGTTGATAGTTCATGCTATAAAAGTGTTTGTTAACAGTGCGGACGTAGCTTGTTACAACTGGTGTCAGAAGTGCGTTTTGGGAGTCGAGAAGAGTAAAGAACGTCGTGGAAGATCGAAGAATTTTCTGGAAGTTAGCTGAATTGAGTCGGAATGTCGACGTTTTCGGGCTCCATAGTGACTGATAGTGATTTGAGACTTGTGTTTGTACTTGTAAGTGCTTATGACAGTAACAAGTGCTGCAGCGATGGAGCAACAACTGAAAGCCTTTACAGAAGCGATGAAGAAGAATCTGGACGACGCAATGAAGTAATGAAGACCAATATAGAAGAGATGAAGAACAATTTAGATGAAGCAACGAAGAGCAAACAAGAAGGAATGAGGGGCAAACTAGAAGAAATGAAGAACCATTTAGAAGAAGCAATGAAGACCAACCAAGAAGAAATGATCGCCCAGGAAGGAATGAAGAACGCTTTAGAAGAAAAGAAGAACAGCCAAGAAGAAATGAAGACAGCCATGGAAAGTGCTAGTGCGTATGATAGCCTGTGGCGTCGTCTTTCATTTGAGGCCTATTAAGAGGCTTCGACGAGTTTAATCGCCTGGAATCACGGGAAGCTGACATGGGAAGATAGGAGACTTTGGACCAACTTTGCCAATTTTCAGTCACACTAAAATTTTCTCGAGGTTATGGCTTAGAATTCCTGGACTAAAAGTTCTATCGTATTGTTTGCTTAAAATTTATTTCTGAACACGAATTCTTGTTTTCCACTCTCTGGTTTGATCACCCTGGATAAAAATATTAATTTCCAAAAATAAAGATTTTTTCGTCTGATGCGCTAATGTGAAAGCGTTCTTCATATCGACTTGTAAGTTGTAATAAAACTGCGCACATGTATTTGAATGAAAATTGCACTTCCACCATAATATTTACTTGTTATATCATTGTAGGCTGTTTTAGCAAAGTTGGAGCCGCATTTTTATCTACAGATGTACTATTTGCGCTCAAGTTCTATTTATAATTGTCACACGCAGACAGAAAACTTAATACGTAAGCAACAAGTTCCTTCACAGATGCTTTGCATCTAGATGAATAGTGTGTTCTTTAATTATTATTTTTATGGTAGACGTTGCATGATTCTAATGCCAAAAATTGCAGTTGCTTTTTAAAAATAGGAGCGCTATTTCTGTTTGCAAGTCTATGATAGAATAGCTAGGCCACTTTAAATATAGATGCATTTGGAATATCCCTATGCTTGACGTCACTCTTTGAACAGAATTCTTTGGAGTTTGTTTGGTTTATCGGGTATTGTTGTTGTATTGTCGTAAGTGTTGTAACGAATGACCTACTTTTCAATCGCACTGAACTGAAGAAGTTCGCACAAAATTCGGGTATTTATTATTTAAATCAAAGACGCTCTGTAGTAGTCTTAGAAAAGGTTTAGTGCGCAACTCGATGGAATAAGAGTTTTAGAGAAAGTTATGCAACAATTTTATGACTGGTCAGATGATAGCACTTTTAAATAATCTCACATTTTTCAGTAATTATTTTCTAAACAATGGCAGTGTTATTCAGGGGAACTTATTTGCGGCACGGATATATGGATTTTCTTTGGAATTCCAAGAATTGTATTAAATGGGATTGTGCTTATCTGCCGTTGCTGATAGCGTCTAATCCTGATCTATGCACGTTTTCTATCCCATGCAAAGGCACCACAGTTAATAATATCGAACTTAAACGACCTTACATTTTTATTTACATTTTAGTCGGTACACAGCATTGTTCAATAATTAATATACAAAGGCATAAATTATTAGCTTATTCGCTGAAATTACGGTTGGCAATAAGTGATGAAACGTCCAGGCTAAACACGTAATATGTCTTTTATGTGACAGTCGACGCCATTACCATTCGCTTTCATGACATTGGAAATATTTACAGATAGTAGGTACTTATGCGAATACATATCATAAGGCAATGAACTTTAGACTGCACAAATTGTTAATGTAAAAAAATAGTATCCAATCGTCGGTAGTTGTTTGTAACAGCCACCGTTTCGAATACGGCGATTATTTTGTTCATATAGCAAGATATGATTAAATAAGGGAGGACCTGAAACAGTAAGGATTATCAAATACATGCTCTTTGATGGGAGATTTTCAAAGTCTGGTTTCAAAAGCAAGCTGTAAAGTATAGCTGTTGTCATCGTTATCTTAATACAGCATAATACAAAAACTAACTCCAAGAAGCTAGTTTTACGAGTTTTGCTTGCTCGTGAACATGACACTTTCAGGAAACTAACAACGGTTAACTTAGAAAGTGATATTGAACTAAAATATACCTTGTCGTAATTCATAGCAACTTGAGACTTCGCAAAAACTATTCAGAGTTGGAAATCTTAAAAGTGCCCTTACGTTTTTTCTTTCTTAGGCAATATCTTCTACTGTAAATCATAAAATACCATGTAAGAGTGTGCAGTTAAAAAATTTAAGAGATAAACTGTTATCTCTCTTAATCTTAAGGCAGAGGATAAGTAGCCTTAGCTGGTATAGTTGTCCATTATTATAAGTGTTCGTTACAACAAGGTTCGCCTCTTCGACAATCATGTCGATGGGTTCTGGAATTGTTTGAAGACGTGCCCGACAAAGTCTTGACGAAATTGGACGACTGTGAACAAGACTGTGTGATTGACGGACCTGTCGGCCTTGGTATATCAAACTTGCAGTGTCGACGTCTAATAAATGCACCACTTTGACGGACGTCACATCCTTTAACTTTCCAATAACAAGCTATCAAAAAGAGTGCAGTCCTGTTGCCGGACCCTGCATTATCGACTATCTTTACTTGTTTACTGCACTACCCATAAACTATTGCTACTTATCCACTATCTAAATAGAATAGTAAGTACCAAAAGCAAACTCGAATACACAAAATATTTCCCATGTGCTGTACTTTAAGGATCATGGACATTTTATTACTAGGGATTAGAAGTCTGTAACAGCATTCATGACGATAGTAGTTTTACGTAGATCGATGGGTCATAAAATGATTTTACAGTTCAATTTACTCGGGAAGACTGCCCAGACAATCATCGTTTATGTAGGTATCGAGCAAATAAATACAGTTTAAATTCGTCCAGGAAGCGTAAAATTTCTGTAGTCTATATTATCGTTTTCCGCTTGGCAACAAAAACCTCTGTAGCTAATTGAATAAAATTGAAACTCAAACAAAACTTTTACTTACTTTCTGAGGACGTAGAGGAGGAACTGGACCAGGAGCGTCATCCCCAAGAAAATGGCGGCACATTGCACGCCCACTATCAAGCTAACAATTCGCACGTAGTTCCAGTCGGTGGGGTCGATGTGGAGCAAGACGTCGTGGGTGACGTTGGCGATGGGATTGTTCGCGTAACAAGTGTATCTGCCACAGTCCGCCCTCGTGACGTTCTGCACATACAGAGTTCCGTTGCCCAAGATTTGTATCCGGGGTGGTATGGTCCGTAAGGGAATCAAGAATTGGTCGTGAGCATGGGGATGTTTGTTGAACACATCAGCTATCTCAGGATCGGGGTTCCAGTGGTACACTTCCCTGTTGGGGGTGATCCAGGTTATTGACGGTTGAGGGTTGGCAGCGTATCTACACTCTAATAGGGCGTTAGTTTTCAGTCTATATTGCGTTGTGGGCGTCTTGTAGACTAACGTAGGACCGGTGCAGTTTAAGTGTTGCAAAGTAGGAAGCATGTCGTTGGGGTACGCGTAAGGGCCACAACTTAATTCGGACATACTTAAGTTGGTCCGTCTTCGTTGTTCTGCCCACGATTTGAACCAGTACATGCGGCAATCGCACGCCCATGGATTGTCCGCTACATTAAGGCTTTCCAATTTAGTCAAATTGACTAGAGACATCGGTAGGAACGATAAGGAGTTGCCACTTATATCTAAGTGTTTTATTAAAGGAGTGTCCGCCAGAACATAGGGTTCTATTTCTTTTAAACGCGTGTTCTTACGAATTTTTAAGATTTCTAAGTTGGAAAGGCCCAAGAGTTCAGAGTTGTGTAATACTTCGATGTCAGTTCCATCTAGCTCTAAATGGACTATGTTCGGGCTGAAATGGAAGAGTCCGAAAGTTAATTGTTTCAGTTTATTGTGGCTCATGTTAATCCACTTTAGATTCCTCAACCCTCTGAAGCTACCGCTGGCCACATTTAGAATAGGATTATTGGCTAAATTTAAGTACTCTAACTTCCCCAAGGCGTCGAATAAACCCTTCGAAGCCGAATCCAAAGAATTATTTTGATTATTCGACAAATCCAAGTGTCTCAAATTTGTCAAATCCGCGAGAGCGTTCGGAGTTAACTTAACGATCCTATTGTTATTCAGTAAAAGTTCTTCGATGTACCGATTGAATTTGAAGAAGTGATCCAATATAGTCACTATAAAATTATGCGAGAGGTCCAACAATTGCAGTTCCTGCATTGGCGCGAACACTTGAACCGGAATCGCTTGCAGACGATTATGGGACAGTCTCAATATTCGCAAATTTAAGTTCACGAACACATTCCTGGGAAGATCGTCGATCCTGTTCCAGGACAGATTCATCACTTTCAAGTTGGTATAATTGTGGAACATTCGATTTTGAAGATTCGAAATATAATTCCAACTCAAATCCAACTCTACCAAACTCTGCGGATTTTCGATAGCGTCGTTTATGTTGATAATACCGCTGCGCCACCACCGCAGATGTTCTACTCCTCCGTAGAGATCCAAGTGGGTCATGGTGACGTTCTCCAGGTGCATTTGCTTCACCCCGTCCGGGACGGAGAGCGATACCCCGACCCGATCTTGACATTCCAAAAGGTCTGTTGTAAGGGTACATCTGAATGGAGCGTGTGATAGGGTCAGCTGCGCCAGCAGCACGCAGAAGACGATCGTCTGCAACGGGGCACCGGCATTTGTCAGCCGGCTGCGATCCATTGTGTGCTACACATGGTCTTTTTCGGATTTTTTACTTGCCTAAAAGGGTAAATGTACAGATTAGGGGATATTCGCAGCTCGTCAAGTGATTTTAAAGGTCAATCGCGTAGACCATGAAACTGAACAACTACCCGTTGTGCAGCTTACATCAATATGACCTGGTAATTAGAATTTTACAAAGAAATTAACATATTGAACGGGATTTCACAACATAAAATTGTTGTTATTCTGGTGAATGTATAAACAACTGCTGTACTATAAAAAAAAGATAAAGCTGACGGCAATTAAAGTTTTTATCTGCAGTTATAAACGTTTATCAACAAAAAATATGTAATTTTTATGAATTCCGGTCTTCCAGAATAATAATTTATAATTTCTATAAAAGAACTAAGAATTTAGATCCAAATAAAGTTATTTTATCGAATGTAACGGCCGAATGTGTACAAGTAGAAATCGCGAAAAAAATTTCAAACGTCATATTGACGGATCAAAATAATTGCTTCCGACATTTTACTACTTTATTGGAGATTTCTTTGTAAAAAGTGTAAATTTGGCATATTTACGTAAGTATTCAGAGTTATTTAACACAAATTTCACTTCTTTGTCATTTTATTCCAACCCGTGTTTGTTTATATCCATTTATTTCACGATTTCTAACCAAATTTATTTCAGTACGATAACGAAACTTAAAGAACTCACCACCCATACGGGCGTTTTGCGACTAAACCACAAATAAATTCACAGACATGGCGAAATCGCAACACATTTCTCATAAAAACCACAAATTCGGCCTCGTTTAACTGAAAAATCGATACGGGAATACACGGTAAAACAACGTTTTTATTTCAAGTCGTAACCGTTTCCAATACTGCTTACGAACAACACGATAGTCACTTGACAACTCGCGGTCGGTCGAACGGAGCTTGGCGCTCAGCTGTGATCTGTGAAGCGGCTACGGTTGCTCGGAACGGTCCAAGTTTGCCGTGAAATAGGTGCGGCCGCCAGTTGCACTCGGCAAAATCCAAATAGACGAGTTGGAAATTGGGTTTTCCTTTTTCAACCCCTTGGGGGATAGCATGCATTCTATGAATGCATTCACAAAGGGTTGCTCCTAGCTTATTTTGTTATTTTACCTGTGCTCCTTGGTTCCTTTATCCACAAACGCAGTAGGTAGAAATAGAAATGCAAATAAGCTGTTGCGACACTCATATCTACCAATCTAGAATCTGTCTACCTACCATTATACTTTGATCTTATCGCGAATTTCCATAAATTCAGTTTGTCGATTGTGGGAGATACCTATGATATAAAAGTCATAAGATGTAAGACTTAATTTTTTTTCGTTGCCGTATCCGAACAATGAAAGCAAGATGGCTGCGTTCCGCAACCTTTGAGCGTCCAACGCGTGACAAGACAAAAGTAGCGATATGAAGTAATGGTGGTTGATAGAACAGATCAATAAGTGTCACATACACTTCGCATGCTCAAATTTATAATTTCAAAACGGCATTACTGATTTCAGGGCCATTTTGTTTGAGGAGAACTGCCCATTTTATTCGAGTTCAGAACCGGTGTCGGAGCCGGATTAAGAATTAAATTGTTCGAAGGCCTGGATAACGTAATTCATAATTCTAAGCTGATGCCGTACCTATAATTGGGCTTAAAAGTTAAAACCATTTTAAGAATTAAATTAAATTAAGCAAAAGTAATCGATAAAAAGTTTGTTTATGTAACCATCGTCAGTTTCTTAGATAAAGGAATGGTGGGGATGCGTAACGCTAGATCGGCGCAGCGTACACGCAACTGTTTACCAAAATTTGAGGAGATTGCTGTTTAAAATTATGTAATTGATTTCAAAGCAGCATTTGTGATAGTGCAATTAGACATACATGGATACATGTAACAATTTTCGTCTAATGCTTAACGCAAAAAGACTGTAAGTCTAGGTTACGCCTCTTTTTTGGTGCCAAACAGAAACAACATCTGCTTGTTACCCCTACTCTCCTCCTACCTAATCGAAGGTCAGGGTCTCAGGATGGTTGCTAAATACATTCCTCACAAAAGTGGCTCGTCGCAAACGTCAGGTTTTCATTCTAATCTAACCTGTGCAATATAATTATAGTCGTTTTCAAGTCTTTACACGTGAGCGCAACACACAAATTGAAAATAAACTGTTTTCGCTGCAAAACTTCTATAATTATATTGCAAAAGTTAGCTTAAGAAGTTGTAAATAACACTGATAAACGTCAAATGACACATGCATGTGTTTTGTTTACAATGAAAATCTGACGTATGACTGAGGTCGCATATACCTGACAGGCGAGATTCCAGAGGATTACAAACTGAACATCATTGTAGCTTTGCCAAAAAGGAAAGGCGCGGATAGATGCGAAAATTTTAGAACTATCAGTTTAACTTCCCATGCGTCAAAAATTTTAACTAGAATTGTGCAAAGAAGGATGGAGAAAAAGGCGGAAGAAATATTAGGAGAAGATCAGTTCGGATTTAGACGAAATAGAGGAACGCGCGAGGCCATTCTAGCTTTACGAGTAATTATAGAAAAAACGATAGAAAAGAGAAAGAGCGTATATATAGGATTTGTAGATTTAGAAAAAGCCTTCGACAACGTAAAATGGGGGAAGATGTTCGAAGTGCTGAGAAAGGTAGGGATGAAATACAGGGACAGAAGAATAATACATAATCTCTACAAAGAGCAAAAGGCAGTTATAGAATGTGAGCAGGAACGAAGGGAAGTAGATATCCGGAAGGGAGTGAGACAGGGATGTGCATTGTCACCTCTAGTTTTCAACTTATATATCGAAGATGCTATTAATATTGTTAAGGACAGAACAGCCTCAGGGATTAACGTACAGGGTCAAACTATTAACATGCTCAGATTTGCGGATGATATAGCAGTGTTAGCATCTAGCAAAGAAGAACTAGGAGCGGCTTTGAATGAAATGGAAGCAGTTTTGACACAGGGCTATGGCATGAAAGTCAATAAAAAGAAAACTAAAATTTTGGTATGTAGGGGATGTGAAAATAGAATTAAAGTTGACATACAAATAGGAAATGAGAAGATAGAGGAGGTCACGGATTTCTGCTATTTAGGAAGTAAAATAACTCAAGACGGTAGGAGCACTAAAGATATAAAACAAAGAATAGCGCAGGGCCGAGTTGCGTTTAACAGAAAGAAACAACTGTTATGTTCGAGAACGGTTAATATTGAGACTAGGAAGAGACTCTTAAAGTCGTATGTATGGAGTACGGCATTATACGGGTGCGAAACTTGGACAATAGGGGAAGCGGATCGAAAAAGAGTAGAAGCGTTTGAAATGTGGTGCTACAGGCGCATGATGAAGATACCGTGGATAGATAAGGTTAGCAATAGGGAAGTATTAGAAAGAGTTGGGGAAAAGCGAAAGCTATGGAAGACAATAAAGAGTAGGAGAGATAGGATGGTAGGACACCTTCTAAGACACGAAGGAATAGTTCGCGACATACTAGAGTCAGAGATAGGAATGAAAAGAGGTAGGGGTAGGCCTAGATTAGACTACTGCTCTCAAATAGTTAGGGATGTAGGATGTTCTACTTTTAGGGAAATGCGTAGGTTAGCTCAGGATAGAAAAGAATGGAGGTACGCGTCCAACCAGTCTTCGGACTGAGAACCTTATGATGATGACTGAGGCACTTGTGTACTGTATAGCTAAAATCTTTCCCACTAAAGATGACCGTAAATCTAAATAGTTTGTTGAATTAATTCTTCATCGATTTCTCGCCCTTACTGTGACTGAAGATTGATGTAGCATAGTAGGCCATGCGCATGCGTAAAAGTGGCATTACAATTAAGGTTGCTGCACCTGGCACATAATAGTATATTATACACGAGTTTATAATGAATGCTATTATTACCGAGGATGAAGTTTACAACACGAGCGAGTTTTGTAATCATCCGAGGTAATAATAGCATCATTATAACGAGTTGTATACTATACTTTGTCCACGACTATCCAAACAGATTCCCAGAAAGAATTTACCTTCATTTCCCTTCTCCAGTGTAAGAAAGATTCATACATACGCTCTCAGGTATAATTTTCTTGTTTTTTTGCGCAATGAATGTAATGAGGCAAGTTCTGCAGCTTCTTTTATTGCTGGTGCTGTTAAAGAAACCTCGTTTTCACTCTCACTACTCATTATATCTTCTTTTTTAGAATATTCATTTCAAATTAAAAGCAAACCATGCTGATTTGACGTTTCAATTTGAACTGACACATCGCGATCGCGGCCTACTAAATAAATGTAAAAAAGGGTCAAAGCGATGTTCCTATTGGTTTAGTGAATAATATTCCAGTGATTAATGTATCTAATTATGATTGAAGAAACACAAGTATAAAGAGTATATTATAAGATAGTCGTGGACAAACTTCTTTTTTGGACGCAGTGTCTATTACATAGACTGTATTTTTGAGTTGCTTTATCTTTTCTGCTATAAGTTTTCAGATTAGGAAGTATTGTATAAATTTGTATAAAATGTTTTTCCCCCTGAATTGTATCATTTTTGAATTGCCAGCGTCCGCGAATTTAGAAAAAGGAATATTGAAAATTTATTGTTTTGTTATTGAATGTATGCATATAAAGTTTAAATCATATAACTTGGCGTATGGGTTGACACATGCATGTGAACTAATTTGTTTCGACATTGACAGTACTGTGACACTAATACTAGTTTCCATGATAACATACGAGACAAGCAAAGACGTACAAATACGTTGTTATCCAACATTATAAATGAGAATGAGTGAAATAAAGAGTTACATTGGAAATTTGATTATTTCATCTTACGTTAATAATTAGCTGCCATATCAACTAGTTGCGTGCGAGAGAGACATCAAACTAACATGATGCGTAGATTATTTCAATCATACGCCAACTTATATTATTCAGACTTTACTACAATATTTTGGCGTTTTTTAAATGGCATACGCCTGTAAGTTGTAGCTCATAACCCTGTATCGGTAGTTAAAAGAACATTGTCGATTAGATGGACATGATGACATTGTTTCTAGATTTCTAGTTCTTTAATGGAACATTCTGTATACACTAGTGTAACAAATGTGTTGTATTCTTTGTTTTTTTTACAGTGTGAATATTTCAAAGAGCAAGCTGATGCCAATGCTCCCAACGCAGGGCTAGTAGATGTTTACGATACACCCTGCGATGTCGTCAGAAATTCCGACATAATTTTTTGCTGTCTTTCAGACCCCAGGGATTCCAAAAATGTAAGTAAACTGTTTGTTGTCAATCACTTCAAAGATATTGAACCAAAAAGCGGAAGTGTAATAATTAATCTGTCATCTCTTTTTCATTACAGATTGTCACGGGAAACTGTGGGGTTTTGCATGAAGTTGGTCAAAACTCGTCCTTGGATGGTAAAGGTTATGTGGAAATGACGGGTATTGATGCGGAAACGTCCAAAGATATCCATGAGTTGATCACTGCGCAAGGTGGTCGTTACCTGGAAGCGCAAATCCAAGGCACCAAAAAAGACGCGGATGAAGGTAATCTCATTATTCTGGGAGCTGGAGATGGAACCCTCTTCGATGACTGTCGCTCTTGTTTCAAAGCGATGAGTCGCTCCGTGTTCAACTTGGGCGATGTTGGTTACGCCACAAAGATGAACTTGATTCTCCAAGTAATGCATGGAGTTGCTTTGGCAGGGCTTGCGGAAGGTTTCGCCCTCGCCGAACGCTCCGGTTTACCCCTGGCGGACGTCATGAAAATATTCTCGTTGACGAATCTGAATTGCGCCTTCTTACAGAGCAAGGCCGAAATAATTATAAACGACAAGTATCAGGAGTGCCAGCAACCGTTGCAATATATGCAGAAAGATTTACGGTTGGCTTTGCAGCTGGCCGATTCTTTGCAGCAGCCGTTGCTGATGACTTCGACGGCGAATGAAATCTTTAAACACGCCAGGAGACTGGGGTACGATAAACACGATTCCGCCTCGGTGTTCGTCAGGGCGCGCCATTAATAGGAGAATTTTTTGCGATTCGATTAAAATTTTTTAGTAGACGTTATCGTGCAGAGTTCTTTTTTTGCTGTTTACAATGTTGGTGAATGTTTGTTCATATTTTCTGAAAAACTTGGGTCATGTGCATAATACATTCTTCGTCATATTAATGGTGACATCGGAGTAATTACCTATATAGGGAGAGACAAATGAATAGGTAATCTAATGTAACGATAGTCAAGTTTTAAACTGTGAACTGTTGGAACAAATATTTTTGCCAGTTTTCTTTCAAAATTTTTACGTTGAATTAATTAATACGTTTTTCAAGAGCACCAACATCGTAAATCTTTTTTTCAGACTAGTGGAAAGTACCTCTGCCTTTATGGTGAATGTGAAATTCATTTTGAGTTTACCTTAAAAGTAGTGTACGCTGAAAATACAAAAATTTCGAATTAATTGCGGTTTTAAGGAAAACATTTGGTTGATGCATTTTTGAAACCATTTTTGGTGTACACTGTGTTGTGGTAATTTTTAAATATTTACGAAGAAAAGTTGTTGCATTTTTAGTTAATTTTATAGATAAAAAAGAGTAACATTAAGAACTGAAAATGGAAACAGCAACAAAATATTTTAAATAAAAACTAAGAGTTGTTTGTGTATGTTTATGAAGACTTTAGGAGGGTATAGTATACAGGGTTACAACTAATTCAAGGGCCACTATGGGAATATTTGAAACCGTAATACATACAAGATTGGTCAAATGAGATAAAAGTTGCGTAATTATGGGGACATCTCACACACATTTACAGATCTCGAAAATATTTCATGGACCACTAGATATAACAAGAAATGTGAAATTTGCCGATTTCTTTAATCTTAAATATCTTTTTTGCTATTAGAGATAGTGATCTGAAATTTGGTACCCTTGCATAAGCAAATATTCTGCATCTAGTAGTGGTCATATAATCTTCCCAAGCCTACTAGTTTCTGCAGGGTGATAATAAACTTTTGTTTTCCTTATGGGCGCCATATTGGTTTTTAATCGCATTAAATAGACAGAAGAACTCTGAATACAATGGTACTAAACACATTATAAAAACTTTGAAGAAAACATGCATATTAATAGATAAAATTATATTATTTTTCATTTTTTCAACTTGGCTTTGGAATTTTGACAATTACACTGCTTTTTGTTATCAGTTGACATCTCTTACGATGAAAATAATTTTTTTGCAAACGAAATTTTTATTAGCATCACATCTATTAATATGCATTTATTAATATGCATTTTTTCTTCAAAGTTTTTATAATGTGTTTGGTATCATTGTATTCAGATTTTTTCCTGTCTATTTAATATGAATAAAAACCAATATCCCGCCCATAAGGAAAACAAAAGTTGACTATCACCCTGAAGAAACTAGGAGGCTTAGGAAGATTATATGACTACTATTAGATGCAGAATATTTGCTTATGCAACGGTACCAAATTTCAGATCACTATCTCTAATAGCAAAAAAGATATTTAAGATTAAAGAAATCGGCAAATTTCACATTTCTTGTTATATCTAGTGATCCATGAAATATTTTCGAGATCTGTAAATGTGTGCGAGATGTCCCCATAATTACGCAACTTTTATCCCATTTGACCAACCTTGTATGTATTACGGTTTCAAATATTCCCATAGTGGCCCTTGAATTAGTTGTAACCCTGTATAAAAAAAATGGAGCACTTCTAATACTAACTTCGCAATTTTTTTCCTTTGTTGCATGAAACATCCTTCTAATATCTTTGTAAGTTTGACGGTAATGATGATTTAGTGCGACATTTTATGATTTTATAACTACATTTTTTTAGTTTGTTACTATAATTTTATTGACATTTTTTTTTGAATTAATTAGTTCTTAGTTGTGTATTATATCAATTTTTGAACAATAAATAAGTATCATATTTATTTGTTTTGTTTTATTTCGGAAATAATGAAGTGACAGATATAGGTGAATTGCAAGCAGAAATTTGAAGATGTGCTGATCAAGAGCTAGTAGTTAGAGTAACGACGGGTAAGAGTCCGCATGGGGTAAGAGTCCTATTCACTTCTATTCTGTAAGCGATAAGTATGGTGGCAACACTGCAATGGTGCTTTAATAGCTATCTTCAGACTACATCTGTCATAGTTCGTTCCGGTGTTGGGATCAAACAATCTTGGAAATATGAGGTGTCTTGCTTTTTGTTACTTTGCATGTAATATTTGTGTAGCCTGTCGGAAGGTGTAGTGTCTTACTGTTACCAGCCGCGTCAACAAGTAATTTTCCACTGAATTCTACGTTCATTCGCCGTAATTTATGTCTGGTTTAGGTTTTTCATTTTATCGTTAGATGGCGATACCGGGCTGTTCAAAATATTACCATTTGGGGCAAGAGTCCTGTTCCGTTGTGGGGTAAAATTCCACACGGACTCTTGCCTCAGATACTTGCATTTTTCACCAATCTTACTCGAATAAATTTGGTTCCACGTTTTTTTTTTGTTTCTTACGAATTAGAAGCGTAAAACCGAAAGAAAAAACTGTACTGAAGAAATGTTGGAGTTAGCTAGAAATAAATTACGCCAGGGAAATTCTATTCGAAGCAAACAAGAATATTGGATTGGATTGAATGCTGCCATTGCAAGAAGTGGTGGTATGAGAAGTGCACTTCTTATGGAAATATAGGCCCATTTGTATGCGACAAGTGTGCTTAAAATGTTTATATGCCATGGGACTTTTGCTCCACTTTATTTGGACGCTTGCCCCACCGGTGGGGCAAGATTCCAATTTTGCATTTCAAAGAATTTTATTTTTTGTTTGGCATTTTATGTATTCTATATTAGGAAATATATTTATTTTGTAGAGGAATGTTCATTGCGTCACATCCCAACTTGTTCGTATCGATATTGTTAGTTACGCGAAGAAAAAAAAACATTAATTGTTAGGTATAGTGATTTCAAGTCTTCCAGATTGACTTCCTTCTCTGGCGTGCCCCAAGGATCAAATTTAGGACCACTACTTTTTATCTGAGCACTTAATCTTTGCGAATAACGTAAAGATCTTTTCTAGTATTTATTATATTAAGGACTGCTTCAGGACATAGTAGGAAGATACAACCTATCCTGTATAATTACTCCTATGGAGGACTCGGAAAGTCCATTTTTCTTGCACGTACCTTTTTCTGGTAATGTGGATTTGTGGATAGCATATTCTTCAGCAATCCATTTGCTCAGGTTTGTGATGCCGAGTCCTCTAAAGACCAGTTGAGTATAAAAACTATACGTAGGTCAGGGCCGTAGCCAGGGGGGGGGGGGGTGCAGTCCCTCCTAACATACTTGTGCGCCTCTCCTGTACTTACATGAATAAACTGACCTCAAAAGCTGGTCAATTTCACATTCTTGGCATTTGGAAAAGAGCGAACAAAAAATGTTGATATTGAAAAAGTGCTACGAAAATTTAATGACAGTCGAAATAGGGAACTGCAGTTATTCTAGGTTTTCTATATAGTTGTATTTTGTTTTATTGTAAGAAGTGAAGATTTTAGTTTATTGTGAAGTTTTACTGAATTGTTTTTTTCATTCTTCGTTGTTCACTTTTTTACAAGAGTATTTATTAGTTTATTGCATTCATATTCTCAAACTGTATATTTTAGTTTAGTAAAGTATTACAATTTCCAATTTTTGGTATAATTTTAATCACATATTTCAAGAGACATCCTACCAAATATTTTGTTTAAGCCCCCTCAAAAAATACATAAGCCCTGACGTAAGTGATGCAATCAAAGTTGGAATATTGTGCTGCAATTTGGGTCTCTCGTTACAGTTGCCAGATTTAGATGATCAAAAGGGTACAGAGGAAATTTCTTAAATACCTGGACTATCGAACAACAGGTGGTTACCCAGTTAGAGTCTTTGACCACTCCATCTCATGTTGCGATTTGGGATGAACTCCCTGAATCTTAGATGGTGGCTTGCTGGGGTGACCTTCCTTTATAGGCTTCTGAATGGGAGTGTGGTTGCCCCACACCTGTTGAGTAAATTACCTTTTTATGTCCCTCATATTCTCATACTTCCACTACCTTCAAATGTGCATTTGCTTTAAAGTATTTACTGTTTGCAACTTGTAGGTAGATCCTGTTATGCGATGGGTAACCACTGTGATCTAAATTGTAGTTAGCTACCACCTGAAAAAATGAAGAAATGGGGTTCCAAAATTCTCTGGTTTTTGTCATGTACCCCTTACTGCATTTTAGGGTTCTTTATTGATATGGTTACCAATAAATATTGATTTAATTCCACCAAAATTGCACTGATACAGCTATGTTCAACCAAAAGATATTTAATTTTTTAAATTCCTTTACATCTGTCAAAATCTTGAAAAAAATTACATAAACGGTGGGTCTTTTTAATCAGATTTAGTTTATTAAAAATAAGTTTGCAAGCTATGTGTGAACTATCTTCCTCAATTATTAAATGTGCTAGTTCTTGGATTTTTATTTACCAACAATTAGTAATGATGAGCCGAAAAGGCTCACATAGATGTTGCAATGTATATTTAATAAGCACCACGAAAATAAATAACTACTGAATAAAATATTTTTCCAAACAAGTTGAGAACCCAAAAGTTTATCTGATACCCAAAAATGTATTCATATCTATGTAGTTAATATCTTCTTGTTTTACTTTTTGGTAGAAGTTCATGATGAAACAAATAAATACTCCGCGAACTACCAATATTAAACGTTTTATTTAAATATTTTACCCCCTTAATTCTACCGATATTCTCAGAAGACTGCTGAACTTTTTCAATAAACTTTTGAATACAGCAATTTGACTTTAAGCAGTGCTTTGGCAAGGCTTTGTGATCTTCGTCAAAACTGACTTCGTACTCTTTCATGAGTCCCGCTTTACAGTTGTTGACTTTATAGTTGGCAGGAAATAGTCAATATGCGTTTATAAACGACTGCACTAGTGACCTGGGAGTCCCATAGGGCTCACTTCTGGGTCAGGTTATTTTCCTTCTTTATGTGGACACTCGACACCCTATCAGACTCATTGAGCTGTGAAACGATTATGCAAATGTTTAACCACAATGGATTCAATCATTCAAAAGTAAACTGTCAAATTAAGTCCACCAATTTACCCAGTAAGACAGCACTAACTCGTAAATTAATCCATAGGTATGGAAATACTTTAAGAAATAATATTTACTAAACGTAGGCTGTTAAAAATAGATGATACACTATAAGCAAAAATGTCTGATTAAAATTGTATTAGTCAAAATATTTGCATGAATTTTACAGCATATTCAATTTAAGACACAATTATGAATAAACGGAAAAGCTAAAGTAACATTAATTTAATTCTATGAAATAAAAATAAGTATTCTTTTTAAAATGATGCTTAAAAGCAAAAAGTATGAGCCCAAATATGTGACGGACACTAACTTTTAGAAATGAATGTACTGTACTATACAAAACTAAAATATAAAAACCTTAAAACAAGTTAAATAATGAGAAACGAAATTAAAATAAATGTGATACACGATTAAAATAAAATTCATATAGATAAATGTTCTTAAAAATTCATGAACTCTCATTCATTAAACTTTTACATTAAACCAACCTACCCTGTTGACAAATAAATGTTCGGCTCTTACGATAACAGACGTTGAATCTGTTTTTGCTATCTCGATGGCTTAGTGTACCATTGGCCATTGAAGTCCAGTGGCACCAGTTTCTTCAATATTTTGCTTAACTGCAATTCTAGCAATAAATATTTTTGTAAATACTGCAGAGGCTGTATCTCCAGCAGTGAGGACAGTTCATTTGACTTTTTGAACCAATGTTCAGCTCATCTGGATAGAAACTTCAAAATAATGATCACTGTGTTTTACGATAACCTTGAACATGTCTATAGATGTTTCTAGGTCTATACTCATCACTTCTAAGTATATTAATCGTGAGGCAAGTCACCCACTAGAACTAGACATTAAATTATAGAACTAAATCCAGACTTCTCACATTATAAGCTACTATATGAATGTGTTGGCACATTGCTTTTAAGGTGAACAAACTTTTATGTCAGAGCTCATGAAGAAAATTTGGAACTATTATGATGAAATGTTTAACGGCGTCTCTGCCTTCTCTTTAGGGATACCTAACTCAAGACAGCATGAAGCATCTTTGAACGTATGCTTACATGAACTCTTTCTTATATTCGGACAAAGAAATACCACGGCTTCACGTTATATCCTGAGGACTTACTCTACACCATATTGCAGTTCCTTCTTGTCAACTTATATTGTAAATCGTTCTCGAACATGCAAATATAAATCGGCCTTTGAAATGTTTACAAGAACTGCTTACATTATAGGTACACAAAAATATTCATTGTTGCAACAAATTTCATTTACGCATTGATATGTATGAGTATCCAACTATTCTTCTGTTAATCTGTCATAACCAGAAGATAAATAAATCAAAATTCAGAAAACCAGACTTTATAACCTCTTTTGCTACAAGTGTCAAACAACGTGCAGTGTCTAAGGATGCGGGAAACGGAACTACACCCAAAATATTTAATTTTTAAGCTCAAAATTGAAAAGTTGACAAGTCGATTTTACAAAAGACTGAAATCTCATATCATTAACAAAATTAAAGCTTTTCGCAGCTTGCATGATGTTTTATTTGCCAAGAATTACTTTACTGGACAAATTACGTACATACATACTTTATGGTGCTGTTAGAGTAAAGAGGAGTGCAATAAATAAAATATA
Source organism: Xestobium rufovillosum (assembly GCA_963966045.1). NCBI lineage: Eukaryota > Metazoa > Arthropoda > Insecta > Coleoptera > Ptinidae > Xestobium > Xestobium rufovillosum. Next base: position 44,115,667 of record OZ014492.1, read on the forward strand.
TATGTACTTATATTTTTCCAAAATAAAGCGCTGAAATCACATTACGATAACTGTATTTTATTGGGTATTCATTTATTGTAGACATAACACAGTAACTTCGTCACAGTACATGAAAGCGAATTTTCAGCCAGCGCCATCATTTAAAGTTTTGGTAGTATTGAGCTGTCAAATTTTTGTTGACATTTATATTTTTTCCGGTTTGATTTAAATTTAGCACAGCACCAATAATATCCACTGCCTAGATACGCGGAAAATTCAAACTGACAGTTGACAGATGACAACTGAACTACCACCAAAAGTTTATAAATTCGCCATGTTGAGGCGCTGCTAAGCAATATTCGCTCACTTCCTATAGGTAGGATGGTAGGAATGTTTTGGTTGGCTGCAGCCCATTGAATAACGGTTCATTTTCAAAGACCATCGAATAATGATCCTTATTATGCGTTCGGAAACGCACAAGTAATGAACGTATAATTTGATGGTTGCAGCTTGCAGGTCATGCTAGTTGTGGTATCTATTATTATCGAGGATAAAAGTTTGAGACACGAGCCACAGGCGAGGGTTTTAATTTATTCGAATGGAATACTGTACTTTATCTACATATTGAAATAGTTTTGAAGAAATACCATTAAAGACGTTACTTACCCTGCCTAATTCCTCCTTTATAGTTTTATTTCGTGGAAAGATATATTCCACGAAAAATGTACCTATTTATAAAGCAATAAAAAAACTGATATAAAATCCTACGCTTGTGGTTAAACAGCTGCGAGAGCTTAATTTACTAAGAAAGTGGCGACGCACAGTAACTTTGGGGTAGGGCAGTTTACAGTTTCCATTCCAAATAAACAGACATGATACGTCCGTGTCAGTTACAAAACATTTTAACATAACTTTTTCAGTACAGCAAATTGCGGTACCTAGTTTAAAAATTTTAACTGAAAGTCAACGGTTTCCAGGTTTCCACTGCAAAACTAATGGAATTATTGAAAAGTTAGGTTGAGATATTTGGTAACTGACACTGACAGATGTCAAGATGAGCACGTGACGAGTTTGTTTATTTTGAGTGAAAAACTGAACTACCTTCAGATTCGACGTTCATTTTTGCTCGCAAGAAGTTCTTGGGCATTCAACTACAACTACATAAAAATTTTGCAACAACTTTCAAGGGTAAGCTAAGAATATAACAATACTCCCTGGTATTTGTTGCCATCACATTACCCTGTCCTCCTATTCATACATAACGAGGAAATAAAACGGCAATTTTAAAAAACAACAGTTTATGCTATTATACCTTGTCAATTATTATGTTATGTCATTATGCATGAATGTGGATAATTTTCGGGTTTTTGCGCATCTTGTGCCGGCTCAAGCGCACGATATTCTCTTGTCTACAAACCCCGCCTACTTCTCATTCCGTACATAGTACATACACCCTAAGCTGTTGAGCAGCAATTTGAGTTGACGGGAATAATATTTAAATCATTCCATGAGTGCTTTCGTAATTTCGATTAATTTGCGGTTATTGTTACAGTCGCCGGTATAATTAGGGTGCTTAACAAAGATGTAGTTGGTGCGTTGTGTAACTTGTTAAATATGACTTATTTTGGTATCGGTGAATAGTGATAATCAATGTGAGTGCGTTTGGTGGGTTTTATTGTGTGTATTTAGCTTAATCGGACGGATCCGATGCTAATTGATCTTGTTTAGATAGTGAAGTGGAGTTTTTTTTTTGTTTTATCCCGCCCGCTTCTGGAAAAACGTGGATCAAAACATCCAACAGGTTGGTATATCATTTTATAATTATGACAAACTTTTGGCGTTTGCGTAACTTTTTCGGTTATCGACGACTGCGACAAAATTAGCGATAGAGATGACAATTTTTTGAAATCTTTCAGTTGGTATACCCCCAGAATGTTGCAATATCGAATTACTTTTATTTTGTCGAAAATCTTGTGCGGCACAGTTTTTATTTGGAGGATGGGATTTACGTCATAGGTATTTTGTTTTCGATAAAACTTTGAGCAATAAAAAAACAACGTGTGGTTGCTTATGGGTGTTTTCTTACATCATGCTTGTGTACATCTCACCCAAGTAATTGTTTTCAATTTTCGATCAGAAGTTTGTTTTTCAGAGATACCTACCTGGATTATTGCTAGGACGGGTTAAGTCCAAAGATGATGACTCATTCCGAGTCCTGCTTTTTGTAGAATTTGAATCACCTGGTTGGACGCGTACCTCCATCCTTTCCTATCCTGAGCTAACCACCGCGTTTCCCTAAAAAGTACCATCAAGCCACCCTCGTCTACGGTTTCCCTACACTCCCCCTGGTCCGGGGTCCCGACTGAGCGATCTTTTTCGGCCACCATGCGTCATTTTGCCTTGCGACGTGTCCTGCCCATTGCCATTGAGACTGATCCCCATCATCGCCCTCTCCGTGGCTTTGTGGCTTGTCCTTGGTCTATCGGTACTTTTTTGCGCGAGCGCGGTGATTTCCAGGCCATATGTTTCTACCGGTAGTACGAAAGATTCGTTTTAGCTTTATGGGCATTGCCGGATCTCTGAAGATGAAGCCGAGTTTCCCAAATGCTGCCCACGTCAGCCATATCTTCTGGTTATTTCATTGGCCTGGTTTTCCTTGCCCAGCCTGATGTCGTGAACAAGATAGACGTAGTGCTCCATAACTTCCAGGGTATGATTTTCAACAGAAATCCGGAGAGTGTCCTGACTCAAGATCTTGGTTCATTTTCAACCCAATCTTTGCTGACACCTCGTGGAGTTGTTACAGCATGTACTTCAGCTCTACTGGGTCGCTGCTTATCAACGAATTTCAGATGGTTCAAGTAGGTGCCGTCGACATTGATGCTCTTGCCCTTCCTTTCCCAGAACAGACTCCGAAAGACGTCCTTCAGTACCAAGGTGAACAGTTGGGGGAACATCGTGTCTCCTTGGCGGACGCCTCTCTCAACCGGGATTTTCTCTGTCACCATGTCAGAGAAAATCCCGGTTGAAAGAGACGTCACCATGTCGTCCTCTAGCCTGATCCGAAGCGTTCCAGCATCAGGAGTCAATTCTCTCCCTATCCATTGCCGCTAAGCATTGCCCATAACTCAACAGAGTCGAACGCCTTTTGGTAGTCTGTGAAGGCCAAGTGGAGAGGGATGTTGACTTAGAGATGGTCTATCGTGCTATAACCTCTTCGAAACCTGGCCTCTTCGGCTGGTTGGTAGAAGTCGAATTTGTTGGTCAAGCGGTCTGTGACTATTCTCGTCAGTAATTTGTAGAAGGTAGACAATAGAGTTGGAATCTGCTGCTGCTGTTTTGTTCAAGAGGACGAGCAATGCTTCTTCCATCGATTCCCCCTCCCACCTTTAGCATTTCGCTCGTCACTCTGTCTTCTCCGGGTGCCCTCCTGTTCTTCTTCAACGCAGCCCGAAGCTCATTTCTGCTGATCTACGGTATCTCCTCATATCCCACGATGTTCTGCTTCTTCTCATTTGCCATGTGGTCCGGCTTTGGGACTGACGTGCTATATAACTTGCGATGGAAGTTCTCGATGATTGCCCCTGTTTTTGCTCGTTTTTCATCTTGATGATTTGTATTTTCCCCGTACCATCTTACATTGTTGGCAGCCACAGGGTCGCTTAATGCTTCAACCCTTCAAGAAGGCGCCACCCTATCAGATTGAGGCCAAACGAAGCGATCGGAGCGTTATAAGTGCTAGTCGTCCATAATAAGCATGTCTTTTTCATAAGAGTAATCTTAGAAGAGGATAATATTATTATAAACGCCAACGTCTGGCACTTAGAACCTCGCTAACAAAGCGCCGCTTGGCCTTAACCTGATAGGGTCGCGCTGCAATTAAGAGGGCCTCCTTGCTGACCCATGAAACCCATGAAATAACCCCGTTGTTGCGAACAATCGAACTTATAGCAAAAGCGATTTACTCGTCTCCGGAACTGATCAATATTTTGTACTCAATCTGCGAAATCGCAAGTTATTTCGGCGATACAACAAATCAGTTTGCTCAATCCTAAAAATGCACTAAAATTTTGGCAATTGAACCATTGAACGAATTCGATGATTGAGTCCAACATTTATACCTCGATTTATACTAAATATTAATTTTTTGAAAATGTAATTACATATTATGATCAATACAAAAATAAATCATGTTTCTCGCAAAATAATAAAAATTGATGAAATGAATAAAAATGGTAAAAACAACTACATATTATTATAAAATGAAAATAAATTAAATTTTTATTACGAAACCAATTTAATTTGCGTTGCAACGAAGGTTTTCTCGAGTTTTTTTTACTTAAAAGCGAACAATCTCTGAAGGCCCGGCAGTAGGTATATTCATATCTCACCTATCGTATCGCAATCCGAAGTCCGGTCATATCCAATGCGGAGACCAGACACACGCATTTTTTGTAAAAAAAAAATGTAAAAATATGATAAAAAGCGAATAACCTCTACGGGGGTCGAACTCACCCAGTCCATGGACATCAAACTACTACCTCTTAGCGATACTTCCCTACCCTCGGAACAACCGCAAAATCGACCGAATCCCCAACAGCACTGTCAACATTTCAGCAAAATTGGGAATTTTTGAATGTTCGTGACCTCGAGAAAGTGCCTTATTTTTCTACACCCTCTCGAGATTATATTTCGAGACACAGATCGTCTCCAATAAGGTAAAACCGAGGGTAAAACGCTGGGGGACAAATATTCGAAATTTGAAGGAAAAATTTTCAAATTGTCACATTTCAAATAATTTTTTACGGTTTTTTATTTTTAATTTTACATGCATCGGGTCACCAAATGACGTAGGCCTGCTAGGTAAGCATGCGCAATAGCATATCTTATATGTATCATGGGTGAGTCATCTTAAAAACGGGAGTGTCACTTTTACCTATAACATGTAGGTCCGGTATTTCAAAGAAACCAACACCGGATTAAGTCTGACACTGACTTCGTTGCTATGATACCGGCTTTCTGATTGGTTGTATCAAAGCAACGAAGCCGGTGTCAGACTTAATCCGGTATTGGTTTCTTTGAAAAACCGGGCCATAAATTGTTTTGGTGCAGATTAATTTTTTTATCTAGACAGCCATGACTGAAAAAAAACGTCAATTTGGGATCATAAACTAGTGTAAATACCGATGTAAATACAAAATATGTAGTTCAATTAGACCTAACTAGGTTACTTGCTTGCTGATGATTGTGCAGACGTTAATTTGTAATTTATTAGTTTCATATATTTTATCATTCATTAGTTATAAAACATGTTTTTTTCTAATTATTTATTGTCCCAAAATTTTTTTTGTTGGTCAGTCTAGTTCGTCGAATAGGTATACATAATATAGTTACGTATATCTTATCATTTTTCATTTTTTTCGTACCTACGTCTGTTGACTGAAATTTTTCACATTTTCCAGATGTCCAGCGATCGAGTTTAGCACCAAATGGAGGCAATTCCACATTTTACATTGGACGGGTAAGTCGAAACATTTTCTTTTATCGTAAGAAAAAAAAACGAAAAATTATCCCGAGTTGACGTATCCATTAATTCGAAAAGAGAAAAAGTTTCTTGCTCGCAAAAGACAAACGCAAGTAAGTCTGTGAAAACGCTCGACTTAATTTTCCACCCACTAACCATAAATTTGATTCCATCGTTCACTCTAGAATTCAGTTCTTTTTTTAGCCCACTCCGCTAGGTGTATCTGCCGCGAAGTTGCGACTTTATTTTTGGATTGTATAATTGGGCTTGAGTCTGCCTCTCCTGTGTGTTTCGGGAACTGCATATGTTTTTGTTTGCGTGGGAACAGTCGCTTTTCTTCGAAAATAGAGGATATACGAGGTATATACTATAAGTAATGCCTGGATGATCTTGAACTTTCTTATACAGGTCCTTATTATTTGGCGCAGAATACACTGCTAAGAGGGTGACAGCTCTATATTGTCCGGTTTGGAAAGAAAAGTATGTGTGAAGCCGCGCCAGTAATTTACGACCTAACGGCTGCTCCGCGACTATTTAGTAAATTCACTCTATATGCGGTGTATCGAATTTTGTAGCATTTGCCACAAATATCTAGAAGTTTCGTTGGTGCTATATTCCTAAGATACACTGTCATAATTTCGATACGATATTATTGAAGACAAGATCGCGTTTATCTTATTAAAGCCAGCTTCTCTGTTAACCGGAGTTTAGTCCAATTTATTTCTACTGAAATTCCGTCGTGAGGTTTTCCTTGAACAGATGTGTCTAACATCTCGATTTCGGAGCAAAAGCAGTTTGTTGGTGTCGTGCATTTATTGATTCCTTTACTGAGAATAATCAGGAGTTAAGGTTTAAAGTGGCGTGCCAGAAAGAGGACCGCTGCGGTCGATATAATATAAAAGCTCCTGTATCATCGCCGCCGAGATCGGGCCATAAGTCACTCCACTCCATTCATGTCTACTCCGTTCGGCTCCATTTGGCATTTCCGTTTAACTTCATGCCTTAATCAAGCGGCAGGAATTTTAAGGTGCTTGATCCCCACTCAAGACATCGATTGCTTGTGATCTGGCATCAACACTAGAAAAAATTTCGTGCAGAATTTATGATAAAAGTTGCCTGTCGTTTGAACATAAGAACAGGACCCAGGACGGACCCTTGCGGTACACTTGCTCTAATTGGCTTTAGTGTAGATATCTATATACTAAGCCACCTAAGATTTAAAGTTTTGTGTGCAGTGTTTTCTTCTTGTAATACTCGTTATTGTTGACCTTTTAGTTCAACCAAATTTATTGGAAATTTTATCTATAGCATCCCGTTGTGTAAAAGTTAAAGTTGTATATAGGTGCTGTTCCAGCCAATTTAACTAAGTGAGGGATCAAGTGTGACGTGAACAATTTCGCAGCAAACCAGACAGCCAAGGATATGAAACAAAATTGGGTTAAGGACAAATTTCAGTTCGCTCACAAAGACTTCTTGATTTAATAGTTTTGTTTTATAACTTTTGTTCATTCAAAATTTCTCCATATTATGCGCATGTGGAAGGCAACGGGAAACCACCACATTATTCTATCCCTAGTACAGCGCACTTCGAATTGATGATGATGGCACCTTCTGGAGTAAAATATTCCGGAGGTAAAATAGTCCCACATTCCGATCTCCGGCCGGGGACTGCTTCGGGGGGAGTCATCAGAAATGATAAGTGTAACATCTCACGAGTCGGAGCGTGGAATGTTAGAAGCATGAAACAAGTAGGAAAGTTAGAGAATTTGAAAATTGAGATGGATAGGTTAGCATTAGACGTAGTAGGTATTAGTGAAGTGCGATGGCCAGAAGCCGGAGACTTCTGGAGCGGAGATTTTAGAGTAATATACACAGGATCTGTAGGAGGAAATTCGGGAGTAGGAATTGTTATGCGGAAAAAAGTAGGGCAAAGTGTAGAAAATTTCTTACAGCAAAGTGACAGGGTAGTTATGGTTAGGTTAGATTCGAAACCTGTAAAAACAGTAATAATACAGGTATATATGCCCACTTCTAACTACAGTGATGAGGTCGTAGAGGCAGTTTATAGTGATATTGAACATGTGCTAGATTTTGTGAGAGAACAGGAAAATTTAATAATTATAGGAGATTTCAATGCAGTCGTAGGCACAGGGCGAGAGGGCGGAATAGTTGGTCCCTTTGGATTAGGCAATAGGAACGATAGGGGAGTTAGACTGATAGAGTTCTGCGATGAACATAACTTAACGGTCGCGAACACTCTATTTCACCATCATGTTAGGAGACGCTACACGTGGAAGATGCCAGGAGACCTAGGGAGATATCAAATAGATTACATTCTTGTTAGGCAAAGATTTAGAAATCAAGTTAGGGATTGTAGAAGTTATCCTGGAGCAGATATAGATAGTGATCACAATATAGTCGTTATGAAAGCCAATCTTAAATTTAAGATTTTGAAAAAATGAATCGGAAGAAGGTATCTTGACCCAGAGAAACTAAAAGATGATGATACGCGCGATAAGTTCGAGAAAAAGACAAACGAAGTACTAAAGGGCGCGGGCGAAAATATTGTTAGGGACATAGAGGAAGAATGGAATTGCATTAAAAATAGTTTAGTTTCCTCAGCTAGGGATATTTTAGGTCATAAACAGAATGAAAGTAAGAAACCCTGGATAACAAAACATATTGTGAGTCTAATAGAGGAAAGGCGAAAATGTAAAAATAGGTTAGATGAAATAGGGAAACAAAGATATAAGGCGATCTAGTTTTCAACTTATATATCGAAGATGCTATTACATAATATTGTTAAGGACAGAACAGCCTCAGGGATTAACGTACAGGGTCAAACTATTAACATGCTCAGATTTGCGGATGATATAGCAGTGTTAGCATCTAGCAAAGAAGAATTAGGAGCGGCTTTGAATGAGATGGAAGCAGATTTGACACAGGGCTATGGCATGAAAGTCAATAAAAAGAAAACTAAAATTTTGGTATGTAGGGGATGTGAAAATAGAACTAAAGTTGACATACAAATAGGAAATGAGAAGATAGAGGAGGTCGCGGATTTCTGCTATTTAGGAAGTAAAATAACTCAAGACGGTAGAAGCACTAAAGATATAAAACAAAGAATAGCGCAGGGCCGAGTTGCGTTTAACAGAAAGAAACAACTGTTATGTTCGAGAACGGTTAATATTGAGACTAGGAAGAGACTCTTAAAGTCGTATGTATGGAGTACGGCATTATACGGGTGCGAAACTTGGACAATAGGGGAAGCGGATCGAAAAAGAGTAGAAGCGTTTGAAATGTGGTGCTACAGGCGCATGATGAAGATACCGTGGATAGATAAGGTTAGCAATAGGGAAGTATTAGAAAGAGTTGGGGAAAAGCGAAAGGTATGGAAGACAATAAAGAGTAGGAGAGATGGTAGGACACCTTCTAAGACACGAAGGAATAGTTCGCGACATACTAGAGTCAGAGATAGGAATAAAAAGAGGTAGGGGTAGGCCTAGATTAGTCTACTGCTCTCAAATAGTTAGGGATGTAGGATGTTCTACTTTTAGGGAAATGCGTAGGTTAGCTCAGGATAGAAAAGAGTGGAGGTACGCATCCAACCAGTCTTCGGACTGAGAACCTTATGATGATGATGCGCATCTTGCTACAAATGGACAAATTTTGGAGTTCGCCTTTTACTTATATGTAATAAATTATTTTTATCCACTCGGTTTTCTCAAAGCAGTTTCAAACAACTTTCGTAGTTATTTTAGGGAGCTTCAACCTAATTTTACCAAGAAAAAATTAATTGAATGTCATCAGCAGCTCCTTCACCGGCTCTGTACGCTTTAAATTTTCTGATGCGAATTTCAGGAAATACGCTGTATCACGACTCTTAATTGTTGGACCGATTTATTTTTGACAGATTCTCCCTTTAATCTCCAGCTACCCTGGATCCTCGAGGGAGTTACGTTTTAACTGCGCGCTATTACGCGTGACGTCACCTTATAGCAAATGCTGCTGTGTTCCTATCTACCGTCGTAGCTTCTATTGCTGAAAAGTTTGTAATTGTTAAAATTTGTTAATTATTTGAAAAATGACGAAAGAATATGGGTCAATCCGGTAATCAAGCCCCGAAGTGCATCTAAAGAATAAGATATTGTTACGTATTTGGATTTAAACACAACTTTATTTACAGTGACTATACATATTTACAATTATTATTAGGAACATTAAATAACAAACAACGATTAAACACTAACGAACAAACACAATTTAACAGTTCAACTTCTTGAACACTTCTCGTAACTAATTAATTTGCCCGACCATTTCTTTCATCGCATATGCAGGGACAACACGCTACCACAGTTTTCTGTGGGTTTTTCTTTAATGCAAATGGCAAAAACTAAGCCATCCACATCTTAAGAGCTCCATAATTTTTTAACAGTGCCATATATGGTCTTTAAAAATCCGTGAAGATATAATTTTACTCGTAATTTTATTTTAATGGTTTTTTGCCTCTTATCCGATTTCGTTATTTCCAGTAATTTTTATCGGTAGTGCACCTCTGAAATATGCTAATAAATAATCACCCTGTATGCATCAGACACGGACACGTGAAAGTACTTACCGCTCCGCAACATCGTTCCTGGTATGCATGAAAGCCGCGAACGCATGAAAATTATTTACCCGTCCACAATATTAAACCACTCCGTATGCATGAAACCATTGATCCACAAGAATTTTCTATCGGTCCGCAAGATTTAATCACCCTGTAGTCATCAAATTGGGGACACATGAAAAACCTACCTCTTCGCAATATTAAATGGCTCCATACGTGTGAAATAGCTGGTTCGCAAGGACTTTTTATCGGGCTGCATGGTTTAACCACCCTGTATGCATCAAAATCACTAACATGCAAAAATTACATACCGGTCCGCAACATTATCCCACCCAGTATGCGCGAAGTCATCGGTCCGCAAGAATCTTTTATCGGTCCGCATCACTTCAGTACACTGTCTGCATCAAAGTTAAGGGCATATGAGTTTCTACAGCTCCGCAACCCGCCCGCAGCATTGTCACTCCGTATGCCTGAAATCGCCAGTTTGCATTTTCTATCGGTCCGCATGTGTACGCATCAAAATCTCCGGCATGCAGAAATTTACAATATTGAAACCATCATCTATCTATGCGTAAAATCGCCGGCCCCCAAAGTTGGTAATCAGTCCGAACGATTTCCTAGCTTGTCAATACTCAAATAATGCCAGTTATTGCTTGATAATGCTGTAAAAATGCCTGCTATTGCCAAATAATGCTGGTTTCTGGTTACTACATGTTAATGCCAGTGATGCTTGTGAAAATGTACACCAAATGCCCCTAGTGAATAACCCTTCGAATGGATCCCTGACTTTTCAATAGACAGCGTTAGACATTTTAAAATTGGTTGAAGAAGGTAAATCTTCGCAGGACACTATATGCTTATTCAAAAGATCAAACATGGCCAGAGATGGCCGTCAACACATTCGTGAAAATCGGTCAACGTTGGCCACTCTGTTGCCCATGTCGTGTCGTTGGGACGCAATTTTAGTCAAAGAAAGTAGCATGCCGTGAAATCTTACGCATTGTGCTCAGTCCCAACAAAGGCATTTAAATTGTCAAACGTGAAGTTTTGAGTGAAAAATTCGAAAAGAACGAAATTATTTTGAGTTGGGGATTAGAATGAAAGACACCTCCAATGATTGTTCGCATTTTTGGAACAAATGCGAATTGGTCAGTCCGTGTCCCGTTTGGGCGCCAAGCGGCCTGGCCATGCGGGGTCCTCAAGAATCTGGGTAAATAAGTCCAGTTCTGTGTTGTCCAGTTACCAGCAATATTCGCGAATACTCGTGTCTCGTCTCGACGGTTCACTTGTTATCAAGGGCAACCGCCAACCGCGATCAGTGTTGTTTTCTACAAGCGCAAGCGCTTATTGCTCAAGTGGGGGCACCAGACACCTGTTTGTGAATTTGACACCAGCACTGTCAAACCCGAAGGTTCCTAACTGTTTACGGTGATTACCGCTGGTAAAAACTTATGTTTTTCACGTGTGCTTTCTCGTTTCCTCATTCTAAAATCGATCTAATACGCGTGTGTTTCGGTAAATAATTGATAATGTGTGTTTTGTGATATGATGAGTGATAACAGTGCAGTTTTAAATTTGGTAGTGATTAGTGCTGGTACCCTGGAACCCTCTGGAATATATGTATCGAGGAAAGAGCACCATGAGCGGGGAGTATTACGACAGGAACCCTCTGCTGAAAGGCACCCTTACTAGGTAAAAAATCGGATCTAAATTCCTATAATTCTCTCGCCTAAAACAGCTGTTTGTATGTTCCATCCTTTTCTAT